>OU343217.1:15871658-16210886 GCA_910596185.1 Chrysanthemum makinoi
GGGATTGGCGGATTCGGTAAAGTATATAGAGCAGTTCTTGAACATTTTGATAGCAATAATTCCTCAGTGATAGAAGTGGATCAATGCGATTTACCAAGAAAACAAAGCACGGTAGCCATAAAGCGCATTCACAGTCAAAAAGGAGAACAAGGGTTCATTCAAGAAATTAAAACTCTAACTACTTGTAAGCATGAGAATATAATCTCTCTTCTTGGTTTTTGTGATGAAGGTAATGGTGCAATGATCCTGGTTTATGAGCATGCTTCCAAAGGAAGTCTTGAAAACTATTTGGGAAGTATGATAGATGACTACTCTTACTTGGGTGCAACGTCTGAATATATGTCTTGATATTGCACATGGTTTGAATTACATTCACAACAACACAGATCATGGCAAGCGAAAGATGACACACCGGGACATCAAGAGCGATAATATTCTATTGGGAGATAACTGGAAGGCAAAGATTGCGGATTTTGGGCTCTCTAAATTCCACCCAAAAGATCAAGATACAAGTACTTTCATTGCCATTACGATTGTTGCAGTACATATATGTATTTGGATCCAGAATATCAGAAGACTGGTAGATTAAATAGAACAGACATATACTCGTTTGGAGTAGTTTTGCTTGAGATCTTGACCGGGAGGTTGGCCTATGATTCTGTATACACCAAGGTGAATGAGAATGGAATTGCACCCATTGCAAGAGATCATTTTAAAAAAGAAACAATAATGGAAATTGTTGATCACAAGATAAAGGAGGAGACCGATGAACATGTCTTTTGTAAAGGTCCCAATAAAGAGTCTTTGGACATCTTTTTAGAAATCGCATCTCGATGTGTGGCAGAAACTCAAAAGCAACGTCCAACAATAGAAGATGTCATCAAAGAACTCAAAAAAGCGTTAAACTTTCAGGTAAGTCATAAAGAAAATTTTTGATAGCAAGTAGTAGTTTCTGTTTAATTTTTACTTATCAAATTAACTTAATGACCCATGATTCACAGGAGAACCATAAGGACAACCTTAAACTGTCACTTGAAGACGTAAAGTTAGCCACGCAACACTTCGGTCAAGACAATATCATTGGACATGTAGATTATGGGGACGTTTACAGAGGAGAAGTTACTCACGCTCATGGACATAATACCATTGCGGCAAAGCGGTTAAATAAGGAGTTTGTTGCAAAAGATGCTGAATTTATGACAGAGCTGGAAATCCTTATGGAGTATAAACATGAAAATGTCATTGGTCTTGTAGGCTACTGTGATGAAGAGGATGAAAAAGTTATTGTATATGAGTATGCATCCAGAGGTAGTCTTGATAAGTACTTGAGCGATGATAGTCTTACGTGGGTGATGCGGCTTAAAATATGCATCGATATGGCAACTGGGTTGAAGTTTCTTCATGGAACTGTTTCAAGTCCAGAAATTGTAATACATAGGGACATCAGCAGCAACAATATTCTACTATTTGATGACTGGAAAGCAAAAATTACTAGTTTTGTGCTTTCCTTAGTATGTTCAGTCACAAATCAGAATGTAGACTATGTCATTGACCATTTTACTGGCACAATTGGTTATCGTGACCCACTACTCTCGAAAACAGGCTTCTCAACCAAAGAGTCTGATATATTTTCATTGGGTGCGGTCTTATTTGACATATTGTGTGGCAAACTATCATCCGTAGAACTAGATGGCGAGTATCGTTATTTACCCTTTTTGGCTAAACACCACTACCAAGTAGGAAAACTTGATGAGTTAGTGTTTGAGGGTATAAAGGAACAAATTGAGACACAGTCATTTATTACATTTTCAAGGATTGCCTATCAATGCTTACATCACAGGAGAGAAAGACGTCCAACAACTAATGAAGTGGTCATACAGCTTAAGAAAGCATTGGAATTCCAGGTAAGTTTCTATATTTTTACAAAACTGTATGAAACATGAGTCTATAAATTGATTAATGTATATACAGGAAAATTATGAGAAATGGGAGCCCAAATTGCCCACGGACTATAAAGATATAATCCAGATGTCAAAGTGCCCAGAAATGTATTCTACCAAAAAGAAAGAGGAACTCTACAACATTTTTTCTAAGGGAATCCTTCTTCAACAGGACAAAGTGGTAATCAGCCCATTCTTGTATCTCGTTTATCTGTTTCCCATTTTCTATGTATCTTTTCCTTATTGAGAGATAATTCAAAATCACACATTGAGTCTGATTTGTATTTCGGTTGTATAATAGTTGTTGTCATTCGTTGGTAATGGAGAAAGAAATGAAATGGTTTCAGCCACAATGTTTTCCTACTTAAACAGTTGTCCACATGAGTGGAAATCTGTTCCTGATTCAAGGTTATTCTCTCTACCTCTCCACCTTTATTAGTTTTAAATAGATATCTGTTTGATACAATAAATTTTAATATAGAATTTAAACTCTTGTTCCAATAAATTACAAAGTTCAAAAGTAGAAGTGTATGGGAATAAAGACTATGACTGATTTAGACTTGGATGTTTATAATATGCGCAGGTTTGGGACAGTGGTGGAGATGTTAGATATTTCCGACTTAAACATCGAAATCAGGACGAGAGCTCAATTTTTATCTCCTAATGTTGTTTATGGGGTCTATTTAGTCTTCAAACTTAGTGATTCAAGAAAGTTTTCAAGTAAACCGATGTGTGTTAACCTAAAGTATAGAAAGGGACTCGAAAGTCTACATGCATATTTCGCAACATGGAAAGACAAGGACTGGATGATGATTGAGTTGCATCAAGTTCTTGAATCAGGACGAAGATGTTATTTTTGAGTTTCTACTTGAGAACTTTTCATCACACTATTGTGGAGAAAACTGTTTATGTTGAAGGCATTGAATTTCGAAATTGACAAAGTAAATTTGAAATTATATCCTGGTTCCATTATATACTCTTTTAATTATATTATACCAAGAGGTCGGATACATGCCAAAAAATTAAACTAAACCCATGTTCTATGTTGCATATTTAAGTATTTAACATGGTTTGTATACAGGTGAAACATGAAGACATTGGAAAATTGAAGGAAGTCCAACAAGTCTTGAAATCAAACATCAATGTGGATCAGGTGCAGCAACTTCCAACTAACTTTGAAGAAATATTCAAGATATGCAGAAATTACGACGAGTTGTTCTGGTTGGGCGAAGTCGACGAAAAGAAACTTCTTGTGCTTCGCAAAGGCAGCTTTATACAAATTCTCTAATGTGGATCTTCTTACTTCAAAACCATCAGCCCAGTCCAGGTTCGTTGCTTCTGTTATAAAGTAGCTAAATTGTTTACAGTTTCCTTTAACTAGGGGCGGCAATTCCTGATGCAACATGAAACACGACCAAAACCGACAAAATAAGAAAATAAGCGGTTATGGTTGGGTGTAAACAAGTTTTGGGCCATGTTCGGGTTGGTGGGATAGACTGGTCGACTTGCCAACATATTTAACCTATGTAACTCGCTAATCTGCGAACTCAAGCATTAAATGAATTGTGTTCAGAATATATATTTAAAGAAGTTAATTACAAGTCTGACCTAATTACTTAAACAGGTCATGTTCGGGTTGGGGTATCCTCACTAACCCGAACCCCACACAGATTGCCAGCCCTACCTTTAAACGCTAAACTTTTTCTAATTGTGCATCCAAATATATAGATGTCCCAGAAAAAACTAGATTTCTAGCTCAATGTTTTTTGTTTTATGGTTAACAATTAATGATTCGTGAAGAAATGGTTGACAAAAGTTTCACTTCTTGGATGCAGTTTCCTGTCTTTATATATAACTTAGTTCTTAATTTATCCTACATGCAGATTTCAAGAGGTGGTTGAGCTTTTACCACAACAAGTATTTCATCTTAATTGCACGATCAAAAGTCAAATGTTGTCACAAGATACAGAATACGTGTGTTACCTTGTGTTCAAGCTTTCAGAAAAATGCCAGGGGCTGCATTGTCCGGTAGAAGTACGAGACGTACTCCACAAAGAAAACAATGAGGCTGAATTTGTTTATTTTATAACCCCAAGCCCATTGAACATAAATGGTATCACTGAGGTTCCAAAACAAAGAGAAGATGGATGGATGGAGATTCAAGTGTGGAAGTTTAACTCAGCGCATGAATTCAAGGACGACTCTCTTTCTATGAATATGAAATTTACAAGCCATGAAGGAACTATGTCTGGCCTCATTGTATGTGGCCTCGAGTTCCGACCAATGTTTTCTGGAAACAACAATGATATTTAAAGGCAAAGAGAATTGAAGAAAAGGCTGCAGGATGAAGTTCCCAAATCCACACATACATTTAGCCTAAAAAGACCGAAAAGATGACAGAAGTATGTCCGATTTTGCTATGATTCTGCATGGTGCTACATCCCATTCTACCTGATTACACTCTGGTTATATGGCCCGCATCTGGTTTGTTATGTCTTATTCTACCATGTTCCATCTGATTCGCACTGGCTGTGCATTTGCTCTGGTTACGTTATGGTTCTCTGCCTGATTCTACCATGTTCCATCTGATTTAATTTGGTTCTGCATCCGATTCCATATGACTCGGATTCTGTTTGCATCCGTCTGATTCTGTTTCGTCAACATATGCTTAATTTTGCTTGTGCATGTGTGTGCTGTTGTGGTTCCGTCTAGTATATTTTTCAGTTCTCTTGTGAGTTGTATTTGTCAATCTCTCAATACATCTTAATGTAGCATTTGTGAGTCTGAGTGGATGTTAGCTTAATAAAGGTTTGTTTGCCCATAATAGTTTTGTAAGATAGTTTTCTATTTAATCTCTTGTACTCTCATTTTTGCTAACAAAATTAAGTTATGTAAATCTAATATGTTATTGGTTAACATTCATTTCGGATTGAGCCAACCTTGATCCAATGTATGGAGAATTATTTTGCGTGGTAAGCCTTTGATGTCGGGCTAAGAAGAGGATGTGACGACATTTCCTTGGACTGAAATAGCACAAGCCAAACCAGAGTAGCAGTCCACTCTAGACTCACCAAGTCTGATTCAGAGTGGCCATCCAACAAGCCTTCATCAATGCAAACAGACATCTATCTATACCAAGAGTATAGCAGCACATTCACACCCTGTTTTGTGGTCTAGCAATTAATGACTAGAAACATTTTTTTAAACTTCTAGGATTGGAAAGGTATTGTCTAAACTTTAAAAAGTCCATGCACAGGCAATATCCAAAAATAGTATTTTTGAAATTTCGTTCTTATCACAATGGTTTTTTAATGAAACTAGTGAAAAGTATTATTTAATTTAATTTTTTATATATACGTAGTATATTTTTTTTGGAAAAAACTTTTATGGTGATGGTTTCAAAAAGTCACATTTCTTAGACCATGCATAATGGAGTCATCACCACCCACGGTAGGCACTCTCCACGCGTGGTTTCCCATAACGGTGTCTACCATCAAGACATTGAAGAGAATTTTGTGTTGGTTTGATGGTGAAGACCACCTAACAAAGCACTTATAATGCGACGTATGTGCAAGGTAGAACATTGTAGAAAGATCGCTCTCCTGAAGAATTCGGTAAGACGCATTTACTATTATGACATTTTACTATAGCCCATCAAAATTCTCAAATCTATCCAATTTCACAACATCGGCAAACATATACTCACAAGAGTTTACTATCATGACAAGAAAACCTACAAACTCACAATTTATCCGGATAAATATGACAATGTTCGCTTTCAAGGATTTATGAGTACTTCATTTATAATAATAAATTTAATTTTAGTATCACAAAACGAGAATACAATGGTGTCAAATAAAAATTCCTTATTATGTCGAACAAATTACTACTAAAAGGGCTTTTAGATCGGTTACCCAACCGGTCTAAAGAGGGGAGGTCCAAAAGATAAAAGCCATTTAAACCCGTTGAAGCACCTGTCTAAAAGAGTTTTATTAAGACCGGTTGCTAAAGTCATATAGACCATGGAACGAGCGGTTTTGAGATCGAAAGGTGTCGATAGTGCATGATTCCACAAACATTATCATACTTGTCCGGTAATCCTTTGGGAGTAAATGTTACTACATCTTCACTACTAATTGGAATTCCAAGACTTGTGAGAATGGTAGCAATGGATTCCCTAAAGTATAGGTCGATACTCATATCACCAAGTTTAAGCGAACGTAGTTCCGTCTTCAAGGCAATGGTATGGGACTTGTTTGTTTTCTTTTACAATCTCGATAATGAGATCCCATGCTTCCTTAACTGATCGTGGATGTTCCACAACCAAAGTTGATTGAAGAGAGTACGAGAGTGTCGTAAAGATCCATGATAGAACAATGTTATCCACTTTGGCGCCTTTCGGAGTGAAAGAGGGAGAGCACGTGTGATAGCATCCAAGAACCATGAATGTACCGGGCACGCATAACCACTACAAAGTCGCCAAGAAGTATGCCCGTGAGGCATATTGTCGAGAATGAGTTTAACAAGAACCCTCGTGAGAAGATGATGGTGTGTAACCATGAAATGCTTTTCCAAGAGTGGTACAATGGTAGTGTCATTCGAACCGGTCATGAAAACACCTTGTAGGGTTTTATTGGATTAGGGTTTATGAGTGATAACGTAGGACAATAGATTGCCAAGAATTAATAGTAACGTGTAGTAGAAAATAAACGAGGTTCAAAGACGAGCAACGTGAATAAACAAAGTGGATCAGACCAAGCACCACCAACACCAAAAATTTAAATCAGTGGTTTGTTGGATTGGAGGTGTATTGGAGTTATGGTTAGAGGATCGATATCTCTGATACCATGTAAGTAAGGTAAAGATCGATATGTCAGTGAATAACAATATGGTACAATATATAATATTACATGGATCATTCTAGCACCGGGCTTTAGCCCAATACATATACAAATGAATGTTACTGAGTTAAGCGAGATACTACTTAAGTAGATACTACTTCCGTCCCAAAATATAAGTCACTTTTGACTTTTCAAAGTCTTTCTCTTTGTAGTTATTTTTTTCGTGTTATATAATAATTGATACAAAATATGTAAATGGATTCGTGTTTCAAATATATTTTCATTGATATACTTTTCATCAAGTATCATATATAGCAAAAAAAAATAATTCTGATCAAAGTTAGAAAAAGACTTTGAAAAGTCAAATATAATTATATTTTGGGGCGGGGAATATATGATAATGTGATACCGGGTTAAATTGAGACAAGAGATCATACATTTTCAATTGGCTTTACTTTCGTTCTTAATATGAGTGTTTCCGGTCATGACAACCCGGCTACAAAGTGTCCAAGTATGTGAATACCTGAGGAAATGAACCTAAGATAATAATAGAACCAAAATTTTCATCATGACAATGATGGAGGTTGAATGCGGTTAATTTTTTATTTTTTTTTCACCACAATATTACGAATTTACAAGGATCATCCAATTAGTTATTGAGCTTGTGTATCATTTGATAATGGCCCATTTTTGTGGAAAATGCATTATAACTCTAGTCCTCATCAAATTAACCTGCAAAGTGATAAAAGAAAAAGTCAACTTTGAAACAACATCTGGTATGTATGTATGGTAAAACTAGCTATATGTTGTAAGTTGTTAATTGTAAGTCGTAAGATGTAAAATTGTAAGCTATTAACATGAGCTACAAGCTGTATCTTTTTTCCAATAAAAGTTTTTTGTAAATTAGATGTTAAATATAATTATAAGATATAAAATGTGTTGGGAATAATACTAACAGATTACCAATGATAGTCTTGTGGTTAACACTTGCTAAAGATTACACTAGCATCATTACCACTTGCCAGATTACAAATATTACCACTCTTTGTTAAGATAATTGTTTAGTATCCGTGTATTGATAAGTATAGAAAAGATCTTGTGTATATTCTATATTGTTACGTTTATACTTATCTTGTAAAGGACTCCTTATGCTATAAAAGGAGATCCTATGTCATTGCTTAGTATAATATTATTCATATTAGCTTCAAGGTGTAACCCTAGTGATAAACAAGATCACTTTATTATTTCTTAATAAAATTGGAGCTTTGTGTTTATTGTTCTTACTTACATTACATCATATAATCTGTCTTCTAAGTATTACTCCCTCCCATAAAATTTATTGTCCCCTTTTGACTTTTTCTTTTTCAACTTTGATCTTAAATATTTTTGTTTGTGTTATATAATATTTTATCTAAAATATATGAATGGATTAAATTTTAAATGTATTTTAATTGGGTATAATTTCATCAAGTATTATATAACACAATCACAAATACTTAGGGTCAAAGTTGAGAAAGAAAGACTTAAAAAGTCAAAAGAGGACAATAATTTTGGGACGGATGGAGTACTAAGTATATTCCGCGTGCTTATTAATATAACTCAAAATATCACTAACACAAGGTGTGTGTTTAGATCCATCAAAATGACATAAAAGGACAAATTTATAATTTTAAACAAATGTTTGGAGGGTATATCAGTAATTTAAAATTTTAATAACTTCAAGATGTTTAAAAAGCTTCATGAATCAGCTTTTCTTTTAGGAGATATTTGTTTGAAATAAAAGCTTGAAGTTAATTTATCCAAACGAAGCTACTTATTTTAAAAGATATTATTTTTGTAACAAAAGCTAACAACTCACCGGAAAACTCCTGCCAAAGGCCCACAATATAAAAGTTGTTAAAACATCATATAAGCCCTGTCCAAATGCCCATCTCTCTGTTGTCCAAATAGAATATAAAAAGTGTTTAAAACACAATTCCAAATCGGAGGAGATTGTCCCAAGTTGTAAAAACAAATTGAGTCAAGTTGGGTGTTTGTGAGCCATTGAATGGATCAAATCAAATGAAGTTCTTTTCATTTGAGTCATTGGATCAAATCCAATGGCTCACACTTCTAACTTGACTCAAGTTGTTTTACAACTTGAGACAATCTTCTTCCATAAAACCCTGTCTAAACAGACTTTTAAAAACTTGTAAAATACAATGCGGAACACATATGAGATTTAATGACAAACCCGGTGGAATTATTGAAGCGGGTAAAACCCGGGTCACACTAGGTTTTGGAATTCTTAAAATCCAGCTTTTGACCCGTTGTGTTGTAAGCGAGCGGGTTTGACCGAACCAGGCTTCAAAACATTGAAAAAATGAAAAGTGGTATAGTAGAAGTACTTGTTGATGTCTGCAAACATTTTTGAACTATGACCACCAACCGAGATTCTGATAGCACGTCCATATGAGTTGTCCATCCCCTTTTTGTTTGTGTCTTTAACATCTAAACTTAAACTTTTAGGGACTCTAATCTCCAAGTATTTTCCCATTTCAAAACTACTAGTTATAATACCCGTGCATGAACGGGTTTTGACAAAAAAAAATTTATGTATTAATAGTTAATACCGTGTCTTTAAAGGTAATTATATATAATTATATAGTTATAAGTTTCGTGCACGCACGAAGTTTACACATAAATCAAATTTATTTTAACTTTTTATTTCAAGATATACACATATAAGGATTTGCCCATGAAAATTGTGATATAAGTACAACTAATACTTATGCACGAGTTTTCATTATGCATTAATATCCATTAGAATTTGGTAAAATATTTGTAAAATTTGTGTTAGGTAACTCAAAATTTAATTTTATTTAGTTGACAAAGATGTTGATGTTGTTATTTAAATTTCACTACGATATTATGTTGTACACATGATGCAAGTTTAATAGCATATAAATGATAAAGTTTGATACTCCTTAAAGTTTTTTAAAAATGTTTTTCTCGATATCTTTATATAAAAATAAATAAGAATTGCGTGAGTCATTGTTATAAATACAATCGCATATATTTATTTTTGTATTAAAGTAACCCGTGCTTACAATTTGATAATTATATTCTTGTTTTCAGTAATTTAGCCGTATTTAATATGTAAACTCGTGTCCATATAGGTTAAACTTTTAAAAATGAAATAAATGAGTCATTATTGAACGTATATAGTAAAAAAAAAAAAATTGATACTTATAATCTTATGCAAATTTATATGTTTTTATTTTAAAACAACATATACATTGTATTTTTTAAGATATAAAGTATAAATGGCGTAAAGTATAAGGGGGTATTTGTTTATAATCCAAAGTTATTAAAAAACATGGAGGCTTATAATATTATATTTAACTCTATATAATTTTTAAAAATTTAACCACTAATGTTTTATTAATTACCTTCTTTTTTTTTAGTTTTTGTTTTCACAAATTTGACACCTATATTTTTATGTGCTTTTTTTATCAACCAAAAATTTTCACCAAATTTATTAAAGTTTGACAAAATTCAATTTAATTTTGACTTTTATTAACCAATCACATCACACGATTTTGCTTACGGACGAATCGAGCTCTCCTATTGGCCCAATTGTTTTTTCAATAAGAATGAATTCACAAAATCACTTCGAAATGATATAATTCCTTTATTATATAAAAGATTACGAAAGAAAACCACAAATAATAACAGACTTATGACGCATTGACTGGAAGCGAAGCAAGTTCCCTTATACAGGATCTACTCATTTTTTTGTACATATGTCCTGTCCAGGTTAAGGTTTGTCTCTATGTGGCGATAAAACAACGAATAACTGATAAGAAAAAAGGTCAATTAGGTCACTTGTTAAGACTTGATTGTCACCCACAGTGTATTTTTAGGGAATAAAACTTTCTAAATCCTTTTTATAAAAGAAAATTTAGATTATTATTGTAATAATATAGCTATAAAACGTATTTGACGATCAGTTTTTCTTGGACAAATTTTTGTTTAAAGTCAACCCAAGGTGACACACACTGAAGTTAATGTAAGAGATTAAACACATCATACCTAGTAACCTCAGCCAATATAAGCAACATGAATATCCCATAAGCACCATGAAACACCAAAAATTTGACATGTTAAAAAGACGAAAAAGGTAGCTAAATGATGGCCAATAAACGAGACATCACCAAACGAAACAACTACCTTCTCAATATTACCCATAATAATCCTTCAAACATTGGTTATCTTAGCCTTAAGTTTGGTCAATATACTTATTTAATATGATCCCCTGGCCCATCTTTATTCAGCCCTAACAGAGGCATAAACGGAAAACATAAGACTTGTATTAGTTTCAGAAAAGAATACTCAACGAAATAACGTATGACATCTAAACTCAACACGCACCCAAACTCCTTATCAATATTGTATGCAAGCAATGGGTAACAACCTTTGGGATTGCTCATCGCTTTGAAAGTTGAAACAGTGCTACAGGTCAAATGGGTAAAAACCTTCTAATTTCAGCGTTTATTCTTTTCTTTGTATTATATAAGCAAGTTGACTTTTGGGGATTATTGATCAGCTTTGAAACATTACCTTGCCACTTTTTAATGCTTTCCATATATAGTCCTTCAATTGGTCCTTGGTATTATGACATAAAAGGACACTAACACAAGGTGTGTGTTTAAATCCATCAAAATGACATAAAAGGACAAATTTATAATTTTAAACAAATGTTTGGAGGGTATATCATTAATTTAAAGTTTTAATAACTTCAAGATGTTTAAAAAGCTTCATGAATCAGCTTTTCTTTTGGGAGATATTTGTTTGAAATAAAAGCTTGAAGTTAATTTATCCAAACGAAGCTACTTATTTTAAAAGATATTATTTTGTAACAAAAGCTAACGACTCACCGAGAAAACTCGCCAAACAGGCCCACAATATAAAAGTTGTTAAAACATCATATAAGCCTGTCCAAACAACCCATCTCTATGTTGTCCAAATAGAATATAAAAAGTGTTTAAAACACAATTCCAAACCCAGGAGGAGATTGTCTCAAGTTGTAAAAACAAATTGAGTCAAGTTGGGTGTTTGTGAGCCATTGAATGGATCAAATCAAAAGAAGTTCTTTTCATTTGAGTCATTGGATCAAATCCAATGGCTCACACTTCCCCAACTTGACTCAAATTGTTTTTACAACTTGAGACAATCTTCTTCCATAAAACTGTCTAAACACTTTTAAAAACTTGTAAAATACAATCGGAACACATATGAGATTTAATGACAAACCCAGTCGGAATTATTGAAACGGGTAAAACCCGGCGGGTCACACTAGGTTTTGGAATTCTTAAAATCCAGTTTCTTTTGATCCGTTGTGTAAGCGAGCGGGTTTGACCAACCAGAGCTTCAAAACATTGAAAAAATGAAAAGTGGTATAGTAGAAGTACTTGTTGATGTCTGCAAACATTTTTGAACTATGACCACCAACCGAGATTCTGATAGCACGTCCATATGAGTTGTCCATCCCCTTTTTGTTTGTGTCTTTAACATCTAAACTTAAACTTTTAGGGACTCTAATCTCCAAGTATTTTCCCATTTCAAAACTACTAGTTATAATACACTTGCATGAACGGGTTTTGACAAAAAAATTTATGTATTAATAGTTAATACTGTGTCTTTAAAGGTAAGTGCATATAATTATATAGTTATAAGTTTCGTGCACGCACGAAGTTTACACATAAATCAAATTTATTTTAACTTTTTATTTCAGTATATATACACATATAAGAATTTGCCCATGAAAATTGTGATACAAGTACAACTAATACTTATGCACGAGTTTTTCATCATGCATTAATATCCATTAGAATTTGGTAAAATATTTGTAAAAATTTGTGTTAGGTAACTCAAAATTTAATTTTATTTAGTTGACAAAGATGTTGATGTTGTTATTTAAATTTCACTACGATATTATGTTGTACACATGATGCAAGTTTAATAGCATATAAATGATAAAGTTTCAGTATACTCCTTAAAGTTTTTTAAAAATGTTTTTCTCGATATCTTTATATAAAAATAAATAAGAATTATGTGAGTCATTGTTATAAATGCAATCGCGTATATTTATTTTTATATTAAAGTAACCCGTGCTTACAATTTGATAATTATATTCTTGTTTTCATGAATTTAGCCGTATTTAATATGTAAACTCGTGTCCATATAGGTTAAACTTTTAAAAATCAAATAAATAAGTCATTATTGAACGTATATAGTAAAAAAAAATCGATACTTATAATCTTATGCAAATTTATATGTTTTTATTTTAAAACAACATATACATTGTATTTTTTAAGATATAAAGTATAAACGGCGTAAAGTATAAGGGGTATTTGTTTATAATCCAAAGTTATTAAAAAACATGGAGGCTTATAATATTATATTTAACTCTATATAATTTTTAAAAATTTAACCACTAATGTTTTATTAATTACCTTCTTTTTTTTTTAAGTTTTTGTTTTCACAAATTTAACACCTATATTTTTATGTGCTTTTTTTATCAACCAAAAATTTTCACCAAATTTATTAAAGTTTAACAAAATTCAATTTAATTTTGACTTTTATTAACCAATCACATCACACGATTTTGCTTACGTGACGAAATCGAGCTCTTCTATTGGCCCAATTGTTTTTTCAATAAGAATGAATTCACAAAATCACTTCGAAATGATATAATTCCTTTATTATATAAAAGATTACGAAAGAAAACCACAAATAATAATGGACTTATGACGCATTGAGTGAAGCGAAGCAAGTTCCCTTATACAGGATCTACTCATTTTTTTGTACATATGTCCTGTCCAGGTTAAGGTTTGTCTCTTTGTGGCGATAAAACAACGAATAACTGATAAGAAAAAAGGTCAATTAGGTCACTTGTTAAGACTTGATTGTCACCCAGGTGTATTTTAGGGAATAAAACTTTCTAAATCCTTTTTATAAAAGAAAATTTAGATTATTATTGTAATAATATAGCTATAAAACGTATTTGACGATCAGTTTTTCTTGGACAAATTTTTGTTTAAAGTCAACCCAAGGTGACACACACTGAAGTTAATGTAAGAGATTAAACACAGCATACCTAGTAACCTCAGCCAATATAAGCAACATGAATATCCCATAAGCACCATGAAACACCAAAAATTGACATGTTAAAAAGACGAAAAAGGTAGCTAAATGATGGCCAATAAACGTGACATCACGAAACGAAACAACTACCTTCTCAATATTACCCATAATAATCCTTTAAACATTGGTTATCTTAGCCTTAAGTTTGGTCAGTATACTTATTTAATATGATCCCCTGGCCCATCTTTATTCAGCCTAACAGAGGCATAAACGGAAAACATAAGACTTGTATTAGTTTCAGAAAAGAATACTCAACGAAATAACGTATGACATCTAAACTCAACACACACCCAAACTCCTTATCAATATTGTATGCAGAGGCGGAGCCATGTTGGGAGGAGTGGGGGGAATTGCCCCCAACGATGCTCTAGTAGAAAGACAAAACCAGTAGGAAAAAAACTCAGATTTGGTAGAAGATTTTTAGAGTGCCCTCGGCTAAGAAATTTTAGTGCCCTCATCGTTAAGAAGAGACAACAATCTTAGTGCTAAAAGATGTCTTTTTGCCGCTTAGCCATTAGCAATTGTGTTTCATTATCACCTCTGGCTTTGTCGGTGTGCAGAATAAGCTTCTGCTATTTTTGAGAGATGAGGTAGTGACTAGCGAGGAAGACAAAGTTAAACCAAAATATATATATTCATTATTTGTACTTTGTTGATGACAGCTCATGTTTTATATATATATACGACTATACGAGTATTTTTTTTAATCTATTTTAACTTACTTACAATTTACCCCTTGATTTTTCAATACATGCTTTATTCACTGTGGTTAAGTTTTCAGATTCAATACTAACTTAAGCATTTGTAATGTATTCCTTAAGATAAAAAAAAGTAGGTGATTTGCGCACTTCTAAAATGATTGGGACACTCATATTTTGAGTGTTTGGACATTTATACCTTCACATTTATACCTTCACATTTCAGTTATGTTTATCCTGTAAGGGTATTAATGTCCCAACACTCAAAATTTGAGTGTTCCAATCATTTTTTACAGTGTGCAAATCAGCTCTCTAAAAAAACCTACCTAAGTCATCGCATTTCAAAATAAATTGATCTAAGACACCACCTTAATCAGGTTTCATTCGACAAACATCCTGCTTTTAGCTAGTGTATTATATTGTAGTACACTAAAAATGGCATATTTTAGCATGTTATTAACCAGTTAATATCGACCCAACCCGCCCGAATTTTTTAAAAATTACACTGAAAAACAACATATCTCAAACTCATTTGTTGTTAGTTGCCCCCGTTGATTACATTTTCTGGCTCCGCCACTGATTGTATGCAAGCAATGGGTAACAACCTTTTGGGATTGCTCATCTGCTTTGAAAGTTGAAACAGTGCTACAGGTCAAATGGGTAAAAACCTTCTAATTTCAGCGTTTATTCTTTTACTGTATTATATAAGCAAGTTGACTTTTGGGGATTATTGATCAGCTTTGAAACATTACCTTGCCACTTTTTAATGCTTTCCATATATAGTCCTTCAATTGGTCCTTGGTATTATGGGTCCCATTCTCATACGCTTTTGAAAAATCATTTTGTGCCTGAATCACGAATGAGTAGTATAGAAGAACTGTAATGAATGCAGCAATAGCATAATCATTTGATTTTGAATAGTATATAGAAAGATTACTCAAACTCAACAGATTTCAATATTTCGTTACAAGATAAGATGGTAAAGGAAAAATCATTCATAAGTGAGTTCCATAGAGATCGAACTGATACAAGCTCTTGATAAGACAACATGACCATAAGTTGAGTATATACAGTTAAATGGGACGAACAAATATCAAAGTATGAGATGAACATAATCAACCTGGAATATAATTATATTTGCTTATTATCAATAGTATATCGCCTGTTACATCATGCACTATGACAAAAAGTTTATATATACGGAGCCATAATTAATCTTCTTAGAATGTCTATCAAATCTTTTGATTTGAGTCAAATGGTTTAATAAGACAAAATCACTAACAAACATCACTTCCCTAACTTTTCATGTAATGTCGAGAGCTAGTAAATAAGACAACATGAAGAACCAAAACATTTCAAGCATTGAATGCAAAGTGTATAGCTCAACATGTCTTAGAAAAGGTTCAGGAATTTCATCGAACATTTTGTAGGCATTATTATGCACTTCATTAAACTCCCTTTTTATAACTCACATTTTTACTTGACTATTTTACAGATAATGTCGTGTTTTGTATGTTGTTCTCTTTTTTGTGATCTAATGAATTGTTGCCTTTCAAAAAATTTTTTTTTTACAGATAATGTCTTCGCCCAGCAAAGAATTTGCTCACCTCAGAGTCCCCTTTGCAAATATCCTATCTGCCACCAACAACTTCGCTGAAGAAAATGTCAACGGAGAAAGTTGGTTTGATAAGATATACAAGGGACAGCTCTGGTGGTCCGGTGAGTTGATTGATATCTATGCTCGGAGGTTTACTAGAGAATGGTATGAAATAGAACAACGGTTTTGGACAGAGATTTCCATGCTTTCTAGTCTCAAGCATAATTTTCTCTTGTTGGGTTTTGTGATGATAATGATGAGAAAATCGTCATTACCAGGCGTGACATGCGGGGAAGTCTCACTCAATATCTAAGTGACCCGATTTCGTTGACATGGGTGCGAAGATTGGAGATATCTGTCGGTATTGCCCAAGCCTTGAGTTATATTCATTATGACGAGTCACGCGATTTTAGCGTAATACATCGGTTCATCGGCAGCTATAGGGTTCTATTAAATGATGACTGGGAACCCAAGTTATCTAATTTTGAACGTTCCATGAAGATTAAAGCTTCTCAAAGGAACCATTCATTTCATAATAGTAAACTTCAATATAAAAATGGGTATGAAGACCCAACATATATTGAGACCAAAAGTGTGAACCACAAGTCAGATATATACTCCTTTGGGATAATATTGTTTGAACTAGTGTGTGGTAGGGAATCAATAAGTGAGCATCCAGATAATAAGTATTTGGCTACATTGGTCTGTTTTCATTATAGAAAGAAAATACTAGATGAAATAATTGATCCGGTTCTACGGAAACAAATAGATCCGCAATCATTCAACGTCTTCGCAAGACAATATGACTGCTTGAATGAAGAAAGATTTCGACGGCCGGATATAAGTGAGGTTGTCACAAGGCTTGAAAGCGCTTTGAAACTTCAAATGGGATGCCAAAATGTTGTAAGACGGTTTTCTCCTTCATTTTTTCTTTATAATAACTAATCTCTATTTATTGATAATATTAATGTCAACAGGTGTAAAATTATTTACTCCTATCTCAATTTAATTGTCCATATTTCCATTTTGGATGTCTCAAAAAATTGTCCACTTTCCTTTTTAGTAAAACTAAATATAAAGTATTCTATTTGTGTGGTTGAAAATTAAAGTTGCATTAAACTCATGATTAAATTGATACTTATTATTGTGTTTATGATATTAAAGGAACACTCAATAATTGATGCCGAAGTTGAAGGTACATCATCATCCAATCATGAAAAGGTAATTATTACTTATTACTCCATCCGTCCCATATTATAAGTCCATTTTGACTTTTTGAATACAATTTTTACTTTAAATATTTTTGTTTGTATTATATAATACTTGATGAAAATTATACTAATAAAAAATACATTTAAAACCCAATCCATCTATATATTTTGCATCAAGTATTATATAATACAAACAAAAATATTTTAAGTCAAAGTTGGATTCAAAAAGTCAAAATGGACTTATATTTTGGGACGGAGAAAGTACTACACGCGTCATTTTTGGAACACTTGGTAATGTTGTCTTGTTTGGTATATATAGGGATCACTCACCTCCATATCTACACATGTTGAGTCCCATCTCAGCAAAGAGAAAAATTCTCTTCTCAAAGATCTTTCTCACTTAAAACTAAGCATTCAAGATATAACATCAGCAACCAACTATTTTGCTGTTGAGAATGTTATCGAAAAAATTTATCCCGGAATAATTTACAAAGGCCGTCTCTTACTTTCTGAAAAATTCATCGATATTATTGTAAAGAGGTTCTATACCATATATGTGAAAGATATGAGCAAAAATTTTGGATGAGGTTTCCATGCTTTCTAGTCTCAAACATAAGAATCTTGTGTCTGTTATTGGGTTTCATGATTCTGAGATGAACAAGATTATCATATACAAGAAGGAAGCCAATCGAAGTCTACAAGCATATCTAAGTGACCGGACCCTCACATGCATGCAAAGGTTGAAGATATGCGCGTGTTTGAAGGTATTGAGTTACATCCATTATGATCCCGGGCGAGATTTTAGTGTCATACATTGCAACATCACGAGCTCGAATATTGTACTAGATGAAAAATGGGAACCCAAGTTATCTGGTTTTGAACTTTCGTTGAAAAATACAGTAGCTCGGAGGCTTCGTCTTCTTCTTACTCGTGATATCATTGAGAATGTATACCTTGACCCAAAATATAAAAAGACCGGAGGTGTGACCCACAAGTCAGACGTGTACTCATTCGGTGTTGTACTATTCGAGGTACTTGTCGCGGAAGAAGTGCGTTCTTCCGGATGAAGGGTTGGGAGAGGGGTTATTAAATCAACTCGCCAAATCTCATTTGGATGATATGATCAATCTACATTTACGAAAACAGATGGATGATGAAGCATTCATTATCTTCTCGAAACAACATATTGGTGCATAAAGAGGAAAGGGCGATCGTCCATATATCGATCAGGTTGTCAAAAGACTTGAGAGAGCTTTGGAACTTCAATGGAAACATGAGAATCCAGTTAAACGTACATCATCCATTCAATTGAAGGTACGTAACTAATCTACTTTAACTTTTCATTTAAGGCTGATTATCACTAGTAAACAAGAGTTTTACCAATTGTTATCGTCTGGTTTAACCATATAACCACTAATCCACTATCTATCCTCACTACAAATGCCAATTTTTACGTTTCACGTCAAGTTTCAAAAAATTACACATTACCTAACTATTTAACATTTTATTTTATATTTCTTATAATATAATCTTTTATATAATAAGGGAATTGCATCATTTCGGACTGTTTTTGTCAATTTATTCTTATTGAAAAAACAATTGGGCCAATAGGAGAGCTCGATTTCGCCACGTAAACAAAATCGTGTGATGTGATTGGTTAATAGAAGTCAAAATTAAATTGATTTTGGTCAAACTTTAATAAATTTGGTGAAGAAATTTGGTTGATAAAAAAAACACATAAAAATATAGGTGTCAAATTTGTGAAAACAAAAACTTAAAAAGAGAGAAGGTGATTAAAAAAACTTCAGTGGTTAAATTTCTAAAAATTATATAGAGTTAAATGTAATATTATAAGCCTCCATGTTTTTAATAACTTTGGATTATAAACAAATACCCCCTTATACTTTATACAATTGATACTTTATATCTTAAAAAATACAATGTATATATTGTTTTAAAATAACTACATATAAATTTGCATAAGATTATAAGTATCAATTTTTTTACTATATACGTTAAATAAGGACTTATTTATTTCATTTTTATAAGTTTAACCTATGTGGACACGAGTTTACATTTTAAATACGGTTAAATTACTAAAAACAGGAATATAAATATCAAATTGTAAGCACGGGTTACTTTAATATAAAAATAAATAAACGCGATTGTACTTATAACAATGACTAATGTAATTCTTATTTATTTATATAAGGATATCAAGAAAAACATTTTTTAAAAACTTTAAGGAGTATAATTTAACTTTATCAACGCTCATTATGTGCTATTAAACTTGCATCATGTGTACAACATAATATCAGTAGTGAAATTTAAATAACATCAATATCTTTATCAGCTAAATAAAATTAAATCTTGAGTTACTTAACAAAAAAATTTACAAATATTTTACCAAATTCTAATGGATATTAATGCATAATGAAAAACTCGTGCATAAGTATTAGTTGTACTTATATCACAATTTTCATGGGTAAATTCTTATATGTGTATATACTGAACTAAAAAGTTAAAATAAATTTTATTTATGTGTAAACTTCGTGCGTGCACGAAACTTATAACTATATAATTGTATGCAATTACCTTTAAAGACACAATATCCAGTATTAATACAAAATAATTTTTTTTTGTCAAAACCTCGTGTGTGCACGGGTATTATAACTAGCATCATAAAACTAAAAGGAAGTATATAAAACTATGATTGTTTTTTAGAAATGTGGTGAATATGGACATATGAAATAATATTTTTTATTAAAACTTTAAAGGTTTTGATAAACATACCCCTTAGACAAAGTTAAAGACTTAAACATTTAAAAAATTAATAATAATAAAAAACTGAAATGATTAAACCAACTCAAAATTTGAGGATAAAACCATCATTATTTACCATTTTATAAATATCACTCAATTATATAAACTTCAATTCTCTTCTCTTAATATCACTCCAATCCTTAATAGCATTATTGTTAATGTGGTGTTGCACAACTTCGTAATATTGCAGGGGAAGAACTTGGAACACTTGAAGATTGGACTAAATGATATAATCGAGGCTACCAAGAATTTTGATGACGCATACAACATTGGGTCTGGCGGATTCGGTAAAGTATACAAAGCAGATCTAGAACATTTTGATAGCGGTAATTCCTCGTCAAAAGAAGGTGTGGATAAATGCGATTTACCCAGAAAACGAAGCACGGTGGCCATAAAGCGCATTAACAATCCAAAAGGAGAACAAGGGTTCATTGCAGAGATTGAAATTCTAACTAGTTGTAAGCATGAGAATATAATCTCTCTTCTTGGTTTTTGTTATGAAGGTAACGGTGCAATGATCCTGGTTTATGAGCATGCTTCAAAAGGAAGTCTTGAAAACTATTTGGGAAGCAGTGATAAAATGGCTAATCTTACTTGGTTGCAACGTCTAAAAATATGTCTTGATATTGCACATGGTTTGAATTACATTCACAACAACACAGATCATGGCAAACAAAAGATGATACACCGTGACATCAAGAGTGATAATATTCTATTGGGAGATAATTGGAAGGCAAAGATTGCGGATTTTGGGCTCTCCAAATTTCACCCAGCAGATCAAATGGCCAGCACTATCTATACTAATATGGTTGCAGGTACATACGTGTATTTGGATCCGGAATATGAGAAGTACGGTAAACTAAATAAGAAATCAGACATATACTCGTTTGGAGTAGTGTTGCTTGAGATCTTAAGTGGGAGGTTGGCCTATGATTCCGTATACACCAAGGTGAATGAGAAGGGAATTGCACCCATTGCCAAAGATCACTTTGAAAAGGGAACAGTAATGGAAATAGTTGATCACAAGATAAAGGAGGAGACCGATGAACATGTCTTTTCTTTAAGTAAAGGACCCGATAAAGAGTCTTTGGACGTATTTTTAGAAATCACATTTCGATGTGTGGCAGAAACTCAAGTGCAACGTCCAGCAATAGAAGTTGTCCTCAACGAACTCAAAAAGCATTAGACTCTCAGGTAAGTTGATATTTTAAAAGAAAACAATTTTATTTCTTCATATTCTTGATAGAAATATGTGACATTTCATAGAATATACTTTGTGTAAACAAACATTTTCTCAAACTTTTACTCAATATAGATTTTATCGTTTAATTTTTTTCTTTGTTCTTAAGTTTTACGATTTTTTTTATCTTCAACTTTATTTAACATGGTAATTTAACTTTATGGCGTGCTACGATTAGCAGGTAAACCTCGTGACTCTTCTCTTCCATGTATTTATGTTTTTTTTTCTTTAATTTGAAAATTGCAACAACCAACCTTGATTTATAACCATAACATTGACATGAACTTGGAGACTGAGAACATAAAACGTAAAATAAAAATTCGAACAAATTCTAGATGGAAAGTAGTTTCATTTTGTATTTAACTTAACAAATCGACTGACTGTCCAATACTTCTCAGGAGAACCACAAGGACAACCTCAAACTGTCACTTGAAGACATAAAGTTGGCCACGAAAGGCTTCAGTCAAGACAATATCATTGGACATGGAGATTCTGGGACTGTATACAAGGGAGCTACTCACAGTACTCATGGAGATAACATCATTGCTGCAAAGCGGTTGGATAAGAATTCGGGTCAAGGAGATGCTGATGTTTTGACAGAGCTGAAATTTATGGCAGAGTTGGACATCCTTATGGAGTATAAACATTTAAATGTCATTGATCTTGTAGGCTACTGTGATGAAGAGGATGAAAAAATTATAGTATATGAGTATGCATCAAGAGGTAGTCTTGATAAGTACTTGAGCGATGATAGTCTTACGTGGGTGATACGGCTTAAAATATGCATCGATATTGCAATTGGGCTGGAGTTTCTTCATGGAACTGTTTCAAGTCCAGAAATGGTAATACATAGGGACATCAGCAGCAACAACATTCTACTATTTGATGACTGGAAAGCAAAATTACGGTTTTGGGCTTTCCTTAGTATGCCCAACAAATCAGTATGTAGACTATGTCATCGACAACGTTACCGGCACAATTGGCTATCGTGACCCACTATACTCGAAAACAGGCTTCTTAAACAAAGAGTCTGATATATTCTCATTGGGTGCGGTCTTATTTGACATATTGTGTGGGAAACTGTCATCTGTAAAACTAGATGACGAGTATCTCTATTTACCCTTTTTGGCTAAACAATACTATCATTTAGAAAAACTGGATGAGTTAGTGTTTGAGGGTATCAAAGAACAAATTGTGCCACAGTCATATATTACATTTACAAGGATTGCCCTTCAATGCATACATCACATGAGAGAAAGACGGCCAACGGCAGGTGAAGTGTTAATACAACTTAAGAAGGCATTGGAATTCCATGTAAGTTCTTATATTTATCTCAAATTTTGCTACCATTCATTTCAAATAACTCTAAAGCTATATTCGTGGATATTCAAATAAGTTGTACACTTCTGTTGTTCAAACAAGTTTTGTTGAACCATAAAACATGACAAATAAATTTATTTTTTAAGAAGACAGTCTTTTTTTATCACTCAAAACAGAAAATAAATCAAATGTCAAAATGAAAAATACAATAGGATTACATGATCCAGAAAAAAAATGTGTTGTCCATGTTTAGTAGAAGGTCTTTAGTAGTTTCTTTCACTGTAGAAATGTGATTGTTTGAAATATGAGCTTATTAACTATTTAATTAATGTATAGGAGGATTTTGAGATATGGGAGCCGAAATTGCCTAAAGACTATAAAGAAATAATCCAGATGTCAAAGTGCCCTGAAGATTATACTGCCAGCAAGAAAGAGGATCTTTACAACACCTTTTCTAAAGGAATCCTCCTTCAACAAGACAAAGTGGTAATGAGTTCATCTTGTATCTCGTTTATTTGGTGTTTTCCAGTTTTCTATATATCATTTCCATTTTGAGGGATAATTTGAGATCACACATGCGTTTACACATGATAAAAGTTGGGTCTGATTTATATTTTATTTTATGTAACAGTTGCTGTCATTCGATGGTAATGGAGAAAGAAATAAAATGGTATCAGCGGCAATGTTTTCATACATAAACAGTTGTCCACATGAGTGGAAATTTCTTCAAGAATCAAGGTTATTCTCTTTACCTCTAAATTTATCAGTACATAAGTGACAAGCGTACATAAGCATTGCTGTTAGATGTATATATTTCGTTTTCTTTGAAAAAACGTAGTTACTTTACGGTTTTATATATGACAAGCTATTTACAAGAGCATAATAGTTAGTTTACAGCCTAACTATGTATTTTGGGCTTGCATTGTGGTTCTTTTTTCATGCAGTGTTGTGTATTATATAGGGCTAATTACACGATAATGTATTGTCATGATTTCCTTCTATATGTATCGAACAAATTTTTTTTGCTATTCTATGTACTAAACTTTATTTTTTGTGTACTTTATGACTATTTTGCCCCTCTTAGGTTAATAAAATGAGGGGCAAAATGGTCATAAAATACACAAAAAATACCAAAAATGCAAGTTTAGTACATAGAATAGCAAAAAAAAATTGTTCGATACATATAGAAGAAAATCATGACAACTATGATACATTTAGAGGCCATTAGCCCTATTATATAATAGAAATATTTTTCAACAAAGGTACTTTTTCGCTCGTCAAAATGTCTGGAAGTTAAGGATTTGACAAATTCTTAAATTTTGATAAAATAATTATCTTATGTTACCTTTCTTGTCAACTTAATCTGTATAATACTGTTAAAGGGTAAAAAATTATCTTAGTCCTTCTGATGAGCGAGAGAGTTATAAATGCCCCATATTGATATACTCGGTGCTTTATGTTACCTTTCTTGTCAACTTAATCTGTATAATACAATTATAAGTGTAAATAAAATCGAGTGGAACAACATCAAATTCTTTTTTGCTTAGACTCCTACATGAATTGAAGATGGTAGATATTTAACAAGGTTTCAGTGTTTTCTCAACTAATTATAGTAGTCACAAATTTGGTATATGGGTATTATGTTTGGTATCACCTGCTGCTGTTTGAAGTTTCGTAGCTGGATTTTTCTTTTTAACTGGTGGTAGAGCATGGTTTCAGACCTTTTGGATAACCATGGTTTCAGACCTTTTGGTATCACCTGTGTTCTAATGACTGTGATTGTGATAGCATCTTGATAGTCTTTTTTTTTTTGGGTAACCATGGTTTCCAACCTTTTGGCAGCCTAATGAATATCTGTAATATGTGCAGGTTTGAGACAGTAGTGGAGATGTTTGATATTTCTAAATTGAACATCGAAATACAGACAAACGCTCAACTTTTATCTCCAAATGTTTTTTATGGGGTCTATTTAGTCTTCAAACTTAGTGATTCAAGAAAATTTTCAAGTAAACCGATGTGTGTTAACCTAAAGTATAGAAAGGGACTTGAAAGTTTACATGCATATTTCGCAACATGGAGAGACAAGGACTGGATGATGATTGAGTTGTACAAGTTCTTGAATCAGGACGAAGATGTTATTTTTGAGTTTCTACTTGAGAACTTTTCATCACACTATTGTGGAGAAAACGCGGTTTATGTTGAAGGCATTGAATTTCGAGCAATTGACAAAGTAAATTTGAAATTATATCCCTGGTTCCATTATATACTCTTTTTAATTATATTATACCAAGAGGTCGGATACATGCCAAAAAATTAAACTAAACCCATGTTCTATGTTGCATATTTAAGTATTTAACATGGTTTGTATACAGGTGAAACATGAAGAAATCGGAAAATTGCAGGAAGTCAAACAAGTCTTGAAATCAAACATCAATGTGGATCAGGTGCAGCAACTTCCAACTAACTTTGAAGAAATATTCAAGATATGCAGAAATTACGACGAGTTGTTCTGGTTGGGCGAAGTCGACGAAAAGAAACTTCTTGTGCTTTCGGCAAAGGCAGCTTTATACAAATTCTCTAATGTGGATCTTCTTACTTCAAAACCATCAGCTCAGTCCAGGTTCGCTTCTTATATTATAGCTAATTTTGTTACAGTTTCCTTTATCTAGGGGCAGCAATTCTTGACTCTACATGAAACACGACCAAAACCGATACGAAAATAAACGGGTTATGGTTGGGTGTAAACAAGTTTTGGGCCATGTTCGGGTTGGTGGGATAGACTGGTCGACTTGCCAACATATTTAACCTATGTAACTCGCTAATCTGCGAACTCTGCGGATTAAATGAATTGTGTTCAGAATATATATTTAAAGAAGTTAATTACAAGTCTGACCTAATTACTTAAACAGGTCATGTTCGGGTTGGGGTATCCTCACTAACCCGAACCCCACACAGATTGCCAGCCCTACCTTTAAACGCTAAACTTTTTCTAATTGTGCATCCAAATATATAGATGTCCCAGAAAAAACTAGATTTCTAGCTCAAACAATTAATGATTCGTGAAGAAATGGTTGACAAAAGTTTCACTTCTTGGATGCAGTTTCCTGTCTTTATATATAACTTAGTTCTTAATTTATCCTACATGCAGATTTCAAGAGGTGGTTGAGCTTTTACCACAACAAGTATTTCATCTTAATTGCACGATCAAAAGTCAAATGTTGTCACAAGATACAGAATACGTGTGTTACCTTGTGTTCAAGCTTTCAGAAAAATGCCAGGGGCTGCATTGTCCGGTAGAAGTACGAGACGTACTGCACAAAGAAAATAATGACGCTGAATTTGTTTATTTTATAACCCCAAGCGCATTGAACATAAATGGTATCACTCGGGTTCCAAAACAAAGAGAAGATGGATGGATGGAGATTCAAGTGTGGAAGTTTAACTCAGCGCATGAATTCAAGGACGACTCTCTTTCTATGAATATGAAATTTACAAGCCATGAAGGAACTATGTCTGGCCTCATTGTATGTGGCCTCGAGTTCCGACCAATGTTTTCTGGAAACAACAATGATATTTAAAGGCAAAGAGAATTGAAGAAAAGGCTGCAGGATGAAGTTCCCAAATCCACACATACATTTAGCCTAAAAAAGACGAAAAGATGACAGAAGTATGTCCGATTTTGCTATGATTCTGCATGGTGCTACATCCCATTCTACCTGATTACACTCTGGTTATATGGCTTCGCATCTGGTTTGTTATGTCTTATTCTACCATGTTCCATCTGATTCGCACTGGCTGTGCATTTGCTCTGGTTACGTTATGGTTCTCTGCCTGATTCTACCATGTTCCATCTGATTTAATTTGGTTCTGCATCCGATTCCATATGACTCGGATTCTGTTTGCATCCGTCTGATTCTGTTTCGTCAACATATGCTTAATTTTGCTTGTGCATGTGTGTGCTGTTGTGGTTCCGTCTAGTATATTTTTCAGTTCTCTTGTGAGTTGTATTTGTCAATCTCTCAATACATCTTAATGTAGCATTTGTGAGTCTGAGTGGATGTTAGCTTAATAAAGGTTTGTTTGCCCATAATAGTTTTGTAAGATAGTTTTCTATTTAATCTCTTGTACTCTCATTTTTGCTAACAAAATTAAGTTATGTAAATCTAATCTGTTATTGGTTAACATTCATTTCGGATTGAGCCAACCTTCGCATCCAATGTATGGAGAATTATTTTGCGTGGTAAGCCTTTGATGTCGGGCTAAGAAGAGGATGTGACGACATTTCCTTGGACTGAAATAGCACAAGCCAAACCAGAGTAGCAGTCCACTCTAGACTCACCAAGTCTGATTCAGAGTGGCCATCCAACAAGCCTTCATCAATGCAAACAGACATCTATCTATACCAAGAGTATAGCAGCACATTCACACCCTGTTTTGTGGTCTAGCAATTAATGACTAGAAACATTTTTTTAAACTTCTAGGATTGGAAAGGTATTGTCTAAACTTTAAAAAGTCCATGCACAGGCAATATCCAAAAATAGTATTTTTGAAATTTCGTTCTTATCACAATGGGTTTTTTTTTTTTTTTTTTTTTTTTTAATGAAACTAGTGAAAAGTATTATTTAATTTAATTTTTTATATATATATTTTTTTTGGAAAAAACTTTTATGATGATTGTTTCAAAAAGTCACATTTCTTAGACCATGCATAATGGAGTCATCACCACCCACGGTAGGCATTCTCCACGCGTGGTTTTCCATAACGGGTGTCTACCATCGCGCACATTGAAGAGAATTTTGTGTTGGTTTGATGGTGAAGACCACCTAACAAAGGGCACTTATGTGCGACGTATGTGCGAGGTAGAACATTGTAGAAAAGACGCTCTCGGAAAGAATTCGGTAAGACGTGCATTTACTATCATGACATTTTACTATAGTCAATCAAAATTCTCAAATCTATCCAATTTCTCACAACATCAGCATACATATACTCACAAGAGTTTACTATCATGACAGCAAAACCTACAAACTCACAATTTATCCAGATAAATATGACACTGTTCGTTTTCAAGGATTTATGAGTACTTCATTTATAATAATAAATTTAATTTTAGTATCACAAAAACGAGAATACAATGGCTGTCAAATAAAAAATTCCTTATTATGTCTGAACAAATTACTACTACAAAAAAGGGCTTTTAGATCGGTTACCCAACCGGTCTAAAAGGGGGGAGGTCCAAAAGATAAAAGCCATTTAAACCCGTTGAAGCACCTGTCTAAAAGAGTTTTATTAAGACCGGTTGCTAAAGTCATATAGACCATGGAACGAGCGGTTTTGAGATCGGGAAAGGTGTTCCGATAGTGCATGATTCCACAAACATTATCATACTTGTCCGGTAATCCTTTGGGAGTAAATGTTACTACATCTTCACTACTAATTGGAATTCCAAGACTTGTGAGAATGGTAGCAATGGATTCAATATTCCTAAAGTATAGGTCGATACTCATATCACCAAGTTTAAGCGAACGTAGTTCCGTCTTCAAGGCAATGGTATGGGACTGTTTGTTTTCTTTTACAATCTCGATAATGAGATCCCATGCTTCCTTAACTGATCGTGGATGTTCCACAACCAAAGTTGATTGAAGAGAGTACGAGAGTGTCGTAAAGATCCATGATAGAACAATGTTACCCACTTTGCGCTCTTCCGGAGTGAAAGAGGGAGGAGCACGTGTGGTGATAGCATCCAAGGAACCATGAATGTACCGAAGCACGTCATAACCACTACAAAGCTGCTCGAAGAAGTATGCCCGTGAGGCATAGTTCTAGTTGTCGAGAATGAGTTTAACAAGAACCCTTGTGAGAAGATGATGGTGTGTAACCATGAAATGCTTTTCCGAGAGTGGTACAATGGTAGTGTCATTCGAACCAGTCATGGTAACACGGTGTAGGGTTTTATTGGATTAGGGTTTATGAGTGATAACGTAGGACAATAGATTGCCAAGAATTAATAGTAACTGTGTAGTAGAAAAATAACCAAGTTCAGCACGAGCAACGTAACAACAGTGTGGATCTGTGACCGAAGCACAAATCACCAACACCAATTTTTTTTTTAACAGTCGTGGTTTGTTGGATTGGAGGTGTATTGGAGTTATGGTTAGAGGATCGATATCTCTGATACCATGTAAGTAAGGTAAAGATCGATATGTCAGTGAATAACAATATGGTACAATATATAATATTACATGGATCATTCTAGCACCGGGCTTTAGCCCAATACATATACAAATGAATGTTACAGTTAAACAGATACTACTTCCGTAGATACTACTTCCGTCCCAAAATATAAGTCACTTTTGACTTTTCAAAGTCTTTCTCTTTGTAGTTATTTTTTTCGTGTTATATAATAATTGATACAAAATATGTAAATGGATTCGTGTTTCAAATATATTTTCATTGATATACTTTTCATCAAGTATCATATAGCACGAAAAAAAATAATTACGGTCAAAGTTAGAAAAAAAGACTTTGAAAAGTCAAATATGGAATTATATTTTGGGACGGGGGAATATATGATAATGTGATACCAGGTTAAATTGGCAGACAAGAGATCATACATTTTCAATTGGCTTTACTTTCGTTCTTAATATGAGTGTTTCCAGTGCGACAACCCCAGCTACAAAGTGTCCGAAGTATGTGAATACCTGAGGAAATGAACCTAAGATAATAATAGAACCAAAATTTTCATCATGACAATGATGGAGGTTGAATGCGGTTAATTTTTTTTATTTTTTTTTCACCACAATATTACGAATTTACAAGGATCATCCAATTAGTTATTGAGCTTGTGTATCATTTGATAATGGCCCACTGTTTGTGGAAAATGCATTATAACTCTAGTCCTCATCAAATTAACCCTGCAAAGTGATAAAAGAAAAAAGTCAACTTTGAAACAACATACAGGTATGTATGGTAAAACTAGCTATATGTTGTAAGTTGTTAATTGTAAGCTGTAAGATGTAAAATTGTAAGCTATTAACATGAGCTACAAGTCAGTATCTTTTTCCAATAAAAGTTTTTTGTAAATTAGATGTTAAATATAATTATAAGATATAAAATGTGTTGGGAATAATACTAACAGTTACCACTGATAGTCTTGTGGTTAACACTGCTAAAGATTACACTAGCAGTCATTACCACTGCCAGTACAAATATTACCACTGCTGTTAAGATAATTGTTATGTATCCGTGTATTGATAAATATAGAAAAGATCTTGTGTATATTCTATATTGTTAGGTTTATACTTATCCTGTAAAGGACTCCTTATGCTATAAAAGGAGATCCTATGTCATTGCTTAGTATACGTATTATTCATATTAGCTTCAAGGTGTAACCCTAGTGATAAACAAGATCACTCGTATTATTTCTTAATAATATTGGAGCTTTGTGTTTATTGTTCTTACTTACATTACATCATATAATCTGTCTTCTAAGTATTACTCCCTCCGTCCCAAATTTATTGTCCCATTTTGACTTTTTCAGTCTCTCATTTTCAACTTTGATCTTAAATATTTTTGTTTGTGTTATATAATATTTTATCTAAAATATATGAATGGATTAAATTTTAAATGTATTTTAATTGGGTATAATTTCATCAAGTATTATATAACACAATCACAAATACTTAGGGTCAAAGTTGAGAAAGAAAGACTTAAAAAGTCAAAAGAGGACAATAATTTTGGGACGGATGGAGTACTAAGTATATTCCGCGTGCTTATTAATATAACTCAAAATATCACTAACACAAGGTGTGTGTTTAGATCCATCAAAATGACATAAAAGGACAAATTTATAATTTTAAACAAATGTTTGGAGGGTATATCAGTAATTTAAAATTTTAATAACTTCAAGATGTTTAAAAAGCTTCATGAATCAGCTTTTCTTTTGGGAGATATTTGTTTGAAATAAAAGCTTGAAGTTAATTTATCCAAACGAAGCTACTTATTTTAAAAGATATTATTTTTGTAACAAAAAGCTAACAGCTCACCAGAAAACTCCTGCCAAACAGGCCCACAATATAAAAGTTGTTAAAACATCATATAAGCCTGTCCAAACAACCCATCTCTCTGTTGTCCAAATAGAATATAAAAAGTGTTTAAAACACAATTCCAAACCGGAGGGAGATTGTCCCAAGTTGTAAAAACAAATTGAGTCAAGTTGGGTGTTTGTGAGCCATTGAATGGATCAAATCAAATGAAGTTCTTTTCATTTGAGTCATTGGATCAAATCCAATGGCTCACACTTCCCCAACTTGACTCAAGTTGTTTTTACAACTTGAGACAATCTTCTTCCATAAAAACCTGTCTAAACAGCTTTTAAAAACTTGTAAAATACAATGCGGAACACATATGAGATTTAATGACAAACCCAGTCGGAATTATTGAAACGGGTAAAACCCGGCGGGTCACACTAGGTTTTGGAATTCTTAAAATCCAGTTTCTTTTGACCCGTTGTGTAAGCCAGAACGGGTTTGACCGAACCAGGCTTCAAAACATTGAAAAAATGAAAAGTGGTATAGTAGAAGTACTTGTTGATGTCTGCAAACATTTTTGAACTATGACCACCAACCGAGATTCTGATAGCACGTCCATATGAGTTGTCCATCCCCTTTTTGTTTGTGTCTTTAACATCTAAACTTAAACTTTTAGGGACTCTAATCTCCAAGTATTTTCCCATTTCAAAACTACTAGTTATAATACATGTGCATGAGCGGGGTTTTGACAAAAAAAAATTTATGTATTAATAGTTAATACTGTGTCTTTAAAGGTAACTGCATATAATTATATAGTTATAAGTTTCGTGCACGCACGAAGTTTACACATAAATCAAATTTATTTTAACTTTTTATTTCAGTATATATACACATATAAGAATTTGCCCATGAAAATTGTGATACAAGTACAACTAATACTTATGCACGAGTTTTTCATCATGCATTAATATCCATTAGAATTTGGTAAAATATTTGTAAAAATTTGTGTTAGGTAACTCAAAATTTAATTTTATTTAGTTGACAAAGATGTTGATGTTGTTATTTAAATTTCACTACGATATTATGTTGTACACATGATGCAAGTTTAATAGCATATAAATGATAAAGTTTCAGTATACTCCTTAAAGTTTTTTAAAAATGTTTTTCTCGATATCTTTATATAAAAATAAATAAGAATTGCGTGAGTCATTGTTATAAATACAATCGCGTATATTTATTTTATATTAAAGTAACCCGTGCTTACAATTTGATAATTATATTCTTGTTTTCAGTAATTTAGCCGTATTTAATATGTAAACTCGTGTCCATATAGGTTAAACTTTTAAAAATGAAATAAATGAGTCATTATTGAACGTATATAGTAAAAAAAAAATTGATACTTATAATCTTATGCAAATTTATATGTTTTTATTTTAAAACAACATATACATTGTATTTTTTAAGATATAAAGTATAAATGGCGTAAAGTATAAGGGGTATTTGTTTATAATCCAAAGTTATTAAAAAACATGGATGCTTATAATATTATATTTAACTCTATATAATTTTTAAAAATTTAACCACTAATGTTTTATTAATTACCTTCTTTTTTTTTAGTTTTGTTTTCATAAATTTGACACCTATATTTTTATGTGCTTTTTTTATCAACCAAAAATTTTCACCAAATTTATTAAAGTTTGACAAAATTCAATTTAATTTTGACTTTTATTAACCAATCACATCACACGATTTTGCTTACGTGACGAAATCGAGCTCTCCTATTGGCCCAATTGTTTTTTCAATAAGAATGAATTCACAAAATCACTTCGAAATGATATAATTCCTTTATTATATAAAAGATTACGAAAGAAAACCACAAATAATAACAGACTTATGACGCATTGACTGGAAGCGAAGCAAGTTCCCTTATACAGGATCTACTCATTTTTTTGTACATATGTCCTGTCCATGTTAAGGTTTGTCTCTATGTGGCGATAAAACAACGAATAACTGATAAGAAAAAAGGTCAATTAGGTCACTTGTTAAGACTTGATTGTCACCCACAGTGTATTTTTAGGGAATAAAACTTTCTAAATCCTTTTTATAAAAGAAAATTTAGATTATTATTGTAATAATATAGCTATAAAACGTATTTGACGATCAGTTTTTCTTGGACAAATTTTTGTTTAAAGTCAACCCAAGGTGACACACACTGAAGTTAATGTAAGAGATTAAACACATCATACCTAGTAACCTCAGCCAATATAAGCAACATGAATATCCCATAAGCACCATGAAACACCAAAAATTGACATGTTAAAAAGACGAAAAAGGTAGCTAAATGATGGCCAATAAACGAGACATCACCAAACGAAACAACTACCTTCTCAATATTACCCATAATAATCCTTCAAACATTGGTTATCTTAGCCTTAAGTTTGGTCAATATACTTATTTAATATGATCCCCTGGCCCATCTTTATTCAGCCTAACAGAGGCATAAACGGAAAACATAAGACTTGTATTAGTTTCAGAAAAGAATACTCAACGAAATAACGTATGACATCTAAACTCAACACGCACCCAAACTCCTTATCAATATTGTATGCAAGCAATGGGTAACAACCTTTTGGGATTGCTCATCTGCTTTGAAAGTTGAAACAGTGCTACATGTCAAATGGGTAAAAACCTTCTAATTTCAGCGTTTATTCTTTTACTGTATTATATAAGCAAGTTGACTTTTGGGGATTATTGATCAGCTTTGAAACATTACCTTGCCACTTTTTAATGCTTTCCATATATAGTCCTTCAATTGGTCCTTAGTATTATGACATAAAAGGACACTAACACAAGGTGTGTGTTTAAATCCATCAAAATGACATAAAAGGACAAATTTATAATTTTAAACAAATGTTTGGAGGGTATATCATTAATTTAAAGTTTTAATAACTTCAAGATGTTTAAAAAGCTTCATGAATCAGCTTTTCTTTTGGGAGATATTTGTTTGAAATAAAAGCTTGAAGTTAATTTATCCAAACGAAGCTACTTATTTTAAAAGATATTATTTTTGTAACAAAAGCTAACACTCACCGAAAACTCCTGCCAAACAGGCCCACAATATAAAAGTTGTTAAAACATCATATAAGCCTGTCCAAACAACCCATCTCTCTGTTGTCCAAATAGAATATAAAAAGTGTTTAAAACACAATTCCAAACCGGAGGGAGATTGTCCCAAGTTGTAAAAACAAATTGAGTCAAGTTGGGTGTTTGTGAGCCATTGAATGGATCAAATCAAAAGAAGTTCTTTTCATTTGAGTCATTGGATCAAATCCAGTGGCTCACACTTCCCCAACTTGACTCAAATTGTTTTTACAACTTGAGACAATCTTCTTCCATAAAAACCTGTCTAAACAGCTTTTAAAAACTTGTAAAATACAATGCGGAACACATATGAGATTTAATGACAAACCCAGTCAGAATTATTGAAACGGGTAAAACCCGGCGGGTCACACTAGGTTTTGGAATTCTTAAAATCCAGTTTCTTTTGATCCGTTGTGTAAGCCAGAACGGGTTTGACCGAACCAGGCTTCAAAACATTGAAAAAATGAAAAGTGGTATAGTAGAAGTACTTGTTGATGTCTGCAAACATTTTTGAACTATGACCACCAACCGAGATTCTGATAGCACGTCCATATGAGTTGTCCATCCCCTTTTTGTTTGTGTCTTTAACATCTAAACTTAAACTTTTAGGGACTCTAATCTCCAAGTATTTTCCCATTTCAAAACTACTAGTTATAATACCTGTGCATGAACGGGGTTTTGACAAAAAAAAATTTATGTATTAATAGTTAATACTGTGTCTTTAAAGGTAACTGCATATAATTATATAGTTATAAGTTTCGTGCACGCACGAAGTTTACACATAAATCAAATTTATTTTAACTTTTTATTTCAGTATATATACACATATAAGAATTTGCCCATGAAAATTGTGATACAAGTACAACTAATACTTATGCACGAGTTTTTCATCATGCATTAATATCCATTAGAATTTGGTAAAATATTTGTAAAAATTTGTGTTAGGTAACTCAAAATTTAATTTTATTTAGTTGACAAAGATGTTGATGTTGTTATTTAAATTTCACTACGATATTATGTTGTACACATGATGCAAGTTTAATAGCATATAAATGATAAAGTTTCAGTATACTCCTTAAAGTTTTTTAAAAATGTTTTTCTCGATATCTTTATATAAAAATAAATAAGAATTGCGTGAGTCATTGTTATAAATACAATCGCGTATATTTATTTTTATATTAAAGTAACCCGTGCTTACAATTTGATAATTATATTCTTGTTTTCAGTAATTTAGCCGTATTTAATATGTAAACTCGTGTCCATATAGGTTAAACTTTTAAAAATCAAATAAATAAGTCATTATTGAACGTATATAGTAAAAAAAAATCGATACTTATAATCTTATGCAAATTTATATGTTTTTATTTTAAAACAACATATACATTGTATTTTTTAAGATATAAAGTATAAACGGCGTAAAGTATAAGGGGTATTTGTTTATAATCCAAAGTTATTAAAAAACATGGAGGCTTATAATATTATATTTAACTCTATATAATTTTTAAAAATTTAACCACTAATGTTTTATTAATTACCTTCTTTTTTTTTTAAGTTTTTGTTTTCACAAATTTGACACCTATATTTTTATGTGCTTTTTTTATCAACCAAAAATTTTCATCAAATTTATTAAAGTTTGACAAAATTCAATTTAATTTTGACTTTTATTAACCAATCACATCACACGATTTTGCTTACGTGACGAAATCGAGCTCTCCTATTGGCCTAATTGTTTTTTCAATAAGAATGAATTCACAAAATCACTTCGAAATGATATAATTCCTTTATTATATAAAAGATTACGAAAGAAAACCACAAATAATAACAGACTTATGACGCATTGACTGGAAGCGAAGCAAGTTCCCTTATACAGGATCTACTCATTTTTTTGTACATATGTCCTGTCCAGGTTAAGGTTTGTCTCTTTGTGGCGATAAAACAACGAATAACTGATAAGAAAAAAGGTCAATTAGGTCACTTGTTAAGACTTGATTGTCACCCACAGTGTATTTTTAGGGAATAAAACTTTCTAAATCCTTTTTATAAAAGAAAATTTAGATTATTATTGTAATAATATAGCTATAAAACGTATTTGACGATCAGTTTTTCTTGGACAAATTTTTGTTTAAAGTCAACCCAAGGTGACACACACTGAAGTTAATGTAAGAGATTAAACACAGCATACCTAGTAACCTCAGCCAATATAAGCAACATGAATATCCCATAAGCACCATGAAACACCAAAAATTGACATGTTAAAAAGACGAAAAAGGTAGCTAAATGATGGCCAATAAACGTGACATCACGAAACGAAACAACTACCTTCTCAATATTACCCATAATAATCCTTTAAACATTGGTTATCTTAGCCTTAAGTTTGGTCAGTATACTTATTTAATATGACCCCTGGCCTCTTTATTCTGCCTCACAGAGGCATAAACGGAAAACATAAGACTTGTATTAGTTTCAGAAAAGAATACTCAACGAAATAACGTATGACATCTAAACTCAACACACACCCAAACTCCTTATCAATATTGTATGCAGAGGCGGAGCCATGTTGGGAGGAGTGGGGAATTGCCCCAACGATGCTCTAGTAGAAAGACAAAACCAGTAGGAAAAAAACTCAGATTTGGTAGAAGATTTTTAGAGTGCCCTCGGCTAAGAAATTTTAGTGCCCTCATCGTTAAGAAGAGACAACAATCTTAGTGCTAAAAGATGTCTTTTTGCCGCTTAGCCATTAGCAATTGTGTTTCATTATCACCTCTGGCTTTGTCGGTGTGCAGAATAAGCTTCTGCTATTTTTGAGAGATGAGGTAGTGACTAGCGAGGAAGACAAAGTTAAACCAAAATATATATATTCATTATTTGTACTTTGTTGATGACAGCTCATGTTTTATATATATATACGACTATACGAGTATTTTTTTTAATCTATTTTAACTTACTTACAATTTACCCCTTGATTTTTCAATACATGCTTTATTCACTGTGGTTAAGTTTTCAGATTCAATACTAACTTAAGCATTTGTAATGTATTCCTTAAGATAAAAAAAAGTAGGTGATTTGCGCACTTCTAAAATGATTGGGACACTCATATTTTGAGTGTTTGGACATTTATACCTTCACATTTATACCTTCACATTTCAGTTATGTTTATCCTGTAAGGGTATTAATGTCCCAACACTCAAAATTTGAGTGTTCCAATCATTTTTACATTATGCAAATCAGCTCTCTAAAAAAAACTACCTAAGTCATCGCATTTCAAAATAAATTGATCTAAGACACCACCTTAATCAGGTTTCATTCGACAAACATCCTGCTTTTAGCTAGTGTATTATATTGTAGTACACTAAAAATGGCATATTTTAGCATGTTATTAACCAGTTAATATCGACCCAACCCGCCCGAATTTTTTAAAAATTACACTGAAAAACAACATATCTCAAACTCATTTGTTGTTAGTTGCCCCCGTTGATTACATTTTCTGGCTCCGCCACTGATTGTATGCAAGCAATGGGTAACAACCTTTTGGGATTGCTCATCTGCTTTGAAAGTTGAAACAGTGCTACAGGTCAAATGGGTAAAAACCTTCTAATTTCAGCGTTTATTCTTTTACTGTATTATATAAGCAAGTTGACTTTTGGGGATTATTGATCAGCTTTGAAACATTACCTTGCCACTTTTTAATGCTTTCCATATATAGTCCTTCAATTGGTCCTTGGTATTATGGGTCCCATTCTCATACGCTTTTGAAAAATCATTTTGTGCCTGAATCACGAATGAGTAGTATAGAAGAACTGTAATGAATGCAGCAATAGCATAATCATTTGATTTTGAATAGTATATAGAAAGATTACTCAAACTCAACAGATTTCAATATTTCGTTACAAGATAAGATGGTAAAGGAAAAATCATTCATAAGTGAGTTCCATAGAGATCGAACTGATACAAGCTCTTGATAAGACAACATGACCATAAGTTGAGTATATACAGTTAAATGGGACGAACAAATATCAAAGTATGAGATGAACATAATCAACCTGGAATATAATTATATTTGCTTATTATCAATAGTATATCGCCTGTTACATCAAGCACTATGACAAAAAGTTTATATATACGAAGCCATAATTAATCTTCTTAGAATGTCTATCAAATCTTTTGATTTGAGTCAAATGGTTTAATAAGACAAAATCACTAACAAACATCACTTCCCTAACTTTTCATGTAATGTCGAGAGCTAGTAAATAAGACAACATGAAGAACCAAAACATTTCAAGCATTGAATGCAAAGTGTATAGCTCAACATGTCTTAGAAAAAGGTTCAGGAATTTCATCGAACAGTTTGTAGGCATTATTATGCACTTCATTAAACTCCCTTTTTATAACTCACATTTTTACTTGACTATTTTACAGATAATGTCGTGTTTTGTATGTTGTTCTCTTTTTTGTGATATAATAAATTGTTGCCTTTCAAATTTTTTTTTTTTTACAGATAATGTCTTCGCCCAGCAAAGAATTTGCTCACCTCAGAGTCCCCTTTGCAAATATCCTATCTGCCACCAACAACTTCGCTGAAGAAAATGTCAACGGAGAAAGTTGGTTTGATAAGATATACAAGGGACAGCTCTGGTGGTCCGGTGAGTTGATTGATATCTATGCTCGGAGGTTTACTAGAGAATGGTATGAAATAGAACAACGGTTTTGGACAGAGATTTCCATGCTTTCTAGTCTCAAGCATAATTTTCTCTTGTTGGGTTTTGTGATGATAATGATGAGAAAATCGTCATTACCAGGCGTGACATGCGGGGAAGTCTCACTCAATATCTAAGTGACCCGATTTCGTTGACATGGGTGCGAAGATTGGAGATATCTGTCGGTATTGCCCGAGCCTTGAGTTATATTCATTATGACGAGTCACGCGATTTTAGCGTAATACATCGGTTCATCGGCAGCTATACGGTTCTATTAAATGATGACTGGGAACCCAAGTTATCTAATTTTGAACGTTCCATGAAGATTAAAGCTTCTCAAAGGAACCATTCATTTCATAATAGTAAACTTCAATATAAAAATGGGTATGAAGACCCGACATATATTGAGACCAAAAGTGTGAACCACAAGTCAGATATATACTCCTTTGGGATAATATTGTTTGAACTAGTGTGTGGTAGGGAATCAATAAGTGAGCATCCAGATAATAAGTATTTGGCTACATTGGTCTGTTTTCATTATAGAAAGAAAATACTAGATGAAATAATTGATCCGGTTCTACGGAAACAAATGGATCCGCAATCATTCAACGTTTTCGCGAAGACAGCATATGACTGCTTGAATGAAGAAAGATTTCGACGGCCGGATATAAGTGAGGTTGTCACAAGGCTTGAAAGCGCTTTGAAACTTCAAATGGGATGCCAAAATGTTGTAAGACGGTTTTCTCCTTCATTTTTTCTTTATAATAACTAATCTCTATTTATTGATAATATTAATGTCAACAGGTGTAAAATTATTTACTCCCTCCGTCTCAATTTAATTGTCCATATTTCCATTTTTGGATGTCTCAAAAAAATTGTCCACTTTCCCTTTTTAGTAAAAACTAGGGAATATAAAGGGGGAATATTCTATTTGTGTGGTTGAAAATTAAAGTTGCCCCACTTTTATTAAACTTTGTGCTTTCTCTCTCATGACAATTAAATTGAGACGGAGGGAGTACTTATTATTGTGTTTATGATATTAAAGGAACACTCAATAATTGATGCCGAAGTTGAAGGTACATCATCATCCAATCATGAAAAGGTAATTATTACTTATTACTCCATCCGTCCCATATTATAAGTCCATTTTGACTTTTTGAATACAATTTTTACTTTAAATATTTTTGTTTGTATTATATAATACTTGATGAAAATTATACTAATAAAAAATACATTTAAAACCCAATCCATCTATATATTTTGCATCAAGTATTATATAATACAAACAAAAATATTTTAAGTCAAAGTTGGATTCAAAAAGTCAAAATGGACTTATATTTTGGGACGGAGAAAGTACTACACGCGTCATTTTTGGAACACTTGGTAATGTTGTCTTGTTTGGTATATATAGGGATCACTCACCTCCATATCTACACATGTTGAGTCCCATCTCAGCAAAGAAAAAAAGTCTCTCCTCAAAGATCTTTCTCACTTAAAACTAAGCATTCAAGATATAACATCAGCAACCAACTATTTTGCTGTTGAGAATATTATCGAAACTATTTATCTGGGAATAATTTACAAAGGCCGTCTCTTACATTCTGGAAAATTCATCGATATTATTGTAAAGAGGTTCTATACCATATATGTGAAAGATATGAGCAAAAAATTTTGGACTGAGGTTTCCATGCTTTCTAGTCTCAAACATAAGAATCTTGTGTCTGTTATTGGGTTTCATGATTCTGAGATGAACAAGATTATCATATACAAGAAGGAAGCCAATCGAAGTCTACAAGCATATCTAAGTGACCGGACCCTCACATGCATGCAAAGGTTGAAGATATGCGCCTGTGTTGCGAAGGTATTGAGTTACATCCATTATGATCCTGGACGAGATTTTAGTGTCATACATTGCAACATCACGAGCTCGAATATTGTACTAGATGACAAATGGGAACCCAAGTTATCTGGTTTTGAACTTTCGTTGAAAAATACAGTAGCTCGAAGGCTTCGTCTTCTTCTTACTCGTGATATCATTGAGAATGTATACCTTGACCCAAAATATAAAAAGACCGGAGGTGTGACCCACAAGTCAGACGTGTACTCATTCGGTGTTGTACTATTCGAGGTACTGTGCGGAAGAAGTGCAGTTCTTCCGGATGAAGGGTTGGGAGAGGGGTTATTAAATCAACTCGCCAAATCTCATTTGGATGATATGATCAATCTACATTTACGAAAACAGATGGATGAGGAAGCATTCATTATCTTCTCAGAAACAGCATATTGGTGCATAAAAGAGGAAAGGGCAGATCGTCCATATATCGATCAGGTTGTCAAAAGACTTGAGAGAGCTTTGGAACTTCAATGGAAACATGAGAATCCAGTTAAACGTACATCATCCATTCAATTGAAGGTACGTAACTAATCTACTCTAACTTTTCATTTAAGGCTGATTATCACTAGTAAACAAGAGTTTTACCAACTGTTATCGTCTGGTTTAACCATATAACCACTAATCCACTATCTATCCTCACTACAAATGCCAATTTTTACGTTTCACGTCAAGTTTCAAAAAATTACACATTACCTAACTATTTAACATTTTATTTTATATTTCTTATAATATAATCTTTTATATAATAAGGGAATTGCATCATTTCGGACTGTTTTTGTCAATTTATTCTTATTGAAAAAACAATTGGGCCAATAGGAGAGCTCGATTTCGCCACGTAAACAAAATCGTGTGATGTGATTGGTTAATAGAAGTCAAAATTAAATTGATTTTGGTCAAACTTTAATAAATTTGGTGAAGAAATTTGGTTGATAAAAAAAACACATAAAAATATAGGTGTCAAATTTGTGAAAACAAAAACTTAAAAAAAGAGAAGGTGATTAAAAAAACTTCAGTGGTTAAATTTCTAAAAATTATATAGAGTTAAATGTAATATTATAAGCCTCCATGTTTTTTAATAACTTTGGATTATAAACAAATACCCCCTTATACTTTATACAATTGATACTTTATATCTTAAAAAATACAATGTATATATTGTTTTAAAATAACTACATATAAATTTGCATAAGATTATAAGTATCAATTTTTTTACTATATACGTTAAATAAGGACTTATTTATTTCATTTTTATAAGTTTAACCTATGTGGACACGAGTTTACATTTTAAATACGGTTAAATTACTAAAAACAGGAATATAATTATTAAATTGTAAGCACGGGTTACTTTAATATAAAAATAAATATACGCGATTGTACTTATAACAATGACTAATGTAATTCTTATTTATTTATATAAGGATATCAAGAAAAACATTTTTTAAAAACTTTAAGGAGTATAATTTAACTTTATCAACGCTCATTATGTGCTATTAAACTTGCATCATGTGTACAACATAATATCAGTAGTGAAATTTAAATAAAATCAACATCTTTATCAGCTAAATAAAATTAAATCTTGAGTTACTTAACAAAAAAATTTACAAATATTTTACCAAATTCTAATGGATATTAATGCATAATGAAAAACTCGTGCATAAGTATTAGTTGTACTTATATCACAATTTTCATGGGTAAATTCTTATATGTGTATATACTGAACTAAAAAGTTAAAATAAATTTTATTTATGTGTAAACTTCGTGCGTGCACGAAACTTATAACTATATAATTGTATGCAATTACCTTTAAAGACACAATATCCAGTATTAATACAAAATAATTTTTTTTTGTCAAAACCTCGTGTGTGCACGGGTATTATAACTAGCATCATAAAACTAAAAGGAAGTATATAAAACTATGATTGTTTTTTAGAAATGTGGTGAATATGGACATATGAAATAATATTTTTTATTAAAACTTTAAAGGTTTTGATAAACATACCCCTTAGACAAAGTTAAAGACTTAAACATTTAAAAAATTAATAATAATAAAAAACTGAAATGATTAAACCAACTCAAAATTTGAGGATAAAACCATCATTATTTACCATTTTATAAATATCACTCAATTATATAAACTTCAATTCTCTTCTCTTAATATCACTCCAATCCTTAATAGCATTATTGTTAATGTGGTGTTGCACAACTTCGTAATATTGCAGGGGAAGAACTTGGAACACTTGAAGATTGGACTAAATGATATAATCGAGGCTACCAAGAATTTTGATGACGCATACAACATTGGGTCTGGCGGATTCGGTAAAGTATACAAAGCAGATCTAGAACATTTTGATAGCGGTAATTCCTCGTCAAAAGAAGGTGTGGATAAATGCGATTTACCCAGAAAACGAAGCACGGTGGCCATAAAGCGCATTAACAATCTAAAAGGAGAACAAGGGTTCATTGCAGAGATTGAAACTCTAACTAGTTGTAAGCATGAGAATATAATCTCTCTTCTTGGTTTTTGTTATGAAGGTAACGGTGCAATGATCCTGGTTTATGAGCATGCTTCAAAAGGAAGTCTTGAAAACTATTTGGGAAGCAGTGATAAAATGGCTAATCTTACTTGGTTGCAACGTCTAAAAATATGTCTTGATATTGCACATGGTTTGAATTACATTCACAACAACACAGATCATGGCAAACAAAAGATGATACACCGTGACATCAAGAGTGATAATATTCTATTGGGAGATAATTGGAAGGCAAAGATTGCGGATTTTGGGCTCTCCAAATTTCACCCAGCAGATCAAATGGCCAGCACTATCTATACTAATATGGTTGCAGGTACATACGTGTATTTGGATCCGGAATATGAGAAGTACGGTAAACTAAATAAGAAATCAGACATATACTCGTTTGGAGTAGTGTTGCTTGAGATCTTAAGTGGGAGGTTGGCCTATGATTCCGTATACACCAAGGTGAATGAGAAGGGAATTGCACCCATTGCCAAAGATCACTTTGAAAAGGGAACAGTAATGGAAATAGTTGATCACAAGATAAAGGAGGAGACCGATGAACATGTCTTTTCTTTAAGTAAAGGACCCGATAAAGAGTCTTTGGACGTATTTTTAGAAATCACATTTCGATGTGTGGCAGAAACTCAAGTGCAACGTCCAGCAATAGAAGTTGTCCTCAACGAACTCAAAAAAGCATTAGACTCTCAGGTAAGTTGATATTTTAAAAGAAAAAAATTTTATTTCTTCATATTCTTGATAGAAATATGTGACATTTCATAGAATATACTTTGTGTAAACAAACATTTTCTCAAACTTTTACTCAATATAGATTTTATCGTTTAATTTTTTTCTTTGTTCTTAAGTTTTACGATTTTTTTTATCTTCAACTTTATTTAACATGGTAATTTAACTTTATGGCGTGCTACGATTAGCGGGTAAACCTCGTGACTCTTCTCTTCCATGTATTTATGTTTTTTTTTCTTTAATTTGAAAATTGCAACAACCAACCTTGATTTACAACCATAACATTGACATGAACTTGGAGACTGAGAACATAAAACGTAAAATAAAAATTCGAACAAATTCTAGATGGAAAGTCGTTTCATTCTATATTTAACTTAACAAATCGACTGACTGTCCAATACTTCTCAGGAGAACCACAAGGACAACCTCAAACTGTCACTTGAAGACATAAAGTTGGCCACGAAAGGCTTCAGTCAAGACAATATCATTGGACATGGAGATTCTGGGACTGTATACAAGGGAGCTACTCACAGTACTCATGGAGATAACATCATTGCTGCAAAGCGGTTGGATAAGAATTCGGGTCAAGGAGATGCTGATGTTTTGACAGAGCTGAAATTTATGGCAGAGTTGGACATCCTTATGGAGTATAAACATTTAAATGTCATTGATCTTGTAGGCTACTGTGATGAAGAGGATGAAAAAATTATAGTATATGAGTATGCATCAAGAGGTAGTCTTGATAAGTACTTGAGCGATGATAGTCTTACGTGGGTGATACGGCTTAAAATATGCATCGATATTGCAATTGGGCTGGAGTTTCTTCATGGAACTGTTTCAAGTCCAGAAATGGTAATACATAGGGACATCAGCAGCAACAACATTCTACTATTTGATGACTGGAAAGCAAAAATTACCGGTTTTGGGCTTTCCTTAGTATGCCCAACAAATCAGTATGTAGACTATGTCATCGACAACGTTACCGGCACAATTGGCTATCGTGACCCACTATACTCGAAAACAGGCTTCTTAAACAAAGAGTCTGATATATTCTCATTGGGTGCGGTCTTATTTGACATATTGTGTGGGAAACTGTCATCTGTAAAACTAGATGACGAGTATCTCTATTTACCCTTTTTGGCTAAACAATACTATCATTTAGAAAAACTGGATGAGTTAGTGTTTGAGGGTATCAAAGAACAAATTGTGCCACAGTCATATATTACATTTACAAGGATTGCCCTTCAATGCATACATCACATGAGAGAAAGACGGCCAACGGCAGGTGAAGTGTTAATACAACTTAAGAAGGCATTGGAATTCCATGTAAGTTCTTATATTTATCTCAAATTTTGCTACCATTCATTTCAAATAACTCTAAAGCTATATTCGTGGATATTCAAATAAGTTGTACACTTCTGTTGTTCAAACAAGTTTTGTTGAACCATAAAACATGACAAATAAATTTATTTTTTAAGAAGACAGTCTTTTTTTATCACTCAAAACAGAAAATAAATCAAATGTCAAAATGAAAAATACAATAGGATTACATGATCCAGAAAAAAAATGTGTTGTCCATGTTTAGTAGAAGGTCTTTAGTAGTTTCTTTCACTGTAGAAATGTGATTGTTTGAAATATGAGCTTATTAACTATTTAATTAATGTATAGGAGGATTTTGAGATATGGGAGCCGAAATTGCCTAAAGACTATAAAGAAATAATCCAGATGTCAAAGTGCCCTGAAGATTATACTGCCAGCAAGAAAGAGGATCTTTACAACACCTTTTCTAAAGGAATCCTCCTTCAACAAGACAAAGTGGTAATGAGTTCATCTTGTATCTCGTTTATTTGGTGTTTTCCAGTTTTCTATATATCATTTCCATTTTGAGGGATAATTTGAGATCACACATGCGTTTACACATGATAAAAGTTGGGTCTGATTTATATTTTATTTTATGTAACAGTTGCTGTCATTCGATGGTAATGGAGAAAGAAATAAAATGGTATCAGCGGCAATGTTTTCATACATAAACAGTTGTCCACATGAGTGGAAATTTCTTCAAGAATCAAGGTTATTCTCTTTACCTCTAAATTTATCAGTACATAAGTGACAAGCGTACATAAGCATTGCTGTTAGATGTATATATTTCATTTTCTTTGAAAAAACGTAGTTACTTTACGGTTTTATATATGACAAGCTATTTACAAGAGCATAATAGTTAGTTTACAGCCTAACTATGTATTTTGGGCTTGCATTGTGGTTCTTTTTTCATGCAGTGTTGTGTATTATATAGGGCTAATTACACGATAATGTATTGTCATGATTTCCTTCTATATGTATCGAACAAATTTTTTTTGCTATTCTATGTACTAAACTTTATTTTTTGGTATTTTTTGTGTACTTTATGACTATTTTGCCCCTCTTAGGTTAATAAAATGAGGGGCAAAATGGTCATAAAGTACACAAAAAACACAAAAAATCAAGTTTAGTACATAGAATAGCAAAAAAAAATTGTTCGATACATATAGAAGAAAATCATGACAACTATGATACATTTAGAGGCCATTAGCCATATTATATAATAGAAATATTTTTCAACAAAGGTACTTTTTCGCTCGTCAAAATGTCTGGAAGTTAAGGATTTGACAAATTCTTAAATTTTGATAAAATAATTATCTTATGTTACCTTTCTTGTCAACTTAATTTGTATAATACTATTAAAGGGTAAAAAATTATCTTAGTCCTTCTGATGAGCGAGAGAGTTATAAATGCCCCATATTGATATACTCGGTGCTTTATGTTACCTTTCTTGTCAACTTAATCTGTATAATACAATTATAAGTGTAAATAAAATCGAGTGGAACAACATCAAATTCTTTTTTGCTTAGACTCCTACATGAATTGAAGATGGTAGATATTTAACAAGGTTTCAGTGTTTTCTCAACTAATTATAGTAGTCACAAATTTGGTATATGGGTATTATGTTTGGTATCACCTGCTGCTGTTTGAAGTTTCGTAGCTGGATTTTTCTTTTTAACTGGTGGTAGAGCATGGTTTCAGACCTTTTGGATAACCATGGTTTCAGACCTTTTGGTATCACCTGTGTTCTAATGACTGTGATTGTGATAGCATCTTGATAGTCTTTTTTTTTTTGGGTAACCATGGTTTCCAACCTTTTGGCAGCCTAATGAATATCTGTAATATGTGCAGGTTTGAGACAGTAGTGGAGATGTTTGATATTTCTAAATTGAACATCGAAATACAGACAAACGCTCAACTTTTATCTCCAAATGTTTTTTATGGGGTCTATTTAGTCTTCAAACTTAGTGATTCAAGAAAATTTTCAAGTAAACCGATGTGTGTTAACCTAAAGTATAGAAAGGGACTTGAAAGTTTACATGCATATTTCGCAACATGGAGAGACAAGGACTGGATGATGATTGAGTTGTACAAGTTCTTGAATCAGGACGAAGATGTTATTTTTGAGTTTCTACTTGAGAACTTTTCATCACACTATTGTGGAGAAAACGCGGTTTATGTTGAAGGCATTGAATTTCGAGCAATTGACAAAGTAAATTTGAAATTATATCCCTGGTTCCATTATATACTCTTTTTAATTATATTATACCAAGAGGTCGGATACATGCCAAAAAATTAAACTAAACCCATGTTCTATGTTGCATATTTAAGTATTTAACATGGTTTGTATACAGGTGAAACATGAAGAAATCGGAAAATTGCAGGAAGTCAAACAAGTCTTGAAATCAAACATCAATGTGGATCAGGTGCAGCAACTTCCAACTAACTTTGAAGAAATATTCAAGATATGCAGAAATTACGACGAGTTGTTCTGGTTGGGCGAAGTCGACGAAAAGAAACTTCTTGTGCTTTCGGCAAAGGCAGCTTTATACAAATTCTCTAATGTGGATCTTCTTACTTCAAAACCATCAGCTCAGTCCAGGTTCGCTTCTTATATTATAGCTAATTTTGTTACAGTTTCCTTTATCTAGGGGCAGCAATTCTTGACTCTACATGAAACACGACCAAAACCGATACGAAAATAAACGGGTTATGGTTGGGTGTAAACAAGTTTTGGGCCATGTTCGGGTTGGTGGGATAGACTGGTCGACTTGCCAACATATTTAACCTATGTAACTCGCTAATCTGCGAACTCTGCGGATTAAATGAATTGTGTTCAGAATATATATTTAAAGAAGTTAATTACAAGTCTGACCTAATTACTTAAACAGGTCATGTTCGGGTTGGGGTATCCTCACTAACCCGAACCCCACACAGATTGCCAGCCCTACCTTTAAACGCTAAACTTTTTCTAATTGTGCATCCAAATATATAGATGTCCCAGAAAAAACTAGATTTCTAGCTCAATGTTTTTTGTTTTATGGTTAACAATTAATGATTCGTGAAGAAATGGTTGACAAAAGTTTCACTTCTTGGATGCAGTTTCCTGTCTTTATATATAACTTAGTTCTTAATTTATCCTACATGCAGATTTCAAGAGGTGGTTGAGCTTTTACCACAACAAGTATTTCATCTTAATTGCACGATCAAAAGTCAAATGTTGTCACAAGATACAGAATACGTGTGTTACCTTGTGTTCAAGCTTTCAGAAAAATGCCAGGGGCTGCATTGTCCGGTAGAAGTACGAGACGTACTCCACAAAGAAAACAATGAGGCTGAATTTGTTTATTTTATAACCCCAAGCCCATTGAACATAAATGGTATCACTCGGGTTCCAAAACAAAGAGAAGATGGATGGATGGAGATTCAAGTGTGGAAGTTTAACTCAGCGCATGAATTCAAGGACGACTCTCTTTCTATGAATATGAAATTTACAAGCCATGAAGGAACTATGTCTGGCCTCATTGTATGTGGCCTCGAGTTCCGACCAATGTTTTCTGGAAACAACAATGATATTTAAAGGCAAAGAGAATTGAAGAAAAGGCTGCAGGATGAAGTTCCCAAATCCACACATACATTTAGCCTAAAAAAGACGAAAAGATGACAGAAGTATGTCCGATTTTGCTATGATTCTGCATGGTGCTACATCCCATTCTACCTGATTACACTCTGGTTATATGGCTTCGCATCTGGTTTGTTATGTCTTATTCTACCATGTTCCATCTGATTCGCACTGGCTGTGCATTTGCTCTGGTTACGTTATGGTTCTCTGCCTGATTCTACCATGTTCCATCTGATTTAATTTGGTTCTGCATCCGATTCCATATGACTCGGATTCTGTTTGCATCCGTCTGATTCTGTTTCGTCAACATATGCTTAATTTTGCTTGTGCATGTGTGTGCTGTTGTGGTTCCGTCTAGTATATTTTTCAGTTCTCTTGTGAGTTGTATTTGTCAATCTCTCAATACATCTTAATGTAGCATTTGTGAGTCTGAGTGGATGTTAGCTTAATAAAGGTTTGTTTGCCCATAATAGTTTTGTAAGATAGTTTTCTATTTAATCTCTTGTACTCTCATTTTTGCTAACAAAATTAAGTTATGTAAATCTAATATGTTATTGGTTAACATTCATTTCGGATTGAGCCAACCTTCGCATCCAATGTATGGAGAATTATGTTGCGTGGTAAGCCTTTGATGTCGGGCTAAGAAGAGGATGTGACGACATTTCCTTGGACTGAAATAGCACAAGCCAAACCAGAGTAGCAGTCCACTCTAGACTCACCAAGTCTGATTCAGAGTGGCCATCCAACAAGCCTTCATCAATGCAAACAGACATCTATCTATACCAAGAGTATAGCAGCACATTCACACCCTGTTTTGTGGTCTAGCAATTAATGACTAGAAACATTTTTTTAAACTTCTAGGATTGGAAAGGTATTGTCTAAACTTTAAAAAGTCCATGCACAGGCAATATCCAAAAATAGTATTTTTGAAATTTCGTTCTTATCACAATGGTTATTTTTTATTTTTATTATTTTTTTTAATGAAACTAGTGAAAAGTATTATTTAATTTAATTTTTTATATATATATTTTTTTTGGAAAAAACTTTTATGGTGATGGTTTCAAAAAGTCACATTTCTTAGACCATGCATAATGGAGTCATCACCACCCACGGTAGGCACTCTCCACGCGTGGTTTCCCATAACGGGTGTCTACAATCGCGCACATTGAAGAGAATTTTGTGTTGGTTTGATGGTGAAGACCACCTAACAAAGGGCACTTATGTGCGACGTATGTGCAAGGTAGAACATTGTAGAAAAGACTGCTCTCGGAAAGAATTCTGGTAAGACGTGCATTTACTATTATGACATTTTACTATAGCCCATCAAAATTCTCAAATCTATCCAATTTCTCACAACATCAGCAAACATATACTCACAAGAGTTTACTATCATGACAGCAAAACCTACAAACTCACAATTTATCCAGATAAATATGACACTGTTCGTTTTCAAGGATTTATGAGTACTTCATTTATAATAATAAATTTAATTTTAGTATCACAAAAACGAGAATACAATGGCTGTCAAATAAAAAATTCCTTATTATGTCTGAACAAATTACTACTACAAAAAAGGGCTTTTAGACCGGTTACCCAACCGGTCTAAAAGGGGGGAGGTCCAAAAGATAAAAGCCATTTAAACCCGTTGAAGCACCTGTCTAAAAGAGTTTTATTAAGACCGGTTGCTAAAGTCATATAGACCGGTTAGTGCACCAGTCTAAAAAGTACTATTAGGACCGGTTGTTATCATTATAACCGGTCAAAATGTGAATATTATTAAAAAAAAATCCAATCCCAAACAGCCTATTATATGCAGATTCAATAAGCAATTTTATTCAGCCCTCAGTACAAGCAATTTTTTAACTGAAAATGCTTATAAAAAGGGTTGTTTGGATTGCTTATTAATACCACATATAAAAGGTTGTTCGGGATTGCTTATTGAATATATCTATATTTACGCTCGGGAATAGGCGAATGCAAAGAAACATACATAACCGTTCAAGAATTATAAACCAAACAAAGAATTTTTTTTTAAGAATTACAAACCAATACAAAGAAACATGGACATTGCAACGACATACTGCAACATCCCTTTAATAATGATGAACTAGAGTTCATTTGAGACAAACAATTTACCGCTTGATTGGCTATAACTGCATGATAGTCTGGGGCATCTTCTTCCAACACAGGATAGTGAAAGGCACTAAAGCGCTTGTCATATAAGACCCTGCACCAGAAAAAACAATTCTAGTGAATAAGTAGCATTATGATATTTCCTGAATGGACAACGTTGATAGCTACAATTGACAGGCTACATGCTACATGAGAGTAAAATGACGTCTGAAATAGAAAAAAGTCAATGCAGAGTGGGATGTAAGTTATAACATAAGCAAATGTTCTGCTAAGCTATAGGTTATCGGTAACTTGGAAGCTTTCTTATTGAAAGGGTGGACCACCAGCTTGGTAAGCACTCGACCCATAGAATATGAGTCCTGATGCCATTCATAAAGATGACAAACTATACCCCAAACACATTATATTTGGATGTGTGTATGCAAATGGTATCACAGGAAGCTGCAATATCCATTTCTTTTGGATTGAGCTTAACAGTGCAAATGGAGTGAGCATGCCTCCGTTAACATTAGTACCATAATGAAACAAAAGAGTACTTCGTGAACTAAATATGTCATCTGAACGTGGATTAGGTTCCTGCCTCCATATGTGGATTAGGTTCCTGCCTTGGACATCATTTTCCCTGTCTCAAGAAGATAGCCCCAAAATACTTTTGACACCACTCAGAATGCCATAGAAGAATCAGACTCCAATTCAGAATGGCATAAATGTATCTAGAACATACTTAATTCTATATTCCCAATAACATGTTTCAAATTAAATGTGATGCTAAAATTCTGATTGTTATGGGTTGTTATTTTTAGAATACAGCATGGTAATCTCATTAAATCATGCATGTGCTTACTTCTGAATATTTTGCATGTCATTATATTGATGATGATGATAAATTGTGTCAGGGAAATCGTTATCATCTAGTCACAGTAGAAAAGATTCAAAACAGCGAGGAAAAGCTTACCGGTTGCAAACATCACGTAGGCACATTCTCAATCTGCGGAGGGCATGGCCCTCGGCCTCAGCTTTAGCTTTTAGGCACATTCTCAAGGAGCCGGTGTCTACCTTTGGCGCCTTGCTGAGTTCAGAAACAGCAACTGACTTTTGGGACTTCTTTGCAGCTCCCTCTGATGGTATTGACAAAACAGCTTCAATCAGACGGTCAAAAAACATACCCTTATCTTCTATTGATGGCTTGTCCATTTGATAACTGTAATAGGTAAATATATGAACTTATTAAAGTTTCGTACCTTTTCTGCTGAGTTTACCCAGCAATGTTTTCCCATGATATCTCAGATTTTAAGTCCTCTATTTTAGGCTCCTTGAGTCCATAGATCTTTACCCCCATCCCCTCTAGACTGGTGATTGACTTATCCATGGACGGTGTAGGAGCGGTTTCCCCTCTCCTATCCGCAATCCTACTCTGTCCACTTCCTGCTAATTTTAGCACGGACAATAAAGCATCAAGCTCCTCAGCAGTAAAGCTCCCTTGTTTTATGAACTCCATTTCCAACATAAGTTTTTCAAAACATTTGGATACCGTTAGGAGATCCCAGATGCGTAAATGCAGATTTAAAAATGGTTTTAATAATGATATCAGGGATTAATGGCAGTATTTTTTTAAAATATTAAAAAAGGAACAACTACAAACAACAACTTTGTAATATCCCAATAACATTTTAAATTTGTCTCGTGTAATTAAAAACAAGAAATAATGTATGTGACTATTTCTAGAGCACATATCATTATAGCTTCTGTAGGCCCAAAGTTTTGCAAGATTGAAAGTATACGACTTCTAAAATGATTAATTCTAAAGACTTCAAAAGTATTTTTATCTCTTGGGCTTCGATTTGAGGTTCAGTTACAATCTTGAACAATTTCACACACATATGAAAGCATATGTGTCAAAAAAGTAAAGAAATTATAAAGCTAAACGGATGGAGGGATAACTGGTTTGTCGGCACTAATGAGTGAGCGGAACAACAGAACGCAAAAATCTCCATCATTTGAATTTGCATCAGCTTCCTTCTTAACCACTGGACGGTTGTGGGTTAGTTTTTATTTTTTCAAAACCCGATAGAACCGACCCGATAAGCCTCTAACCTGACCCGACAACCCGATTGACACAAGGGTCATCCAGCGATTAGTACGTACTACATGAAAGTTGAATGATACATACACTGACCTTCTTGTTGCAGGATACTAATTATTTCGATGTATAATTTATCGTACCTAAAACGATTGTGAGTTCTAGTTTTGGCTTAGGAAAAGGGTATGAAACACTCAACTTGGGACGGATAACAAATGCGCCATAGACAGTGGCTCTTAACCATCGGCTATGTGCATGCCACCACAACGTGCCTTTCTGGTCTTGTATGATGAACTTATGTCTCTACAAGTCGCCTGGTCTGATTGGACATTGAGTCACGAACTCTGGACCATCGGCTCTGCATCATTCTAAGTCCATGCCTATAACATAAAGTACCAAAAAGGTCAATCAACAAATTACATGGCTGAGTAAAAATAATTATAGTGTGTTTAGATTAGTGAATTTTCGACGCGAATAGAAACAACACCAACAAACTCCAAAAGGATTGCTTATGAAATTGTTAATAAAAATATTTTGCAGACTAATATAATCTATACGTTACAAGTTACAAACATTAAATAAGTAGTGACCTTGCAATCTGTTGGCTCACCATCTCCGTATGTACATAACAAATCATCACAACCAAGTTAGTGGTAAGTTCATATCGACCACCTACTGCATCTATCAATATCCAAGCATATACCATGTATAACTAAAAAACCCCAATTCTTATGACCTACCCTAACAAAGCTATTTTTTCAACTTATATTGATTTCTGATATGAAAAATTAAGCAACTAAAAAGCATAAATAAACATACACCCACATGATATAAGAACCAATTTGACCAAAATCAAAGGTTAGGGTTTGGGTTGTGATGAACCCTAATAAAGATCTTTGTAGTAATCAAGTTTTGAGATCTAACACTGAAGAAAAAATCCAGTTGATAATAGAAGCAATGTTACATACCTGATTCTTGAAGGATTGGATCTAAAAATTGTGCTCAAGAAGTTTGGATTTTGGAATGAGAGGTGTGAGGTTTTGAGTGTGATTGAAAAAGTGAGAGGTGGTAAAACTACCGCCCAAAATAAGTGAAAAAATTAAACTGTGCTTTTGGACCGGCTTTATGTAGCCGGCCGGTCTATTTGTTAAATATATAGGCCGGTGGATGCAATATAGGGGTGAGCAAAACTGACCGAATCCCGAATCATGTTAGTCGGACTTGTCGGAGTCGGGAGTTGGTTTCTATTTTCCGGTTAGTTGGGTTTCGGGCTTGTCGGGATCGGGTCGGGACGGGCCGAAAACCAAAAAACAACAAACAACAAACAAAACCGATTAAATCCCGAATCCCGTCCCGATCCCGAGTCCCGAATCATGTTAGTCGGGCTTGTCGGGGTCGGGAGTCGGTTTGTGTTTGCCGGCTTGTCGGGATTCGGGTCGGGCCGGGTCGGGATCGGCCCGATGCTCAGCCCTAATGCAATACCACATTAAAGACGTGTTCTTATCAAATGAACGGGTCTATATGCATTTGAGTGTGCAAAAAAACTTATTTAGACCCGTGATTTTGTTAGAAGGTCTTTATGAGAAGGTCTAAAAGTCTTTTTTTGTAGTAGTAATGATACAATAACACATGACGGAGAAACAAGAACTATAATCAACTCCTCTGTGCTTCCTGTATGTACCATTTTGCACAACAGATGTTACGCTCGACCTCCTGCTTCTGTATTTACAAAGTAACAAAATTTCAGCTTTACGTAATTTTATATAAATTTTGATCCAAAGTCAAAGTTTGCGGCAGTAGAATTTTGACCCATTTACTTAGAAGTTAAGCTGATTTGGGTAATATCATATCCCAATGGGTCAAATGGGTAAATTTTAATTATAGTTTAATTAGATGCAAGTCACCCAAAGTATGTCATAATCCTAAATCATTTTGTTTAGCAATAATTAAATTATTATGTTAAGGCTAATGATCAGATAAAAGCGGGTTTTTGTGTGAGAAGAGAACCAATAATTTAAAAGGAAAAAAAATCAAAAAGTTCCACAACAGAGGAAGGTTGACTCATTACTTAACCCACACCTATCTCGGACAGACACTCTAGAAGCATTATATCTATTTTCAGAATAACTGAAATATAATATTTTTTTTAACTCCATACTCGAGCAAATGTGGTAATCACATCAAATTCCTCAAAGTTAAACGAGTTACAGAACATAATTGATCAATTTGAGACAAGAGAAGACATGAAGAACAACTTGACACCGAATAGTGATCATGTCTAACAAAAAATAACCATATACTAAGGTAATCTGATGAAGATTATACGTTAACGATGTGAACAATGTGATAGATACAAAAATAAGAATACGAGCATGTGACTGTCAAATCTTTTCGTTTTTTCATAACTTCATATGATTGGAAAAGGTATCAATGGCAATAACATTTCCAACTATTTTGCCTAGTTTAATGTTCCACTGTCCATAAACTCAAAATTCAAGATAAAGGAAGATAGGATAGAAAAAGATACATACCTATGGCACCTCCCGGGATAATTAAGATTTTTCCATAATCTCCCTAAATAATTCCTTAGGTGCTGCAAATGAAAAGTAGGTGAAGCTCATAAGAGAAGGGAGACGGTTAGATTTTAGGCATGATAGAGAGGCATGAAAAGTAGCATTATATGCAATTTAAATCTTACCGGGTAACCCTGTAAATATCTCATATTGTTCATAAGTTTGTCATATAAACATCTCCACCCCTGTAACAATTATGGCTCCACACTCTCCAGCTTCCCGAAGTAATCTCGTAATTTTTGGTGTGTACACAACATCAAATACCAATGCATACGACTTTAAAGCTTCCTTTCATAAAAAATAGAAAAACTGGTCTAACTGCATACCATTATTACTAAAACATATGACCAGAAAAAGGTGGATAGACGTACCTTAGAAATAGGAGTATCGTCTATATTTGGCTGCATACCAATCGAAGTATTGTTTGCAAGTATCATGCCACCTTCTGGACTGAAGTGCTCAAATCGGAAAGAGATATAGCCTCTCCACCAATTATGTCAGCAAGTTCTCTAGCACGATCTGTGAGGTATCAGTAACAGAAAACTTTAGTTGATGTATTAACTATGCATGTGAGAGGTAATGTGAACTATAATCAATTTTTGATTTTTGCAACTGTTGGGAATTATGTGAAGTAGGATTTCTGCTGTCATTACTGCCGAAGGTTTCTGCTGAAGTAGAAGCAGAATATGCTGAAGAAGTGATTCTACTGAAGAGTACAAGCATTGCCGTGTTACTGCTGAAGGGTAAAAGCTGACTAGTATCAGCATGCGCTTACTGTATTAAATGCTAACTCATTATTATCTTTGAACGGCCCGAGGTTAGCATGAGTTTTATTGTACTGCTCAATATAGTTTAGTGTATTAGTCATTAAATGCATGCTTGCATGTTTAGTCGATTGGGTAGTAAGAGATTAGGGTTCCTTGTTTATAAAAGGAACCATATAGTTTGTAATAGACAGAGATCTGAAACATAGAGTTTCAGTAAATAAAAAGATCCATAGAGGATCTAAGTGTTCTTAGTAATAACAACTTGTGTTTACATTCCGCTTTAGAACACGAGTTGTAGAGATTTTCTATTAGTTTGCTTATGATTACATAGGCAACACTAACGATCCACGAGTGCTAGATCTTTCAAGGTCTGAGAGTGTGCAACGTGTTAAAACAGTTCTACAAGTGGTATCAGAGCCTCGGGAGAGTCTCTACGATACTGAGAACCTTATTTTCCTCACCCACATACAACCAAAAACTTATTCACAATGCCTGGAACTGATGATGAATCAGATGTCTCAAACACCAACAACAACAACAACATCATCAAAAACACCACTTCTATGCAGCAACTTAGTCTCTCCAATAGTAATGGCAAGTTTCCTTATCTGAAGAAGGAAGAATATGATATGTGGACCATGAAGATGCAGAACTGGATCTCCAATATTGATTGGAATCTATGGGAGATAGTGAAGAATGGTAACAGTCTAAAGAAGACCATCCCAGATCTTGATGGTAAGTTTTCCATTGCTCCTCCCACAACTGCTAAAGAGGTTTTGGCTGTGCAAAGAGAGCACAAGGTAAGAACCATCCTCCTTCAATCTATTCCTGAAGATCACTTGGGTGATTTTCATCACATGGTTGATGCAAAGGACATCTGGATGGCTCTTAAAGCAAGATTTGGTGGAAATGAAGAGTCCAGAAGAATGAGGAAGTCCATGCTGAGACAACACTTCCAGGAGTTCAATATCTCTAAAGAAGAGGGTATCTACAAGGGATACGACAGGTTTCACAAGATTCTAAGTCAGCTAAACCAGCTGAATGCAAAACCTGACAATGATGATAGCAATTCAAAGTTCCTACGATCTTTGCCTCCATCTTGGTTGCATGTGAGTATAGCCCTGAAAGCTAAAGGTGGGCTGGACATGCTCACTTTTGACGAGCTATACAACAAACTCAGATCTCTTGAACCTGATGTCAGATCTCCCTACCGTGCAACCTCCTCTGGTCATTCAGCCTTTGTTGGGACATCCCACTCGAATATGATGATGCATGCTTCAAGTCCATCCTATTTACCATCATCATCCTATCGTCCCACTCCTTCTCATCCTCAAGCTAAGACTGGAAGTATATTGGAGGATGTCCTTCACTCCTTTGTTGCTGATTATGACACTCAGCAGCATCTGGTATATGAAGATTTTGATCAAGTGGACCCACTTGAGATGGAGGAGATGAAGCTGAAATGGCAGGTGGCCATGCTTTCAGTGGATATCAAGAGGTTTGAAGAGAAGGCAGGAAGGAAGTTTGGCTTCAAGGGGAAGGATCCAGCTCGATTTGACAGGAGCAAGGTCAAGTGCTTCTCTTGCCACCAGATGGGTCATTTCTCTAGGGAATGCAAAGACAGGAAGAGTGGAGAGAGTACTAGCTAAAATTCCTATCAGCAGAATCAGAAGGGAGCTAACACTTCAGCAGCTCTGGTCACCATGGATGAACAGGTCAACTGGGCTGCACATGAACCTGTGAATGAGGAAGCTGCTGATACAGAGAAGCTTGGATTGCTGGCTAGGTGCACTTCAGAAGATAGGCATGATCATTTTGCCTTCATGGGTCTTTCTCAGGTACACAACTGTATATTTGGTTGTAGTGAAAGACATACTGAACTGAAAGAAGCCTATGATACTATGAAACCTAAGTACAATGCATGCTATGTTGATAATGAAGCTCATAAACTTTCGTTAAAAACATTAGAAAGACAAAAGGTTTGGTTTCAAAATAATCAGATAGCTTATGAAGAAAAGATTAAGGTGCTTCAGTTGGATCTAAAAATTGCTAATATTAACTTTAAACGCACTGAAAAAGAAAAAGCTGAAACTATTGCTGAGAATCTAGAGCTTAAAGAGAAACTTGCAGAGGAGATAGCTAGACATAAACAATGGTTGATATCAGGTGACAATCTAGCTAAAGAAATCTATAGTAGTCAGTCAGTGAACTCTGGAATAGGTTTAGGTTTTCAAAAGTATGTAGGCTTGGAAGCTAGGCAAGATGGGCGTAAATCTACACCTGCAGGCTTAGAACATTTTAGAAAGGAAGGTGATTTACATGCTATCCCTGGACCTATTAGAGGTGAATTCATGCCCACTGACCTATCTGTTAATATTGACTTTGATGGATCACACCATCTGTATGGCAAAAAGTCAAAAGACTTGCCAGACAACGATGCTTCATCTTATGATTTTGTCTCTTTCTCTGACAGTGACAATTCATCGGATCAAGGATCTACTTACAGCTGTGATCCAAGTGATAAGTCAGACCTTCCCAAGCCCTTACCTGAGCCTACACCCAAGCCTGCACCCAAGACTATCTACAAGCCCTCTAGGATAACTGCTGAGGAATCAACTTCCAAGCCTATTTCTACTGAAGACTTGTCTTTTACATCTTTGCATAATTTGTCTGTTAAAAACAATTCCTTTAATGTTTCTGGTTTAAATACTTCTACATGTAATCGAACATCTTCTTTGTTGAATCTATCTTCCAAAAAGAAGACTTGTTTTGTTTGCGGAAGTAAATTTCATTTAATTAAGGATTGTGATTTTCATAAGCAAAGATCAGGTGCATGTGCTCTTCAGCAGAAACCTAGACCAGTGTGGACCAATGTTAAAACTATTCCACCACATGTCCCACAAGCTAGAACTGACCCTTCTTGGAGGAAATCTCCTAATAGACTTTATGTGCGACCCACTAGCCCATACTTTAAACATGGTTATTGGCCTGCATATGTTGACTCTATGAAAAATGGGAAAGGATGTTGGGGCACTGCTGTCAAGTCCTCAGCAGGTTGTTCATGGAATAATAAAAGACCTAACTATCAATGGAAACCCAAGAATAATGGAGGATCTTTTTCTTCCCTTAACTGCAAAGTTTAAGGGGAGGCATATGCCTCAGGGGAGGCATATGCCTCAGGGGAGGATTTTATAGTAAACTTTGTGTTTATGTTGTTTGCTAACTCCTGTTTGTAGTTTTTGTATGGTATGTCTCTGTTTTGTCTCTGTGTTTGCTTTGCAGAATGCCCTGTTCCGTTAACATTCATCTAGTGTGGTTCATCAATATTTGGTCAAGTTAGCTAAAAGCTTATTGCTTGTTTCTTCTGAAATTTAAAGTTCTGAAGCAAACAATTTGATTCCACTGAAGCCAAAATTCTAAAGAGAAGAGTTTGGAGTCACATTGTTCTTTCATTCATTCAAGAAACAGTTTACAGCTTACAGCTTACATATCATCTTCAAATGCATCTACAAGATACGAGCTATACACTTACGCTAATCCTAATCTAGTACATATCATCTATTCAAACATCTAAGTGAATGTTGGATATGCATGATTGCTCACAACTTTCACACTAGATGCTGGATATGCGTTCGTAGGACTTGCATAACCATCCCTTCCGTCTATCTAGATGGCTGGATATGCATGACCAATACGACGAAGATGCTAAGGATCAAAATGGAGAGGATGGACTGATGAAAACGTTGATGATGACGATGACCACACATGATGATGGAGAAAAATAATATGTCCTTTGTGCTTCATCTATTCATTTCAACCAAAATGCAATCCATCCACCCTCCTTAAGCCCTTCCTTTATACGATGTGTGTTGATGCACCAAAACCTGGTGCAGAAAGACCTTGGACCACCTCTCTATCCTTAGGGAGTGGCGGATTTCTGGCTCGTGGCCTTCGTGGAGGCTGTGGTGCTGGAGATTGGGAGTATGATGTTCTCTCCTTACAGGAGTCATCAGAATCTTCAACGGGAAGGGAAGGCTCATTCACATCAGCAAGGGGAGGCTCTTCCACTCTCTTTGAAGTGGCTTCCTCATCTGAGTCTTCATAAGGTGATACATAAGAACTTAAGGATGAGTTGTCTTCTCCACCGCCTGGATTGCTTGTCAAATAATTATTCTTCCACCTCTCAAGACTGCTTATGGAGGTTGGATTATCATCTGATGAAAAAATGATCAGATTGGAACTACTCATGGTTATTTGTGATTAATTTTGGGGCTTTGAAGAAGCTAGGGTTTATAATGATATTTGGGGATCTTTGATGAAGAGTAATGTGTGCATTGGGATCATTTTATAGACGGGTTCGAGGGTCAATGGGAATTAATGCAAGTGGTTGGCACAGTAATTCTAGAAACTTACCGAAGATTTCCTAGTCTTGGGTTGGTTTCTACTGAAGTATATAACTTCAGCAGATTGACCATCTGTTTCTGCTGAAGCGTTACACTTTCTTGGGTCACGTTGAAATACACGTAAGCTACGGTCAACCAAACGGTCTAATTCTTTTGACTATAACTTGGGCAACAACTACCACTCCACCACTCACATTATTCCTTCAAAACAAAACAATTCCCTCTCCTTCATCCAAAACACTTCATTACGAGAAACATAACCCTAAAAACTCAATTCATCAAATGGCACTTGAATTTAAGAAGGATCACAACAAAGTTGCTTTTCTGGGAAAAGCTAAAGATGATGAGCTGTATGAACCGATGGTGGAATTCTTGAAAAGGTCCAAGCTTTGCTTTGTTCTAACACATTCTCCGAATGCAATATATGAATCGCTAGTCACTCAGTTTTGGGCATCTGCTTCAAATCGAAGTGAAACAGAGATTGTGGCTACGATTGACGAAACAGAGCATGTGGTTACGGAAGAGCTAATAAGGAGGAAGCTTCGCTTGGAAGATGCTGATGGAGTATATCACTCTAATCAGGAGGCGGTGCTTACTGGACTGAGAGCGATTGGCTATCGAGGTACGAGGACTGACATTTGGCTGAAGAAGCATCTTTGCCCAAAGTGGAGGTTCTTGGCTCACACGTTGCTTCAGTGCATTAGCAACAAGTCAGGTGGATGGGATCAGTTCTCTTCCCAACTGGGATGTGGTATTGTGTGTCTTTCCCAAGGGGTAACTTATAATTGGTCTAAGTTTATTTTTGATAACATGGTTGAGAATATTCAAAGGAAAAAGAATAAGTTTTTAATGTACCCTAGATTCTTACAAATTATCATAGACACCTCTACCCAAGTCGAAGCCTTTCATCCCATAGGTGCCCTTTCAGCTAAACTATTTGCCTCTATGAGAACTAACTTTGAGGGGGCACATTATCCCTTGACATAAGCTATGTTTCCTCAAGGCAATGTGTCTCCTGAAGAGGAGAATGTTGCTAGCATCCCAACCTCTTCACATGTTGCTACTGATGGCAATCCATCAGTTAATTTTGATGAGGGCCCCTCCTTTTCTGCTGAAGCTTCTCATGTTGCTACAGAGCAGCCTCCACCAACACCAACTCCAGCACATTGTCCTAGTCCACCACCAGCACATGATCCTCTTGATGATTTTGAGTCTGATCTGAACAGGATGGCCACACCTAGCCCTCCAAGGGTACCTGTTGATGAGGTACCTCCTCATGTTGAGCATGACCATGTTTCCACTGAAAGGTCCAATGAAGCTCCCATTACCACAGAGCAATCTGCTGGTGGAGCTGAGGACCCCATTACTCTCTCATCTGTGTATGCTCTAGTGAACATGTATGCAGCTGAAGTATCTAGTCTGAAAAAGGAACTTGCAGAAACCAAGTCTTCACTTGGTAATAAGATTGAAGATCTACAGGGTAAAGTTAAGGACCTAGAGAACAGACTTGAAAAGGAAACCAAAAGGAAGTTTGTGGTTTCTTCTGAGGAAGAAGAAGATGAACCTCAGTATGGGTCTCTTGATATGTTAGCTGATGTGTCTCTTAATGATCCTTCATCAGTAATTGCAGAATCTTCAAAGGAGAAGGAACCTGTTCTTTACAAAAGGAGAAAGAGATCGTACTTGAATAAAGCAACTACTGAGGTATCTAAGGAACCAGAGTCTGTCAAAGCTGCATCTGCTGATAACCCAATGGAGGATGTTGCTACTGAACTTGGTCAATCTTCAGTCATACATAAACCATCAGTGTCCACTTCTGCTGAAGCACCCTCACAACATGTTTCTTCTGAAGAAGACTTGGGGGTTTCTTCTGAAATTCCTGTTATCAATATTGCTGATGATGAGTGTGCTAAGGAGCCTGCTGATAAAGGGAAAGGTTTAATGGTAGAAGATGAGCTTGGTCCAGACTTGATAAGTGAAGTGGAAAGGCGTGAACAAGACAGACTGCTAGCTGAGTGTAAGGAGAGAAAGAAAGATGAAGAAATGGCTAAAAGCGCTTGAAGATTCTCCTACATCTGATTTACCTCCGGAAAGAAAAAGGGAGCTAGATGAAATGCGTACTAAGCTTCCTGACACTCATTGGGATACTTACACTCACCAAGTCATAGCAAACCCTTCACTTGCTCAGAGTATCTTAGGTGCAGACTTCAACAGTGAAAGTTTTGTGGAACAGATGATGGCTCGTGGTCAACAAAGGAAGCAAGAAGCAGCTGAAAAGAGGAGAGCCATCACAGCTCAAAGGAATAAAGATAGACCTCCTACTAAAGCTGAAATGAGGATTGTGGTGAAAAACCAGAGCTCATCTCTGTATAACACTGGGTTGTCAATGAAGCAAGTAAAGGCTTTCCCCGATCATGTTTTGATTCGCAAATATAATCAAATCATGAAGTATTCTTCATCGCACACTTCAAGCATGAAAAGGATTGCTGGTACTTCAGGTGCTCCTAAGACTAAGAGGACAAAGACAGCTGAGATTGTGGAAAATTTTGATGATATGTCATGTTCTTCCAAAGTCTCTGCTGAAGCTACCATGGAGTTTACACACTCTGCTGAAGCAGATCAATCTGCTGAACCTCATGGTGTTTCCACTAAAGAAATAGTCATGCCCTCCTCTACCCCAACTGTAGCATCTGCTGAGGCAGAAGAAGATATTTTGGATAATAACGATAACAAGGTTCCTTCTGCTGAACCATCTATGGTTTCTGCTGAACCTCCTACAGAGATTGCTAGCTCACCTAACAAGACTCCATCTGTGGCATCTGTTGGCTCAGATGCTGAAATAGCAAGTTTAAAAACTAGGAAGGCTAGAAACTTGCTAGTAAAGATGAATGCCATTCGTGATGATGCACCATCTTTAGGAATCTATAAGCCTGGAAGGAGGAAGAAGAGGATGGCCAAAATCACTAAGTTAGATCTTGAGGCTGATGAGTCAACCTTTATTAAAGAAGGGTCTTCCTCTGATTTTCCAGATGGAGATCAAAATGTGTTGGTCAATTGGACGTTGACTAATAAAGAGCTAAATACTATACATCGATTGGACAAATCTTCAATGGAGTTCACCTTTTTGAAGGAAATACTCCATTTGGTAGACAGGGCAGACTTCCTTACTCTGTACACTCTTGTCACCACCCATTACTGCACCAATGCACCACAAGGCTCTGGGATGTTCCTATTGGGAGATCTTCATGTTCTGTTCAGCTCTCAATCTCCCAATGATAAAGGACATTTCATTTGGGAGAACTCACATTTATGGAGGGTTGAATCTTGGAGATTCTATCCTCTGCCTCGTGTGCATGTAGTTGAGATGAAGGGTGGAATCACAGTCTGCATGTTGGCTGAAAGAACTTACCCATTGTCCAAAAGACTTATGGAGAGGATGCTGACTCAGAAGCTGGAAATTCCTCCAGATCCAATTGGAAATGAAAGACCACAGGCTGAACAACTGATTAGCTTGATAAAGACACAACTCCTTCAAGCTCAAGCTGCGTCTTCATCTTCATAATGGTATCTTTTATGGTCTTTTGCATTATTTGTTTTATTTTACTTAATAATGTTTTCTATTCCTTGTATTGTTTGTTATTCTTAGTTTAAAAAAAAAAAAAAAAAAAAAAAACTTTCTTTTGCAGATTTATTGTATTTCGTTGAGGGTTATTAACTCACCAGATATGCCTTATGTGTATCAAAGAGTTGGCTAGTCCAAAGGGTACAGCTTTGGTAAAGACATGTCAAATCTGTTGATAGCTGTAATGGTTTGCTCAAAATCATAGGGTCTGCAACCACCCATGCTTAATTGCTGAGAGTTGTATGGTCCTCAATTCACCATGGTCTATTCCTTTTTGGAATCCAAGAATTGGCTAGCCCACAAGTATATGGATTGTGGTAAAGGCAACTATCTCCATATTTGGTTATCAATTCACCAATTCTAAGAATTGACTAGTCCTGAGCAAACGGCTACAGGTAAAGACACATCAAATCCGTTTATATAGTTGCTGATTTGCTCATAAATCAGATGGTTATCAATGTACCATGGTTTTCGGACTTAAACATCTGGCTACTCCAGTAGAAATGGCTATTCGTAAACAGACATCAAATCCATTATTTTCAATGATTCACCTCTCTCAGATGTTAACACACCTGGATGTGATGAGAATAGTATGCAACTGCTAAGTATTGATGTACATTATGTCATGTGTTGCTGCAAAGACCTGGAGTCTCAAAGGTTGATCATCATAGAGATGAGTTTGTTATTGGTTCTTTGCTACTGATGTGTGAAAACAATCCTCTAGTACTGAAGTCTCAAAGATATTTCAAGGTCAGGAAACTGGAACTTAACGAAGTCAAATTCCAGTTTAGGGGAGGATTGTTGGGAATTATGTGAAGTAGGATTTCTGCTGTCATTACTGCCGAAGGTTTCTGCTGAAGTAGAAGCAGAATATGCTGAAGAAGTGATTCTACTGAAGAGTACAAGCATTGCCGTGTTACTGCTGAAGGGTAAAAGCTGACTAGGATCAGCATGCGCTTACTGTATTAAATGCTAACTCATTATTATCTTTGAACGGCCCGAGGTTAGCATGGGTTTTATTGTACTGCTCAATATAGTTTAGTGTATTAGTCATTAAATGCATGCTTGCATGTTTAGTCGATTGGGTAGTAAGAGATTAGGGTTCCTTGTTTATAAAAGGAACCATATAGTTTGTAATAGACAGAGATCTGAAACATAGAGTTTCAGTGAATAAAAAGATCCATAGAGGATCTAAGTGTTCTTAGTAATAACAACTTGTGTTTACATTCCGCTTTAGAACACGAGTTGTAGAGATTTTCTATTAGTTTGCTTATGATTACATAGGCAACACTAACGATCCATGAGTGCTAGATCTTTCAAGGTCTGAGAGTGTGCAACGTGTTAAAACAGTTCTACAGCAACTCATCATATGGTTACTCTGACTTGAAGTCACTATAATCAATTTTTGATGTTTTGATAAACCACTCGAATCCAAACACCCTCTAAATATGACGAGAACCATAGAGTTAATTTTCTCCCATACTGAACAGATAAGAATGCAATAAAACTAGTATAATGTTTTATTTGCAATCAAGTACGAGCACTAGGAATGGTAATGTGAACGATAGTTGAATCTAACCGTAAGTCCTATTTGCTATCACAATTCTTGCACCCTTCGCTTTTGCTCCATAAGCAAGAGTTTTTCAGCACCGCCAACACCAATAACCACAAATATTCTACCAGCCAAGGGTGATTCTGTTGCACCATTTTGAACACCTGAACCTGCAGACAGTTGCAACAATTTGTGCTTTAAGTGAATCTCAAATGTGTCGAACGGGCAGAAAGTAACATGTGAATTCATATGAAACTTTTACTAGCAGGGTACCCGCGCGTTGCTGCGGCGGGTACCCTGAAATAAAAATTTTCGATGAATCATGTATTTTAGTTTATTATGTTCTTTTTGACAATAAATTTACAGATATCAAGAATTTCGTTTAGCCCGTTGGTTCGTGCCTATTTGGCCCATGCCTGTTCGGGCTCGAGCCCGTTTGTCCCGCACCAGTTCGGGCTTAAGCCCATTTTGCCCGTTGACCGTTCGGGCTTGAATATCTGTATAATGTGCTTTATTATTTGTATTAGTAACATTTAATGTGTTTTATTATTTGTATTAGTAACATTTAATGCAGGGTTACCGCGCGTTGCGGCGGCGGATACCCTGAAATAAAATTTTCCGGTGAATCATGTATTTTAGTTTATTATGTTCTTTTTGATAATAAATTTACAGATTTCAAGAATTTCATTTAGCTCGTGCCCGTTTGGATCGAACCCGTTCGGGCTCGGGCCCATTTGGACCGTTGCCCGTTCGGGCTTGAATATTTGTATAATGTTCTTTATTATTTGTATTAGTAACATTTTAATGCAGGAATTATGTTTAAGTTGGTTGTACAATATGCTTGATAATTTGTATTTCTTGTGTAAGGGGTGTTTTAATAACTACATTAATTGTATTTATTGACCAGTTAATTAATTAACTACATTAAATATCTTGACCACATTAATATTTCTTTGTATTTTGTACATTAAGCTTTAAGACTTGTAAGTCTTAAATTTAAGATTGATGAGAAAGATCATTAATAGTGCATTATGTATTGTACAATAGGCTTTGTATTTTGTAAGTCTTAATTTTAAGACCATGAGGAAAGAGATTCATTCCTCTATTATAAGTAGTATAGATATAGATATCGATAAATGAACAAAAGGCACTGTTTTGACCCAACCACCCATATTATCACTTCTTTTAGGAAGTTTAAAAAGAATCCTCATAGACTATAGCAGAAATAGCATCTACATAGTCTGTACTACACCTATATAATGTCCCATCATTTGGTCTCCTGATGGCACAATTGACCGCTCCTATTGACTGTAACATACAATCAATAACACAATACATTAAACGCCATATTTTTATCATTGTCTGCATATTGTTTGATGGTAAAGCTTTTTATGAAAATGAAAATTACCTTTGCAACCGGATCAACCTCATCACAACATTGAAGTAAAGATTCTTTGTGAGGAATGGTACAACTGCAAACAATAATGATATATTTTACTCATATGAATAGGTATAAATAAGGGTTTTTTTTTCCTTAAATTATCAACACACTTGCATATGTGTGCCCTGAGTCATAGTACTTTTATATAACATTTGAGTCAATAAAAGATGGCTTTGTATGCCATTGGCATTCGGTACCAAGTTACCTAACAGTCAATATGATTACTTTTAATCAAGGGGGAATTACATACATCCCCACATACACACTAATATTTACATATTTCCCCAAATACAAGTTTTTAATGCATGATGTACAAGCCTATTAAAGCAAGGTTTGGGGAAATATGTAAATAGTAGTGTGTATGTGGGGATGTATGGTTTGGGGAAATATGTAAATAGTAGTGTGTATGTGGGGATGTATGTAAATGCCCCTTTAATCAAAAATGTCAACTTTATTTATATAAATATCAAATTTATATATACCAGTTATTAAATGACCCAACCGGTACAACAAAGCCACCTGCAAAAAGAAAGTTACGTAAGTATGTGCTACATCATTTATATCTACAGCGGTTGTTGCAAACTTGACAATGTCAGCTCTTGTTGGCTGTATTTTGGCCACAAGGTTCCCAAGCTTGCACTTTCAAAGGAGTATTTTGATAATTGTGAGAAGAAACTATGAGTCTGCACTTTGTAGGCTTGTCTCCATGGATTAAATTGTTGAAATCATCAACGGCCTGCTTTTGAGCAACTAAAATCAGAAATCTGATAGAGAATATTATGTCTGATAGTATAACGGAAAATTTTACTATGTAAGAACACTAATAATAGTACTTTAGAAGGGCCCATGACACAAAGAAACCGATTTTATGTCAAGAAGAAGAAAACCTTAAGCTCAACATCGATATGATCAGCTCCTAATTCCATTGCTAATTGAAGAGCAGCCAATCGACTTTGTTCATCTCCGTCATACTGACCACCTTCCCATGTTGGTCTAAAAAATAACATAGAATCAGAAACATTTTCGGGCAAGATAAAGTGCTACGACGTCATGTAATATGGACTAGATTAATCAAGAAACCAATAGCCCTGATATTCCTAAAGAAAAATATAAATGTCCCTTTTTTGTAAGAAGGATTCATATTAAAACTGCTTTTGCTTTCATGAAATACTAATTCAGCATACAACATCAATACTTCTATGATTACATTGACTTCAGGGGATGTTTGGTGGTAATGCATATTAAAACTGCTTATGCTTTCATGAAATAAGCAATTGCTATAACAGAAGGCAATGCTGCAAAAAGTGTGTAGATAGGCTTCTACAGTAACAAAACCAGATAATCAGATATTGCATTTGTTTAAGTTTTCGGCAATCAGCTAATTAGGGATTTAAGACTTCAAATAATCAGAATCAGATATATTGTTTGACTAGGCAACTCCGAAACTGTTACTTATATAGCTGCTGCTTAATCAAATGAGCCTATAATCATATCCAAACACTTATTAATGCTGATCTATCAAAACGCAACAATGGGTGTTTGGCATTACTAAGTAAAACAGCTTATGCTCATAACCAGAAAATCTACTTATCCAAAACAACTTATTTCACCCGTAAGGTTAAACTTACGATTCTGAATCCGCCAACAATAACCAGTTCAAACTAAACAAACTAAAACTCCTGCCTGAAAAGACCTTATTTCACCACTAAACTAAGTAGATAAGCATAGTCAAATTTATGCATCTGCTTAAACAAAGGAATAAGAAGATAAGCTGTTTACATAAGCAAAAATCCCAAACTCCCCACATCACATGTCAAACAATTCAATATACTAATAAATCCAACATTCGTATCACGAAAACAGTTGCAAATATCGAAAAATAGTCCCAAAAAACCGCACCTGCAAGTAAAAAGAGTAGGCAAAGGACTTAATTTATAAAGGGTTTGATATCATATCTATTAGTAAACCTTTCTTGTTTCGAACAATCCTATATAATCTCAATTAGCTCAGCACACCTCCCAATCAGCTTATTTCACCCTCAAATAAGCATATAATCATGTCCAGACACACAAACCTTATCCACTATATCAAAACGCAATAAGGGGGTGTTTGGGATTACTATCTCAAACACCTTGTAAACAGATGATGAACATATTTCGCCCTAAGAAAACAACTTAATTCACCGCAAGAGCAAATTTGTTATTTCAAAATAATAGCAAATAAACAATCCGAATAAGCGATTGCCAATCAGCTTATTCCACCCCCAAATAAGCATATAATCATGTCCAGAGCCCATACATTCAAAACTGCTTATCCACAATATCAAAGTGCAATAAGGGGTCAACAGCTACGCAGCTAATAAGCAGATAATCAGCTTACCAAAAACAGCTTATTTCACCCTAACAGAAAATTTGTAATATCAAATCCACAAAAAACTTATCAGTTCATAACAAACATGGGGTTTTTGTTTAAGCTTATTTGTGGGCTTATGAGCTTATATGATTTCAGCTTATTTTGATATGTATGGCCTTATATTAAGTTATTACATCATAATAAGCTTATATGATTTTGGCTTATTTTGATATGTATGGCCTTATATTAAGTTATTACATTTTTTTTTCAAATTGATGAAATTAAAAGATGGGTTGAGTGTAAGAAGTGGAATCATTACATAAAAATGTGAAATTTCGGTGAATTGAAGGTTAATTTTGTGGGATTGAAAAGTTAGGGTTAGGGTTTTTCATTTGGGGGTAAAATGGAGGGAAATTGAATTAATTTGGGGGTTTTGGTTTTTGAACGTGATGTTGGGATTTGTTTTTACAGTTTGTAACGTTGTACTAGTAAGGAAGAGATCAAATGATTTTTGTGAAATGTTAATAGAAGTACTTAGAGCATCTCCATCGTTAACGGGTTAACGTCGTTATTGGCAAATATAATGCCGTTATTGGCGTTATCTCCTTGGAGCATGCGCGTTATTGCGCCGTTAGTCCTAACACGTTAGTGGCATAACGCCTGTTATTTGCTTTTATTTTTTGTTTTTTTTTCTTTTCTTTTTTCATTTATGCCCATAAATGAGGGGTTGTTTTTGTAAATTGTTGGAGTGTTAAAGTTTAACTTGGAAATGTTATTAATGTGGGTGTTTTTTGGGATGATAAGTTGAAATGTTAAAGCTGATGTGGCGCTTACGTGAACGGTGTTATTTTATAACTTGAGTTATTGTTGTGATTGCTCTTAACTAATAGTGTCTTAACAAAAAAATTATACCACGTCTTGATTGGAACAAAAAAAATACATCAACATACAAACCTCTAAAAGAGAGGATAAAGGAAGGGATAAACATCCAATCGAATTCAATACCCAACGACCAACCTCTGTAAACCAACAGAGAGTGGTTTGATTTAAAATATAACTTTTCTTCCCCATAGACACAATAAAAAACTAAAAACAACGTAATTGATACCTACGCACAAACTCGATTCCATTTGATACATGGTACCCGGTACCAAACTTTATATGTCTAATTCATTCATTATTTAAAACATGGGAATATGTATTCTCAATAATTTTTCGTTTTCAACCTTGTCACACGTCTTGATAATTAGTTTTAGGGATTATATTCATTTTACGAGAAAATGTAATAGTAATTAAGTTTTTTGAATGTTTCAATTATGTCACTCAAACTCTATATCAATTACAAAAACAATCCAAGTTTTGTCTCATTATTGTGAAAGTATTCAAAAGTGTAATGTTTAGGAGTAATTAAACATGCATTATTTTGTTGTACTATAGTTTTTGTTAGCTGTACATTATAGATTAGTGATAAGGCAAAGAGATTAGTATGAAATGAGTTGTACATGATTCATGATTGGCATGGGATTATTCATTTACTTTAAATAGATCATAAGACACGCTACAAATGTATCTTGTATTCCTTCATATCAAATCAATCAATAAACATTATCATTCTACATGGTATCACGAGTCCATCCATTACCAATCCTAAAACTCTAAAGCATAACTCTCCGTCGCCGCCTCCGGTTACACGCCGGAGGTTCGGAGGGCTCCCTTAAATAAAATAGTGGATCTTTATGTTTTTCTAGGAAAAAACACGCCCTGTTTGTTCGGAAGGTTATTTGGGGGTTGAAGTTTTAGAACCAACATTCGTTTTCTCATCTTTCTGTTGCGTTATGATTTGCTCGATTTTAGTACAGATATTTTCCAAAGAAATACAAAGGTATGTATTTTCCCGGGTCGTTTTCCCAGCGAGGGATGAATGAAGTTAACAACTCACGTCGCGTGATTCGGGATTCGAATGGGTAAAAAGGGAATTTGATGATTTCTAAGCTACAAGGCAAACAATAATAAGGGAAAGCAAATAAAACTACTGAATCTATGACGAAAACAAGTAATTACAACTAAGGATGCAATTTTAAACTAAAAACGCAAATAAACGTAATTAATAAAACGCGAATAAAATGCAAACTAATCCGTTTTAACTCCTAAAAGTGAACTACTATTTTTCTACAGCTAAGAATGTAATTTAAAAATTATTTGAAATTTAAAAATATTTTTTTTGGTTTTTCTTGATTTAATTTGAATTAAAAACTAATTGAAGACATTTAAAATAGACTAAAAATACTAAAAATTAGAAAAACAGGCTAGAAAATTACAAAACTATTTTTCAAAAATCTTAATTAACTAAAAAGAATTTTCAAAACTGGAATTACATTTTTTTTTTACTTTTTCTCTATTTATTATGAATTTAAAACTATTTAACACTAATTAAAATGCTAGAAAATACTATTTAAGCTAAGAAAATTCTGGAAAAATACTTTTATGACATTTTTATTTTTCTAAAACTAATAAAATTGAAATTTCATTTTTATGATCTTTTTCTGAATTATTTGGATTAAAAGCTAATTAAAAAGCCTTAAAAATGATTTTAAATGCAGAAAAATAGCAAAAGAGCATGGAAAAATATGAAAACTTCCAGAAAACTCTAATATGCTACTGAGAATCTAGAAAAAATAACAGAAACTACTAATGATCACCGGAGATATGAAATGGGTACACAACTAATTAAAGAAGCTAAGTGAAATAAGCTATAAGCTACCTAAAAGCTACCACAAACAACCAAAGGCTTATTAAAGCTAAATCTGACTGAAACAACCTTAATGCAACAGGGGATGATCAATTAAGTACTGAATTAAGCATATAAGCACCATATCATATCCTAAACACCAAATACCAAACGACCCTAATATACCTACTTTAAGCACTAAATAAGCTAGCTTAGAAAAATCATAAAAATAAACTAAAAATACCTAGTTAATAACCACAAACCAAAGTGCTTATATCCAGAATTTCAGCTAAAAAGGACTTAAGGTGAACAAACTAAAAATCAAAACTAAAAGTGATTTGGGACAATGGGTTATCTGATGCACAGAACAGTTATGCAGAAAAATGGCTTATTGCAGATCTGATTGAGCTAAATTATAAGCATCTAAGGGCATCTAAAGCTATACCAATAAGTCCTAAGCTAATAAATACCTAATGCCAGCTAACTACTCTTCAACCTAAACTGAATAAGCTGATATGAAACAGCTTAGTGATCTGATGTTCGGGGGACCAAAATAAGCAAATGGCAGATGTGAATAAGCTCTTAAAGTGAGAGCAGTACCTATAAACTTCACCCTACCACTATAAACAACTACTAAACAATAAGCTCCAACAGAGTACAAACTTAAAACAGATTATATAGGGAAATATCAACTATGGTGCAGGGGAAGCGTTTCCCAACCCACCAACTTAAAGCTACTGAAAATCAATTAAAGAAAATTCTAAAAATTGTAAGAAAATCATACTTGAAATCACAAGCTAGCCAACTTTCAAAACCCAAAATCTCATAATGATTTGATGAAAATTGAAGAGATTAAAAATAAAAAATAAAACAGAATTGAACACTTAATTGAATATTTTTGACTTTTCTATTAAAAACAACTTTGACTAAAATGGAGTTTGATTGATCCTAGATTACTGAATTTAATGAAATAAGCTATATTAAATCCTAAGCTAATATTCATATGCAGATATCTTTAATAAGATTTGCCTACAACTTTGTTTGAAGAATTTCGCTTTAGTTTGAGTGTTCGGTGTCCTCCCGCTCAAACTGTAGGGAAGTGTTAGCTGTACATTATAGACAGGGCTGTCCCGGAGATTTTAGGTGCCCTAGGCCGTAACTAAAAAAGGACCTCCTTAAAAAAAATATGCGAGTAAAGCAACCGTATTGATCTTAAAATAAATTTACAAATATCCCAATATAGATGCTAAAAAATGTATAAATATTCAAAAATACTATTACAAAGACCATTTTATTGTATGAATGTTGCAATTTTACTAACATTTTTTGAAGCATAGTTTTTGACCATCTTCTTATAATCAACATTTTTTACATTCTCAATAACTATCAATGCCAATCTATTAAGTCTCTCAATCATGAGATGACATGTGTTACTTCTTAACAAACTCAGACTTTTTTACTTGCTTATTATGGAAAGATATATTATAATGCATGTAAAATTAAGATAAGAAGCTCCAATCATGAGATGACATGTGTCTCTTTTTAACAAATTACAAGCCTAACTCCTAACCACCAAAAATTAAGATAAGGAGCTCCAATTATAAAATGACATGTGTCACTTTTCAACTAAAAATTCATCTTTATTTTCAAATTAAAATATCTTTTTATCTACTTATTTATATTATAATCTAATTTCACCCTATTTTCTAAAATTTTATGCTCTTTAATTTAACATCCATTTTAATATATTTTTATGAGTTTTTAGTTTTTATATTTTTAGTGGGTTTATTTTATTTTAATTCAAATTTTTACAACTTTAACCTTTATTTCATTTATTCCAATCATATTATAGTCATCGGGTACCCGCCGCCGCATTGCGCGGGTACCCTTCTAGTGTGATATTAAGGACCGTAGGTAGCTTAAACAAGAAAAATAAACACTAACAAATTAAAAATCTCAATAAAAAATTAAAATAAACAAGTAAAAGATTTACCTTATAATAGCCAAAACAATTGATTTATGAACCTATCGACTACTGTTCGTCTTTCTTGATTTTAAAACACAAAACTCAAACTCGATCTTTTTTTATTGTTTGTGGGACACTTAACTGCATATATTGATATTAGAGGCATATAAGCAATTGTCCATAACACATTTTTTTTATTGGGCTCTAAATAAATGTCTATGAACGGGCTTTGATAAGAAGTGGTGCCCTTCAAATAATGGGCCCTGTGTCAGGCCATACTGCCTCTGCCCACATCCAGGCCTGATTATAGATTAGTGATAAGGCAAAGAGATTAGTATGAAATGAGTTGTACATGATTCATGATTGGCATGTGATTATTCATTTATCTTAAATAGATCATAAGACACGCTATAAATGTATCTTGTATTCCTTCATATCAAATCAATCAATAAACATTATCATTCTACAGTTTTAAGCCATGTTTGGCAAAAATAGATTGTGCTGGTACTGTTGCTGATGCTGGTGCTGGTGCTGTTGCTGTTGCTGTTGCTTAAAAAGATTATAAAAAGAGATTATTTTTATAAGCTACATGAAGTAACCTTTTATTTTCAGAGATTATGGAAGATTGTTTTTTTTATAATCTCTTATAAGCTATGTCTGCCAAACAAAGATTATCTTTAAAGTAGCTTATTTTTTGAAAAAATAAGCATAATCTCTCCATAATCTTGTGTGCCAAACATAGCCTTAAACACCTATAGTAACAATAACTTCTCACAACCAACTCAATTTATAACCAACTATTTTAATTTGAAAAGAAAAATAAGTCACAAGATAGTAACAAAGTTTTAATAGTGTTGTAAATTGGTGATGTTAGTGAGACCCTTTAAGTCTTGTTGCTGGTTAGAATTGTTTTGTGGACTTTAATCGTCTTTAAGAAAATGGCCTTTTATTTAGTGGAGATTCGGTTTTGGTTGAGCGATATCGGATAAACTAGGGGCAACCCTGAAACCTGTCTGTTATCAAAGTGAGCATCACATGTTGTAACAAAGAAGATGGTATAGCAAGTGTTTGATGTAATGTCTACTTGAATAGTGATACAAGTTGGTCATGTTACTTATGCCCATGTGACTTGTTGCTGATAAACGATGTGTTGTCGATTTAATTGACTTTGTTTTGTTGGAGGATTCAGTTTTTATGAAGCGAAATCGGATAAGTAATGGTGTTTTATAATGGGAATTCTTTTTGTTGCTCAGTTTATGGTTTAAGACGCTACATTGTTTGATAAAGCTTAAATTTCATATGTGTTTATTGACTTATGAGAGATGGGGTTTATACTTTTATTATGATTGTTTGATAGAGCTTAAGATTCATATGTGTTTAAAGTTCATATGTGTCTATTGTAGCTATTAAATGTCATTACAATGGGAATTCTTTTTGTTGCTCACTTTATGGATGACGCTACATTGGTGATGAATAAGTTGATTATTTTTGTTTGCTGATAGTGCTTAAAGTTCATGTGTTTATTGACTTATGAGAGATGGGGTTTAAACTGTTATTATGATTGTTTGATTGTAATTGCACTTGAACAAGCCTGTAATAAGGTAGTCGTAGTAGGATTCTGATCATACTCATAAATGTAATAGTTTTTCACATTTTTATGTTGACCTTGTTATCTGCTCTTGAGAAGGACTCGTACACTGTTATCTTGTCCTCTTAATATCTTTGTATGCATGTTTGATATGATATCATGAAGACTTATTAGATATTTAATCTAATCTCTCAATGAGTTTAATTAACATTAGTAATTTATCAAGGAGATGGTAGTTTTTGAATGCTCATAGACATGCCAACTCTATGGTTATTATCTGGTATTCTGAGTGCGCTTATTTTAAGTAGACCTGGTGGTAAGATTATGACACTTTTAAATGTGATTGTGTTTTGGACTTTTCTTTCATAATTATGAAGAACCATGCACCATTAGTGGAGTGGTTTAGCTATAGTACTTAGATTAAGATAAGTTGAATCAGAATTGGGGGTAGATGGTTGGAGTGTTATTTTGCGGAAAATTACTTGTACAGGGAGACGAAATAGAATGTACTAACTAGAATTGGGGATCGATGGTTAGAGTAAGACAAGTTGAATCAGAATTGGGGGATAGATGATGTTGCCAAAGATCGCCTTTATGTTGGGTAAGACATTTTCTTTTATGTTTCAATGAAGTTTTATACGCTTTGTAAGGACGTAAGTATTAAGTAGACTATTATTATATGAAATTTGATTCTATTTCTCAGTGGTTCGAGTTTTACAAGGTGGAGTCATCAACAGTTCATTCAAAGCATCTACTCTCCATAGTGAGAGTCGTTGCTCCAATAATGCCTCATATAGCTGATGATGTCATTAAATTTTGACAATTCTGGTGTCATTAAATTTTTGACAATGCTGGGTAAAATCTCACTTTGGAATATAATTTTGACAATGCTGGTGTCATTAAATTTGTTTTTTTTATTGAAACTGAGAGAAAGTGAAATGAGTTATTATTGAAGTGGGAAACTTGTGATCAAATGACCACTTACACAAACTTTATACAAAGTATTTTGGCGGCAAAGTTGGTTATTCAATCAACCACATTTTGACCCGTTTTGACCAAGATAGCTAAACTACAAACTAAGCTACTATTACATCAACTAAGCTATCACTACATCTTTAAGCTATATTACGGACTTGATACTACATATAAAACTATTGTATTAAGCTAACACATCCAACTGTAGGCTATTGTACTTGTTGCATCCTCTGCTACATCTTGTTGCAGGTCTTCAAGCACTGTGTATGATGAATGTAACTTGTGGACATAGCTGTGGTAACTGAAGCAGCTATATTTTTAATCAAAATGGCCTGCAGTAAATGAAAGATGGCTTGCCTATCGTGAGGAAGAGACTGATTTTGGGGGAATAAATACTCAAGGTAACCACAATAATGTCTTGCTGCTACTACCTTGATATATCCATTTTTACATTGACTGTTTATTGCTGTACAATTTTACAACACTGCACGTAAATCTAATATGTAAGGATTTGCTAGTTGAGAACGGAGGAAATTAAAGCTTTGGAGAGTGCTCACACTGGTAAATTCATTGGTTCCAGTCACAGGAGAAGGTGTATCTGCATTCCTTTCAGGATAACCTTGGTGTGAGAGTGAGTAATATGTGTGAACCTAAAGTTGTTGCTGACTCACTGAATATGCATATTAGTAACATCTCAGGTATTCCCGATAATTATTCTGTAGATAGGCAAGATGTAAATGAGCATGTATGAAGACTCTAAAAGATTTATGAGCAAAACTGCAGAGGTATCAAAATGGGCGGGTTCTGGTAAAAAAAAAGCTGATGGCTGACCCGAAACATTTTTAGTCCAATTATTTAGTATATAGTTAGTGTCTCTAATATTATTATCAAAAATATATATCATTTTATGCATTAAAAATACATTTTGGGTGACCTTCAACCTGTTTGATCTCTTTCATGTTAAGATGATCTTTTAATTTTACCTATTAGAAATAAAACATAACCTGAAGACCCAATATATAAGTAACAATTCAAATTGTCCCACTAGTATATGGTCTTGAATTACACATCATTGCACGCATTTTGGTGATGATTTTTGTATAATAAATCCATCATTCATATTGTAGGTTGAGATTCTTTCTTCTTTGGAGGATGCACCAAGCGAAAGTATACCATATTTTGGAGATTATTTTATTCAATCAGAGAAGAAAAATATGGATTGGTGTTTCAGGTGTAGAAAGGTTCAACAAGTGAAAGATATTGGAACTTCTCACAAGTTGGCAATTTTCTTGATCGTCCCACACATTGCACTTTGCAGTCGTTACTTTGATGTTATTGCTGGCCAACCACCTCGTGTTCTTTCAGTTGTTATTTAAGCTTTAGGTAATCTCTTGAAATTATGAAGTGTAATGGGCCAAACTCGTAAAGTGGTCGAAAGTCTCCCAAACTTTATTACAGCAAACTTCATAAATTTTTTTATTAATAGAATTGGGATTATCAATGTACTAATTATCAATCAAAAGGTTTACTCGTTGACCAAAAAAAAAAAAAGCTTTTCAGGTTTATATGTAGGAAGCCTGTTTCAGCCATAACCCGTGTTAAGTCGTTACACAACCCGCCCACTTGATCACATTGTATATCATATACATTGTTTAAGCTATTTTACGTCGCTAATCTTTTTTATTTATTTATTTATTTTATTTTTTATTTTTTATTTTTTTTTGAGTAGAGCAATAGAGGTTATAGAATATTAAGTCAAAAGGTAGATTACCAGAAGTGCACATGCTTCTAGTCACATTTTCTTTGGCTGAAGATGGAGTTCTTTGTTATGGCGCGTTTTTGGTAAGCAATAACATTTGGTCTCACTAGAGTTAAAAGGAACTTTATTAGACACCTTTCATTATTACTAGTACTGTTGAAATTTATTTGTGGTAGATATTATTAAACCTCATGTGTATAACTCTAACGTCTTAAAATTGGTTGCAAGTCTTGCAATCAATTGCATATTGCCATTTTCACTTTGTATTCAATATATTATATAGTCATGATAATCTAACTGTGATCAATCCTATAATGTTTATGGTCAAAGTGAGTGTAAAGAGATGAGCTCCATGTTGCGATAGATCTTTTGTTGAGTACCCAAGGATGGTTTAGTAAACTCAACGACTATTATACAAATTTGATCTGAAATAAATGTTACTGAATCTATAGACTTTGGGAAGAAAAAATAAATCATGAAAGACTCAACATTATTGAACCAAAAACTTTAAAATGCCATGTTTTATCATGACCTGTGCACCGACAAGTTTGGATGTACTTTTTAATGAATTTATGATAAACGCTTATAATTTTATAATCAAGTAAACCAGGTCTACGATCAATTAAATACAACATTGAAACTTTCAACATGTCTAGGGAATAACTTGGCTCTCTTGTGAATATTATACAGGTATCCACAATTGAAACTTTTAAATAAATAATGGGGCTTCATAATGTCTACAGATCGAGACTTTATAAATATCAAGTGTCTAGATACTCATTTCATATTCTTTCATGAATTACAAAAGAAGTGGTAGGTGTTAACAATTTTTTTTTTGTCTAATGGTGTTAACAATTGATATCAAAAACAAATTAGCATCTAATTAATGTCACCTGGGTGATGAGAAATAAATAATGTTCCATCGATGCAAATATGTTAATATTAGTTAAGTAATTATTAGGGGAATCTATTCACATGTTTTTGTATTGCTTCTGACTTTTTTCCTTTCTCACATTCATACGCAAACCATCCTAGTCTTTGACTAAATGTAACCGAGCCTTTTTAGCCAATGTGCTGTTGTAATTGAGTGCAGTTCTAGTAAGTTTTGAAAATGAAAGATCTAAGACAAAATCTTACTCCGCGAGCTTGTAATTTTGTGGTATCTAGTTTATGTTGATACCTCAATTCAAGAAAATTCTTGTTATTTTCCCAAAAAGAAATCATTGATCATTTCTCTAGGTTTTTGGTAAATGTAAAACTCCCTCGGTTTCATAATAAGCGTTCATCTTATTATTTTGGTGTGTCTCATTATAAATATCTAATACCAAATTTCAATCAATCAACGAACTTCAAAAAGTAAAGTGAGATTTTATTGGATAAAAGTGAAAAAGTTCGAACTTTTTTCCAAATGTGTGTGAACACTTATTACAGGATGGAGATAGTTTGGATTTGTTATTACAAAGACTGTACATAGTACTAGTGGTTTAGTTCAACCTTCTGAGGCTACGATATGAAGCAAAACAATCTATCATAACATAGTACTAGTGGTTTAGTTCTATAGAGTTGCTCGGTTTTCTGAAGCCCCGGGTTTGCTTTTCGCTAGAGTTTTTCTGATTAAATAATTAATATGAAATAGGTATTAGAAGCTCTTTCAAAAAAAAATTATTAAATGATAAGAAATAGGTAATCCAGCTTTGAGGCATATTCTCATTGGCTATAAACTAGTATAGACAAATGCTATGATTACCAAATAAAAAACTTAGTCTATTGTAATTGTGTGTGAACTTAGAATTTTATGTTGGTATTTTTTATAATAACGTGCCGAGTGTTAGGATCGGACATGACACATACAAACACAATTAACTGCCACACACTGCCATAATTAAGAACACAAGGATTTAAGGTGGTTCGGTCTATTCTGACCTACGTCCACCATTGGGTAACTAGGAGTATTTTATTTCATCTTTGTTGTGTGTGTTTTACAAATACAAAGCAATCTCTTAAATAGAGATTGAGATAATAACTGGTCAAATAAACACACTGTCAATTACGGCTATCAATTACGGAAGTCAATTACGGCCGCCCATCAATCACCGTAAATTATGGCCGTCCATCAATCTAGAAGAACATGGTCAATTACGGCTGTCCATGTTTTCTAGCACTACCTTTTTGACCAGCCTAATAAGTGGCTTCACACTCAACAATCTCCCACTTGAAGCCACGAAACAATCTTCACCTGTGCTTCAACTGTGTATCTCTGTATTTCTGTAAAAAAGAACTTTTGATCTTAGCTCCATCCTAGTTACCCTAGCCTTCTCTTCAATTAACCTGAAGGCCCGTTGAAGCTCCCGTTAGCTCCAACACATCAGTCATGACTGAAACTTTCACTGACCCATTCTTTGTTCCTATCGGCTCCCACTGACACGAACTGCCCGATCCTGGAACATCCTGAGAACAAACACTCCAATAAAGCAGATAATCAACTGGAAAGACTTTGACGGCTGGAATACTGGTTCTCTTAACCCATGTCGTCTAGTAACTTTCGACTAAAGCACAACTGTGTTCCAACTGCCATGAATGCTCCTGACTGTTTTATGAACCTTTCTAGCACGTGTCAACTTAATCGACTCTGTGACTCTGGGTTTGCCATGCAAAGCAAACCTTCTTCTGCCCACGAGACTCGTGGAACGGACTTTGGTCTTCTTCTAAACCGGGACGGTTACTCCTCTCAGACGGTAACTGACCACATACAACGAACCTTGTTTCTTTCCTCGAGCTACGACTAGATTTCCCTTCATAACCTTCCACTGCCTGCCTCAACTTTACTCTCGTGTCCTGTTCATCCAAGCGCCCAAGAAAATCAACTGTTTCTTCAGACTTGGAATTACCCGGACATCCTTCAAAGTCCATAGACCGACTGGAGTCTTCAAATCTAAGTCACCTATGCTCGTCACATCAAGAACCTCATCGCCCACTTACCAAAATCCCTTCTTTCAGATTCCGTAGTGCTTCACTGTGGTAGCGTGAAATGAAGCACCCAAATCCATAACCTAGGAATCCACATTGCTCTCCATATTAAATCAAACATCATCATCAGTATGGCTCTACAACGTTAACTTCTTTCTTGTCTTTTGAAATTGATTCTGAAATGTCCAACCTCTTTACAGTTCCAACAAGTCACATCATTTCGAGTCCTCGATTGACTCCTTCTCCTGTTCCCACTCCCACTACATCTATTATTTCTTCTACCTCTAACCGCATTCATTTGTTCACTTGATGATTCCCAGAATTTTCGTCTCGACGTCTTCGCCTAGAATTAAATCCCGAATTCCCTCAAAAGTGAGACCTTTCGATCCCGATGAACTAGTAACGGCTGTAACTTTTCCGGACCAACTGTCGGGTAATGATGATAAAGAGAGTAAAGCTTGAACTTCATCCTCGAACTTTATTCCCACTGACCAAAGTCTGGATAAAATCGAGTTTAAATTGTTGATGTGCACTGTAACTGAACTTCCTTCCCATCAAACTTCTCAATCTTGATCTTACTATCATCTGCCATTTTAACAAACAAATTACCAAATTGCTACAAACCAAACAGGTTCGTACTGCTAAATGGCAATTATACGAGTGGAAGCAATGAAATAGAAAAACGAGACTTTTCTATTTCGTGTGTTAAATGGCTATGAACTTGTGCAAAGATCTTGATTAAAATATGAGGGACTACTTTTGTCAAAGTAGAAAACTTGTGACACCAAAAGAAAATAACACCAAAAACTTGTCCTTAAAAAAAACAAGTCTTTTCTTCCTCCCAATAAATAAAATTCCGGTCTTTTATTTTTCTTTACCACAAATCACCTTGTCTGCTCTTTTTGTCTTCCCCAGGTATCACGCCTCCTTCTTCACCAAAGAAAATGATCACATCTTCCCTTTTATCTTCCGCAAACAAAAAAGAAAGATAACACCACTGGTTATAACACCCCTGATCCTTCCTTTTAAAAAAAAGATAATGATCTGGTGGTTATCTTTTCTGTCTCTGACAATCAGTGGTGACCGGCGATCGGTTGACTGCTCAGGTGATGGCGACAAGCGCTGATGGCAGGTGACCGGCGATCGGTGGTGATCCTGGTCACTGTGGCGCTGGTCAATCTTCCGATCGGTGACAGTTGGATGACGGGGTTGGTGGCGCTGGTCAATCGAAGGTGGTGGTGGTCCTGGTCCTGGTCACAATATCTGCCAACAGATAAGCTTCTCCACCTTCTCTGTTCGTATGTGTCAATCACGAGCCAAAGCTTGATACCTGTTAGGATCGGACACGACACATACAAACACAATTAACTGCCACACACTGCCACAATTAAGAACACAAGGATTTAAGGTGGTTCGGTCTAATCTGACCTACGTCCACCATTGGGTAACTAGGAGTATTTTATTTCATCTTTGTTGTGTGTGTTTTACAAATACAGAGCAATATCTTAAATAGAGATTGAGATGATAACTGGTCAAATAAACACACTGTCAATTACGGCCGCCCATCAATCACCGTAAATTATGGCCGTCCATCAATCTACAAGAACATGGTCAATTACGGCTGTCCATGTTTTCTAGCACTACCTTTTTGACCAGCCTAATAAGTGGCTTCACACTCAACACCGAGATACTATTTACTGACTTGCATCTAAATAGTTAATATTTTAGTCCAATCTTCACAAAAATCTTATTCTCTCCGTCTCAAGGTAATTGTCGATAGACAAAAACCAAACAATTAAAAAAGAAAAAAAAAAAAAGAAAAAAAAAAAGATGGTTATCACGGTTTAATAACAGTTTTTATCAATAATTAATCAATTAATAACTTCAATCATGACTTCTTCTTCGAACTAGAGTATATTTTTATCTATTTTTAATAGTACACAATTAACTTGGGTTAATCCAAGTTGAGAACATGCACATAAAATGGGACAACATGAGTATTAAAAGTGAAGAGTCACCTTGCGATATCGTGTCTTAATAATCAATTTTATTTTCTATATTAGACATTGATCATGTAAAACAATGATGGTTTGAGCATCAATTGCCTCATTAATGTATCTAACAATACATGTTTTATTGTGTTGCTTATTCATGTTATGTAGGACGATTAATTCATGCACCCTAGCTGCACATCATCAATAACCACAACGATGTATTTTGATAATATAAAATGAAAACTCTAAAGCATCAATACAAATATATGGGGGCATATCCTTAATATTATACTTTTTGACATGGATTGTCTTGTATTCAAACAATATTTACTTTAGAAAGATTGATGCAGAACAAGTAAAAACAGTAAAGATATATAGCAAGTATAATAAAGATTAATAGAATAAGCGAGCATGCAATAGTTATCATTGGATGCCTTGCATCTTATAATTTATTAGGGTTAATGTTGATCGTGTCTTATAGTCTTTCTATTTTTATTGTAGTTAATTAATGTCATAATCTCCGGCTCATTTTGCAATTAGACAAGATGTAACAAAATCCGCATCTTGATTTTTTTTAAGTTCCACCATCCACCCCGTGATTTTATTAAGTGATTCTTCTGGTATATAGTTTATGAAAACAAAAATATTTATAGAGAAAATAGGGTGTAGCAATAAGATTGATCTATAATGTTGTGTGTTTAACATATACAATCTTGACAATTCTAATGATGATAACAGTGATAGTTTAAAATTTGGAATGAAGACCTTAGAAAAAGTTGCTCGTTTATGCGATTAGAACCAGGGAAAAGAGAGGAATTAAAACATGGAGGTTGGCTTTAATATTCATATAAAAGATGATAAGTTTTCTTCATTGACTTTCTATCTCGTTATCCTTTTATATTGCAACTAATCCATTATCATTTTCTAACTAGTATATAGAATGTACTAACTAGTATTGGGGGATTGATTTTGCACTTCGATTTTAGCAAAAATCGTCATTTTTTTTAAAAGGTCAAAGACCCGGTAAATATATTACTCAAAAAAACGTTTAAGTACAAAAGATATGGGTGAATCTCATATCTCAGCCCGTTACATAGACGGAAAAGCTTACATAACAAGGTACTTCTTATTCTCTAAACAAGAAAATAAACCATTACTCAAAAGATAGCAGTAGACTCGTATGAAAACAAAATTACTTCCTACCAAGGCCTTGGAGCTTGATATCAAAAGCATCTAAATTCCTTGAGAGATCATAGACCTGATCCGCATAGTCATCATAATCATAGTTATCATAAGCATTTTCACGATCATGACCACCACCAAATAGGTTCATTGAATCATCAAAAGTGTTCAAAACCTCCTCTTCATCATTGTTGGAATCAACAATCTCTCACACCTTAGAGAACGGGTTAACCCTCTTAGTAGAAGAAGTAGACAGAAAATCCTTTTTAATAGGATTACCATCATCATCCACAAGAGTAGCTTTCCCATCAATAAGAAGCTTTTCAAGCTCCCAAATTTTCTCAACAATAGGGGTAGGACCAACCTCGTTAGCTTCCACTGAATCACTCACAAGCGGTTCATGCAATGTATTACTAGTCTTTGGAGACTCGTTCTTCTTTTCTTCCATTGTACTACCAGCATCCACATCCATATTCACTTCCTTAGTAGGAATACCAAAGTCATCAGTACCATCCATACTAAGTGCATCAAATTTATTGGATGTAGAAACCTGCGTTCCACTCGTACTAGGCACATCGACAGCCTTTTTCTTAGTGACATCGACTTGCTTAGGTTCAGCAGGAGGATTTTTGGGTTGATATTGGAGCTTCTTACACACATTAGGTTTTGCCTCCTTGACCCGAAGCAGTTGGCCAACCTTGCTTACCCTTCTTCTTGTTGCTGATAGTTTGGAAACCATCGTTAACAGTCTTAGTAGGCTGAATTGGGGGTAAAATAAATTTTGGACATTCAACAAGAGTATGACCAAAGATCTTAAACGTATCACATCGTGGAGGTTTCCACTCGTATTCAACCCATATCTTCTCAATACTCGAACCCGACCCATCAAGTAGGGGTATTTCAACAGTTAGGTTGTCGCTAAGTACCTCATCCGCCTAAACTTCAATCAAGCACCTAGCAAAACTATTGCGGCCCCATGATTCCTTGCATATTTGGCTAGTATAAGCATCTAAATTTTTTGGCGTACCAATCAATGTAGCAAGAAGACTAAGACCGTCATCAGAAAACATAGCAAGAGGAACATCATAAAATTTAACCCACACCGGAATGTTGGTCAAATCCTCTTTACGTAAGTTGGTGTTCAAGTTTCATGGTTTAAGAATAATAGGGACATTTCTAATCAACCACGGACCATTTTCAAGGACATCATTAACACCTTTCTTCGAATTAAAATTAAAGAAAAAGAACCCCTTGGCATTCATCATAACCTTTTGTATACCATACTTAGCCCACACATTACGTACATAATAATCAACAACTGGAAAAGCAATCAGGAAATAACCATAGAGAGTATTCTCATACCTAGTGTTCACCTCTTCAACCACTTTCATAGGGATAGTAAGATCCACACCATTCGTAATCTTGCTACACTTCAACCACTTATACCGATACATCAAAATTTCAAAAAGCTGATATCTTATACATAAATTGATACACCGAAACATAGCAATTACCACAAATTAAACTAATACGCATACTAAAACCTGATACATAGTACATGTCAAATCAAAGTTTATCAACTTGGCCTCGTGATTTTTAAAAAGAAAACCATCGGAACTTTAACAATTTTAGTTGTAATTAATAAAAAAAAATATTTTATTTTAATGAAAGTGTTACTCGTCAAATTTTAGTTGGATTCTATTTTTATAACTTTAAGTTTGATCTTATTTGATCTAGATCAAGAAAAACACATCTATATTATAATATATAAGTGTTTTTAAGCAATTTAAAAAAGTTCTAACTATTTTGTCATAAGTTTAGCCTCTTTAGCTTGTCCTAATTGTATTTTTAGCTGCGTGTTTATATTTTATAAGTAAGAATAACGTACGACCATCGAGTTGATCTTATTTAAGATGAAATTACATTAACAACTTGATCACATTTTATAACAACACCGTTAATAAAAAAAAACTAGTAGTGCTATGGGAAGACAAGGCAAAAACATAGATATGAATACTAAACGGTTCACATATTCGTTAAGAGTAACTGCAATGGCAAAGCTTTTCATAGCTTTTTACTATTCCGTCAAGTTTTTTGAAAAGCTTTTTACCATTGTGACTAAAGCTTTTACAAAAGCTTTTTGTGAAAGACTTGTTGTTTACCAAGCTATTGGGAAAAACTTTTCCACTCTCACCTTATCATTTAATTACAACTGTTTATATATATATAAAAGCTTTTGTAAAGCTTTTTAGCTTTGGAGACAACATTTGTATACGACTTTGAGGTATTCAAACATTAATGAAAAGATGATCCATTAAATGCAAAAAGTCTTTTAAAGTTTGAGCATCGCAGATGCTCTAAAGCTACAAGAGAAATTACAATTCCAAACCATAAAACTAAAGCATTCATAATTTCATATAGAATATTAATATTACAATTCCAAACCATAAAAATAAAGTATGAATTAATTAGAATATTAATATTTAATAATATATAACATTACCCACTTTCTAATATCTTAGTCTCCACTCTCCACTGTCCCTATTCCTGTCTCCCACCTTCTTTTCCGGTCTCTACGGATCTACCAAATGATGAGTATTGAGTTTCAAAAGAAAGAATAAACTAAAGATTCAATTGAGGGATATATTCTTTTGGAAGAGGGCACTTTGCTATCTATGTTGAGATCACTACCCATTTTCGCAACTAGTTTAATCATTTTTTCTACGAACTTAAACATTTCAGTGATGTTTTATTGGGGGCCTTTTCCACCCACTAGTTGCAACGCGGCTCCGCCCCTGTCATCATGTCCACGGTCCACTCCGCTCAATGTATCAAACTAAACATGTATTACTATTTTTTGTATTCACGTTAAGTAGGTGGATTGCTTTTTCAACCCCAATCACGAAATTAAATATTGGTAACCACAGCATGGTTGCAGTCTATTTAAAGAAGGTTTACATGAGATTTACTCTAACAAAAAATGGAAATTACGATTAGTGCATCATAAAAATATAAATACATTTCATTTTAGAATTAAAATATTGTACAAATATGAAATATAAAGCAAACATGCAATTTTTGTCGTTGGATGCCTTGGATCGATATATTTGTCATTATATATTTATTAGATTTTTTGAAGGCTAGTCTTTTTATTTTAATTGTTCATCATATCGTAGACTATGTATATTATAAATCATGGTCGGCCATGTAGTAGTTAATGTATCACCATCAGTCTCCAGCTCATTTTGCAAGTAGACAACATGTAATTAACTAAATCCACAAGTTGAATCTTCTTAAGTATAGGAAAGTATTTGTTTAACCTTTTCTTAATCAATAATTATAACTACTTTTGAGCCTCCATTTCAATAATATCACTTGCATCTGGTTCATTGTGTATCTCCATATTCTTGCTGATAATTAAGTTCATTTCTTTATTTATTTATTGTATCTTTGGGTAGAGGATTGTGCAGTTGATGAAATGAAGAAACAAATGTAAGGAAGAACATAAGTGAGCTTTCCATCTACGTCCACTCGTCAATGTGTTTTTAAGGGTGTTTCTTTATTTGTTTTTGTAGCCTAATTGGTGTGATTAGATTTTTAAGGGTTCTTTAGTATTTTTAGTGTAATTTTACTGTCAAGAATACATAATGTTAAATGAGGTGAGATCAATAGAAAATAAATTTAATCTAAAGAACAAACCATAAGATCTTAACCATTCATTTTTTTCTCAATGGATGATATGAAAGCAAAAAATACCAAAGGAATGGTAGAAATGTAATTCTATAAAAACCCACTTTTCACCTTTTTTTAAAAGCAACATATCTTGCAAACGGTAAATTTTCAAGCTACAAAAAATACATCGTCGCGACCAGAAAAAAATCATCCTTCTATAGAAATGCACTATTATATACTTTCGATGAAGTTTTTTTTCAAAATTTCTGTCCAGAAAAATCACACGTGATCCATAGAAAAATCACATGTGATTTGTAATTTTTAAAAAATCACAAGTGATCCACAAAAAAATCACAAATGATCAACCAAAAGAATCACATGTGATTTTACAAGTCATATTCGATCTTTAGAGTAATAAATCACATGTGATCTTTAATTTCAAATCAACTTATTCCTTAATTTTATAAAACAAATTCCTGAAATCACGTATGATTCTGTTATTTATTTTTTTACTTTGTTATGAAAAAATGTAAATTACGTGTGATTCAGTTTTAATATAAAAAATGAGTAAATCACATGTGATTCATTTTCAAAAAAATAATTTAATGTAAAATCACATGTGATTTGTACAAAATCTCATATAATTCTTTGGTGAATCACATTAAAAAAAAATTAAAGTCTTACAAGTATCTCTTTCTTAAACAAAGTTAAACAACTATCTCATTAGAAATAATATCCAAAACAAAGAGTCAAACACTTACATTACATATATGCACTTTGTCCAGTTATCCCATCTACAAACTAAACCATATATTTAACTACAAACAAGACCCCATAAACCATTCACACTAGACTAACACAAATATAAGGGAAAATTCTCTAAATGCCCCAGTTGCCTAACTATATTACCCCAAATGCCCCACTTTTTTTTTCACTTCTCAAAATGCCCCATGGGCAACTCTCCCAACTCAATATTTGGGCAACTATCCTAAATAATCGACATGTGTCCCATTTTGTGGGGCCACCTTGTACTTACCAAGTACAAGTGTACTAGATCTTTAGTTGGGCAACTTTGACTTTTAATATTGGGCAACTGACAATTTTTGTCTTTTAGTGAAAAAGTATAGTCTTATTTTATTATTAAAAAGTACATAAAACTTGGGCAACTGGGTCCTATATCTTTGTACTTTTGGGCAACTTATAATGTATAAAGTATACAATGCATTATATGTATAAAAAAATTTAAAAAAGGGTATAAGTAATTTTTTAACCTTTATACATTTATACAGGGTTTATACATTTATACAAATAGAAACTTCCTCAGCACACTTCTTATTTGAAACCACCACACTTATCACACACAATCTTCCTCAACACACTTCTCAGCAAGAGCAAACACAATTCTCTGACCAGTACATCGCCACGACGCTGTCCGATCGTCTATCAGAAAAACGATTTGGGCTAGGGTAAGTAATTTTGTTTTTCATTAAGGGTTTCGCTATTTGGGCGTTTAATTTTACGTATTTCATCTATTGATTTATGGTTTTGTTAATTTAGGTTTCGCTTTTTAGGGTTTCTCTAATTTAGGGTTTCGCTAAGTTAGGGTTAACTTTTACGTAATTGTTCTTGTTTGATTTTGGGTTTCGATATTTTAGGGTTAACGTATTGGGTGATTAATTGTTTTTGTTAAGTTTTGTGAAACAAGTGATGGGTGTGAATAAAGCAATGTAAGATAACGGGTAACCTATTGGGTGATTAATTATTCTTGTGGTTTTAGTGATTTGTTGCTACTTATTAAGTTTGAGAAACAAAATGATGGATGTTGTTGTAGACTAAGTCACTAAACCACTGTAAGATAAGTGGTACTAAGTGAATAAAGCACTCTAATGATGGTGCAAACTGGTTGGGTTAACGAAACAAAATACACTGAAAATTAAATTGCGACACAACTAAATATAATCCGGGTGATCCCAAGTTTGATGTGTTAGAGTCGTAACCATCGTCGTAAAGATACTTAGAGCAACCTTCAAATCTTCTCTCATCTCACTCTGTATACAATGCATTGAATTCTCTGTCCCGATGTTCCTGTTGTTCGCTTTCAGGTTGATCCATACGAGCAGCTTCCTCCATCTCTAACAGCACTTCTTCATCCTGGAGCATTAGTCGCTCCCTTTCCGCTTCCTCCTGAAGAGCAGCTTTTCTTTGTGCTATCTCCCATTCTTCTTCCTCCTTAATAGCAGCCTCCTCCATTTCTAGTAAAAGTTCTTCTTCATCAATTTGTTGGCCGAAGTCTTTTTGTTCCGGAAACAGTTCTGGAAATTGTTGGCTGAAGTCTTTTGTAGACATTTTTGATAGAATTTTGTAACCTATTTACCAACACCGCTTCAATTTAAATTCACACATATAAGGTGGGTAAGTTTGAAAATTTATTACCCTTAACATGTCAATAAATGTGGTGCAGGTGGAACCTCTCCCATATAGGTGACATGGGCCCACATTGTACTTACATAGCTGATTTATTGGGCAACTTTTGCTTATTTATTAATCATTTAGTTATCTAATAAAACACTGTGAGTACTTTTGCTTATTTATTAAGCATTTTGTGTATTTGTGATATGCATGAGGTTGTGATGACAAATATCTTACTTGATGAACCAAATGATGTGATTGACCGTATCTTGGCATGGCAGTGTTATTACATTCTTATGCAGCCATGGCGGTTATATCTTGATGTCATTGTTTTTATCTATTTTAATACAGATCTGAGCCTTGATGTTATCGTTGTTATCTATTTTACTAGATTTTGATGTTATAGTAGCATACATTACTGTGTACCCATGGGGCAGAAAGTTTGATTGTTGCCAATTTGTGTTTGAGTAGCTGAAATGTATTTTGTATTTAGTACATGCAAGAGACTGTGATGATCATTATCTTATATGATATGCAAATGATGTGATTTACCTTATGTTGGCATGGCAATTTTAAAACATTATTTTACAGCCACGGTGGGTTATATCCTGATGTTTTTGGTTTTATCAACCCTTTTACAGATCTGAGCCTTGCTAATGCATATAAATAGAAACACCATGTTTCTAGTTAATAGTCACATGGCAATTTTAATAGTCACATAAATGAATAACATCTTCGGGTCAATCATGTTTCATTGTGGCTGGCATCCTATGGCAACACATGAATATATATTGTCTGTGAGAGTATATAATCACTTCTCCCTAGCAGACGCCCGTCCCAATGAACCATGATTGGGTCGAAGATTTGTATCATGTATGTGAGTAAACTAGACATGTAACTTTTTCAAACAATTCCATTATGTATATATGATGTTAATTGGTAAGAGGCTGTGATGACAAGTATCTTATTAAATCATGCAAATGATGCGATATTCCGTTTCATGGCGTGGCAATTCTATAGTATTGCAGCCATGGCGGTTGTATCCTGATGTTGTGTAAACTATTGATTTATACAGATCTGAGCCTCCGTATTATGTTACGAAACTAACATATGAATGATCAAAGATGGATGTACGGCACCACCTCTGAGTAGCAAAAAAAACTTAATATGGTGTCGTTCATCCATCTTTGATTATTCATTACTATTTGCAGCCATGGCGGTTATATCTTTGATGCAGCCAGGTTAACCAAATGCATATAGTTTGTTTACTTACAATTCAGCTTTGTTGATTGAATGGCATGTCAGTTTTGGGATCATTTGTGTGAATCATAAATCAACCTATATTTGACATGCTATTCAACCAGCAAACCTGGATTGCAGTGAACAAACAAGTATATGGAGGAGTATTACACCAATGTCAAAGCCGATTGTTGCCAATGGGGCATTTAGGGAAGTAAATTTTTTCATATTTTGATATTTTGTTACTTTATATTATTACTTGGTTAGAAAGGTGGTGCAAAAGGGTTTAGCTTACTCTGAGAGTTCATAACTGTGTGTGTTTTTTGAGTGTGTAATTTTTGGTGTGAAACTCTGTGTGTGTGTGTGTGAGAAAGAGAGGTCATAGATGATAAGAAAAGAGATGAAAGGGTTGGTAAGGATAGTGGTGGAATTGTGGGGAGAGATATAAAAGGGTTTGTGAGGGTGCCTCATTAACCCCACTTCACACTGCACTATTGTAGCACTATCATTACAAACCCTTTCACCTCTCTTCTTATCATCTCTGCTCTCTCTCTCTCTCGCACACACATACAGAGTTTCACAACAACAATTACACACTAAAAAAACATATACAGTTATGAACTCCTAGATCAAGCTAAACCATTTTTGCACCACCTTTCTACCCTTCGGGATTCAACCCTCATCATTAGACATATAAATTTTGTTTATATATGTAAAGGAGTTACTTAACAAAGAATGAACAATATGATATACTTGTGGATTCAAAGTCAAGTTGAAAGTAAGAATGTGGCTATACGCAACTTCATACATTCAATTTGTCTTTGAATATCTCAATGATCACGATAGTGTGTATTGTTCATGACACGCCACACTCCATGATTATCCAACTGAAATGCTTTTCTAGAATCCACGAATTGTAGAAAAGACGTTGGTACTTTGAGCTTCCCCTCGAAAACCCATTCCCATGTCACTGTCATAGCAATGGGTTTTGACATGGCAATGGGATTTCGAGTGGAGGGTCAAAGTACTAACGTTTATCCACATGTTTATAACATATTGACAAGCAACTTTGTTAACCAACTCCTTTACATAGGTAATTGTTTGAAGTAGTTGGTTTATTTTGGGACACGTGGTATTTGTGATATGCAAGAGGCTGTGATGACCATTATCTTATTTGACACGCAAATGATGTGATTTACCTTATCTTGGCAGGGCAATTGTATTACATTAATTTGCAGCCATGGCGGTTATATCCTGATGTTCCGGTGTTTATCCAACTTTTTTATAGATCTGAGCCTTGATAATGCATATCATAATGCACACTCAGTTTGGAAGTTTATCTGAGTCTGATATACTTGTTATACACTTTTGATAGGTTGTTAAAAAAAGTTAAGGATCAATATGATATACTTGTGGATTAAAAGGGAAGTAGAACATTTCTAGGTGGCCACGTTACTTTGTATATGCGTAGGGAATTTCAGCATGGCTACCCATTCTTAATTCCCAAACAGTGCCTTTTGTTTTTTCAACGATCTAGCAATCCGCCTGGTGCAAGCCTTTGCCCAAAGGGAGTTGAAACGACAAAAGGTACTAAGGTACTGTAGGGGGATTGAGAAGGGTTCACTAAGTTGAAATTCCATACACATGTACAAAATAACGCGGCCACATTGGTATGTTCAACTTTCGTTTGAATCCGCAAGTATATCATATTGTTCTTTAACTTTTTTCAAGAATGTAGCGAAACTATAATTACGTTTTGGGTAAGACAATACACAGGAGCGTGTATACATAAGAGGTGTGTGTGTATGAGGCTGTGACTACATCTATCTTATTAAATCATGCAAGTGATGCGATATTCCGTGTCTTGGCGTGGCAATTGTATAGTTTATACTATTGCAGCCATGGCGGTTATATCCTGATGTTTTGTAAACTATTGATTTATCTGAGATCTGAGCCTCATTGAAATGTTTAAATAGTTGTCTATTATTGGGCCATTGTTTATTTGGTGTGAGTATGATACAAATGTTTCATTTGTTAAATATGATTGCAGTATTAGGAAGTCAGTATACGTTTTTTTTTATTGATTGTAGTTGTCGTAAGATACTTGTTAATTGTTGTTAACTGTTTTTTTAGGAATGCGAAGTTAATGTCATTGTTAGGAGCAAATTGAAATACTTTTCAATAATTAAAGAAAAGCTGAATCATACTCGAAGGAAATTGTTTAGGACAACCTGTTTTGGAGGGTGGCTGGATATGTTCTTCTTTGACCATGAACCACATATGTTAGATTATGTTTTACAAAAACTGGGTTTCGTGGATAAAACAAGCTATGACATGCCCCTTATATATACTCTTGATGGTCGTAGTCTACATTTTGGTCGACCCGAGTTTTCTCTTATAACATGCTTTCGTTTTGGGACAGCAAGTTTTGATTTATATAGTTCAGGGGATTTACCATTTAAGTTGAGGGTATTTCCAAAAAAATTAGGGGTAAAACTTTCCAACTTAGATCTTCTTGGTGTTATTGAGGATGAAGAATTGTTCGGTAAATTAAATGAGCGAAGCGCAGTCCGTGTGTGTCTATTGTTATCGTTAGAGGTTATTTTTATGGGTAAGCTTATTGGTTCAAGAGGTGGATGATTCACTCCTTCGTTTGGTCGAAGACCTAGAAGCATGGAATTCCTTTCCATGGGGGAGCACATTTGGAGGCACTTGTACGACCAGATACTAGACGTTGTATCAAACCACAAGTGGGAACACCTAAAGGGTCTGGAAAGAGACCGGAAGTATGTTCCCACATACACGGTTGCTGGATTTGTTTGGGCATTCAAGGTTATTCCTATTTATATTATCTTTTATTAGTATTATTATTGAACCCAATGTATGAGAGTAATGCATCTTTATTATTGTAGATATGGATTCTTGAGTCGTTTGAAAGAAGCAGTCGTTGGTGGAATAAAGTCCCAGATGTCATACCAAGGGCAGTAGCGTGGTCAAGGAAAGTAATGTTTACAAGATCGGATTATGGATTGCTATTTGGCAAGGTAAAACACATTCAAATGTTTCAATGCATTAGACGAGCACCAGTCGGACTGGTATATGCAATTTAATTTCCTTTTTGTTGATGATGTTATTTAGGACTCGAAGATAATTTATGATCTGAAACCAACATTAGACGAGCACCAGTCGGAGTGGTATATTCAATTTAGAGAATTTTACCTGCACTACATACCAAGGACTCTTCCAACAAAATTACCGCATGATTACGATGTGTATCTACAGAAGTTGGTAGCACCACGGAAAGCGTGGTAGGACAGAAAAAAGTATTTACCGATTGTGTCTAGGTTAGTGCACCAGTAGTCTTCTAACAAAAATCAGCCTCAAGGATTGTGTCATTCAAGAGTTGAATTCTCGTGTTTTCAAACTCGAGGCTATTATTCAGGTTATTTACTAGTCAACGTTAAATAATAACTATACGTTTATATTAGAATTATTGTTAAGGATAATACCCTTTATTACTTTGTAGGTCCTTGCAAGTGAAAGAACTTGCGGATTTCGGGTAGGCCAGTTCATCGATATATTATCTTTATTTCTTTGAAAGAACTATTCATTTTGTAGGTCCTTGCATGTGAAAGAACTATCCGTTTTTTTACAATGAACTTTATTTCGCTTACAGGATAAATTGGACTTTACTGCATCCTTTTCCCACCTCAACTATGAGTTTCGAGACCAACTAAATCGTGAATTCTACGAATTGGTTGACTCTCTTATTTCTAGCATTCGTACAGAGCCGGCAGATTGTGATGATGAGGATGATGTAGTTCTTGTAATGTGATATCCAAATGTACACTTTTGCCATAGTATAGTATTAAATGTATTTTAAATGCATCACCTGTTACTCAGGAGTATCTGTTGGAAGAGGAATTAAGGTTGAGGAAAGAAGAGGAAGAACGGTGGAGGATGGAAGAACAAAAGATGATGGAAAAGGATTTTCTAATGGCGATGATAGAGGAGAAGAATCGCAGGTTGCAAAAGGCAAAGTTGTTGAAGATTGAGAAGGAAAAGAAAAAGAGGTCCATAGCTTTCTATAATTCAGACCATTGGAAAAGAGCCTAGGCAGACATAACACCTGACATGAGGAGTAAAAAAGATGGTGCTGAGTCGTTATATTACTGGTCAAAAAGATTTGTGGAATCTGAAAATAATCGAACACATGGGTGCCGGGATCCAGATATGACTGCACAGTTACAAAATGTTAAACCTTGGGTTGAGGTATGAAAAACGACTTTTAATATTTATATTTTTTTAAACTGTTTTTAATTTACGTGTTAGTAACAACGTGTGTGTAGGTTCTTTCTCGAAGGAACAAGGCTATCGACAAAGTACATCTTACTGATGAGTACGACGAATTTCTTGGAAAGCAGGGGCCCCTTCGATGTATGTTTCCTTGGTCCAAAGAAGTTCGTGTGGATCGGAGGTTTTGGGAATCCTTAGTGTGTTTAGACCCTCCTAAGAAAGGTTGGCTTATGGATTTGAACAAATGCACGTACGAAGAGATTGAAGAGCTGTATGAACGTTGGATAAGAATGAATGATGATTTCAATCCTATGAATTCTGAGAAAGAAGCTGAGTGGATCAAGAACGAACAAAAGCGAAAAGCAGAAATTCTGGAGAATGTGCGTTCTAAGAAACATAAATTGGATGAAGGGATGGAGAGGGAAGAAAGAATGGATGTGTATCTTACGGTGAGTGATAGACAAGAGCAAATTAATCTTACACCACTAAGTGCAACTTAGCCAGTTCATGATTTGAAAAAAATCACTGAAAATGGTAGAGAAGTGATTGAAATAACAAGAGCAGATGGATGCAGAAGTACATACGTAGATTTTAGAAGCTTGTTGTTCTTTGTTTTAAAAGAGGATTTGGAACAGTTATGGAAAGTCATTGATTTTAGATATGGGAAGCATGGGCCAACTGGAGAATTAGCAAGGTTCGTGTGGAGATCAGTGAAAAACATGTGTCAACCTAATCCAACGGACAAATTTTGGAAACAAATTGAAGTAGTTGAATGGATGCTTTATGAGCATTCAAGAGTACATGCTGTACAATCTAGTAAGGATAAGGTTTTCATGTTTATTGATAAACACTATCCATTATCAAAAAATGTTGCTAGGAAAATGTTGGAAGCGACGCTTGATCCATAAGGAACCATATCAACAAATCCAATGATAGATATGTTGCTCTTGAAGATTCAAAATATTGCTGGAGTACAAGGGCTATCGGCAATAAAACCCTCAAGGAAGGTTAAATAGAATGGGGGCTCATAAGAAGGCTGAGGAGGAAACCATGGAACGAATTATTGTTGGAACCACGGCTAGTATGTTGAAACCACGGCTAGTTGAGAAAATACCACGTCTAGTATGATCAAAACCACGGCTATAAGAACTGTTGAAACCACGGCTAGTTGAGAAGATACCACGGCTATTTTAGAAGAAACCACGACTAGTTTAGAAGAATCCACGGCTAGTTTAGAAGAAACCACGGCTAGTAGAAGATTGGAAGTTGGTTTAAATGTAATATTATAATTTATATGTAATAAGTTATGAGTAGTGATTATTATCATTTAAACAAGCAATACTAATATCAACTAATAATATTTACAAACATTCACAAAACATTTTGGATATTTACAGATTTATCATTCCAAGAGTTACTACAATTGATTATACATACACAAAGAATGACCATTCCTTGTATGCCCATGATAGAAGCAAAATAATCTGCTTGAATGGCATGTTATGAGCTAACACCTTTCTGTACCAATTATATACATACTTAGTCAATGAGAGTTGACGATACCACAACTTGTAATAAATATAGTCAATGACCAGCATACTCAATCTTGTATTTCCATAGGTACTCAAACATTCTTACGCGATTGGCAAGAGCTGTTTCTGCAGGATCGTCAGACTTTAATGGCATGTTATGACTCAGCCTATATAGGTTAATGCAAGCCCATACTCCGCAGTCACCGTATTGACCTGTTTGGTTGGGGACGTCAACACATTTTTTAAAGCTAATCTGATAAGCCTTGATATCTATGCCTTTTGCTGCAAACACGCCCATTTCGTCTAGTAATTTTGGCAGCCAATAGTGAAATTTTGCGGGCATGGTATCATTCCACCAAATTCGTTTGTTTGTAAAGGCTGGAAACGAATCATACAATGTCAAAACACCCATACTGATATGCAGCTCTCCTACCGCCCAGTGCTTCTCAGGTTCGTTTATTGGAAATAGTACCTACATCATTTAAGACATCAGCAGAACGCACACCCTTAGCAATCTATACGTACGGCAATATGGAAAGAAATAAATACCTTTTCGACATCGGCCCAAGGCACCGGGTACTTTACACCATTCACCTAATAGGTTCGTAAGAAGTCATTAACTACTTGAGGTGTGAAAAAGGGACCCACCATAGCCCAGTCGGCATCTGATGGCCGGAAATGCCACATCAAATCTACCCATAGGTCAAGGTGCTGTTTACACATTTGGGCACATTATTAAAAACAATCGGGAATCACAAAGAAACATTTATGGTAGAATACTAACAACTGATTTTATACGCACCGCGTCCCTCAGCCATCCATCCTTGTTACCACCCGTTGCCAATAAACAGTCCCAAAACCGGCGATCAGCAATAGTGTCTTCATTTCCCCATAGGAAAATAAACCTGGTACCATTATTCTCTTTCAAAAATATTTGAACTGAACATGGCACAGTTACCTTTTTTGTTTTTTTCTTCCCCTTTCCAGTTCTCGACAGATTCTAAGTTAGAACAAATTAACTCTTTTAGTGAATGTTTGTATTACAAAGTAAGAGACATATAAGTTGACACAGTCAAATACCTCCACAAACGGTTCCAATGTATCATCAAAATCTGGAGCGTTAGGAGGGGATGGGGTTTGACAATTAATCCGTGTTGAACGCCTTCTCTTTGGAGTAGTGGCTGGTGGAGTAGTATAGGGTGAGGTGCAATATCTCCTGGCCTCTTCCGTTTGAGCGAGTTGAAAACTAATCTGATATTTGCATGCTAAAAAAAAACGATTCATCTTTTAAAAAACAGCTCGTCTATCCAACAATTAAATAACTTCAATTCTCAACTGAAGTAAAGTGGAAATGTGATATTCTATGGCATAAGATATTTTTAGTCATGACTAAGCATGTGGTGTCTATTTTAAGGACTGTTTGTTGAGGGCCCTTTATTAATTTCAAAAGTAAATCATCTGCAAAGTTGACTATGTATGTTTAACTGTTTACATGTGACTTAGTACGTGGTGTCTATTTAATAGCGAAACCATGATCTTATTGTTCACCATATTTCCATCAAATATTTGCTCCTATTCATTTTCAGTTTCATAACCATATTTCCATCACATTAATTGATTTATGTCGAGTTCTAAAGGAGTTAGGTTTGAGGAAAAACACGATGAAAGGGAGTGGTCGATAAAGGTAGCAAGAGAGGTAATGTTTCCTGAAATATATGAATTATATGGACAGATCGAAGCTACTTACCGGTTACCAGATGAAGTGCTAGAAGACATAAGAAGAGAGATATACGGTATTGAAAAAAAAACAAATTATAGAACCAACTGGCGGTGGTAACTCTAAGCAATCACAAAGGTTGGGACCCAATGTGCAAGATGTTGGTCCTAGTAGCCGTAAAACTAATGTTCGGAAGCAAATGAATACTAATGACACTCAAACAGTCAAGTCAACCATATTGCGCAAGTGTAATGATATTTCCTAGTTTGTAAAAGTGATGTATTAATGTATTAAATACAAATAAGTGAAAAAGAAAAATTTATATTTTAATAATTATATCAACTGTAGCACATTGTAAAGATAAGATAAGATTCTTTACACAGTGTAAAAGACAGTATTTTATTCTAACTCAAGTACAACACAATGTAGAAGATAAGATTCTTGTTACTGCTACATATCCTACTACATAAAATTTTCGTAGTTTCTGCTCTCTTATTATCACAACTCTCACTTTATTCTCTCTTATTCTCGCTCAAGAACAATGGTAACACCAAATGGAAACTTTCAAAATGATGAAGAAGAGTATGAGTTTGTCTTAAACAACGATTTGCTTTTTGACGGAGTGTTAGATGCTTTTGGGGAAGAACCAATGTCAGAATATGGTTCATATAGGCAAGTGAGTGTGTGGATGAGGACAAATATCCTTACTTTGGCGCGTCGCCAAGACTTCTACTGGGATGAGATTTATGGACTTGATGGGGAAGAGGAGGAAGAAGATGAACATGAGGAAGAGCTAGAGAATGAGGAGGAGGCTGAAAATGAGGTGGTGCAGCAAGGTCAGATAGTGCAGCAAAATGAGGTAGAGGAAGAGTTTCAAAGTGAGGTTATGCAGCAAAGGGATGTGGTGCAACAAACTGAGGAAGATGATAAAAACAAAGTGGAGCAACATGTGAATAATCCTACATTATTTGAAAATATTTATAATTTGGAAAATAGGATTAGTAGTCTTGAAATACTGTTTCAACGACTCAAAGCAAATAAGAAAAGCAAGGGAGAGAGCTCTGGAACTAAAATGTAGATTATGATGATGGTCATTTATGTTTTTAGTATCATATTTGTGTTTTAGGTGTCGAAAACTGTTTTAATGTGTGTTTATGTGCTATCTATGCAAATGTATTAATGTATTAATGCAGCAGAGACTTCTTTGTGGCATATGAGTTTAAGTTAAGTTATGTGTAAAACTAATGCATCATAGCATTAAAATCTACTGCAAAAAATTACTAAATCATAATTATATAGTAATCAAATGAAAAGCAGGGACTTGTTTGTTGCTAAAAATGTCTTTTCTCAAGTTATTTTTGCCATGTCTGCTCTGGAATTGTACTACTATTATGCATCATTTGTTGTTAACAAATGATAAGATAATTAAATGTACCTTGACAACATCCTGCCCATCCTCATAATCAAGGCATATCACTTCAACAGGTTGTGTATCACCCCTTCCATAGCCGTTTCCTCAACCTCCATATCCAATGTGTCTACTTGTGCACAACTTGCTTGTTGAGCGGGATCATAAACGTTGTCTCTACTGGTAAAGCCCCCTGCAGCTGCACGGTTCTAACAATTTAAGAGTATTTGCAACGACAAACCATTCCCACCAAAGAGGTGGCCGCCACACAACAATTTCTTTACCCTTATACTGTCATTTTCTTTTTCAGCACCATTCACATCCATCGATTCCTAGATAAAGGGTATGTGGGTTTAATATTGAAATAGAAAAAAGTAAAAGAAGGGAAAAACAACAATATATATATATATATATATATATATATATATATATATATATATATATATATATATATATATATATATATATATATATATATATATATATATATACGTATATATATATATATATATATATATATATATATATATATATATATATATATATATATATATATATATATATATATATATATATATATATATATATATATATATATATATATATATACGTCGTTACTTGAGAGTTGAATCAAACCCATCATAAGCAATGTCTGAACTCATCATTCAAATTTGGTAAAGGCAGCAATCAAATTTGTTATCCACCGCATTATATTGTTGGAATGATGAGCATCGTCGGGACCTCCGATAAAGCAGCTTTCATAACTTGGGTCATAGGTCCGGTAAACTCCTCGGAATCGGTATACAACAGCTTTTGCTTGTCATCGGATCCTACATTGGTCCAGATGGGGGTGTGTTCATCGGAAGTAGCCAACGGTTTGTTGGCATCAACACTATCCACCTGTAAAAAAGTGAACTTACTTAGGCACTCAAAGAGACCATTTTGGTGGAATGAAGTAACAAAAATTCAAATATCAGCTTTTTACCTTAATCTCACTAACATCATCTTGTGACTTTATTCCTAAAGCTTCCTCAATTACCACAATTCTCTTTTGTACGCTGTGTAACTCACATAAGAGCTGTGATACACCAACTACTCCTACACGTTCTTCTATACTACCAACCCTGGACTTAAGGGATTTAAGCTCGTCACGAAAGTGATCTTTATCTAAGGTATGTGACGATTCCGCTTTGTCACATTTGATCCCATCTGTAACCTCAACATTACCAACTACAACATCTTCAACCTTCTCAGGCTCATTCATATTCAACATTTCACCAAATCCAACAACAATCTCTTCTTCATCAGCTTTGTCATCGACACTAGGCGTTTGACCTTCAGCAACAACTTCATCGGTCACAGAAGGGACATTTAAATCGGGTTGAATTCCACCGCATACATCCACACCAGCCATAGCTTCCTCTTCTTCCACCATCAGTTGGTCAGCCAACTCTTCTCTTCTTTCAACAAGTTGGGAATCTAGTTGAAGGATGTACTCCATACTGCGAATGTACCACGGACAACTCAGCTCGGCATTTGTTGGTACAATCTTTTGTAGTGGTCTGAAAGCCTAAATAACAAAGGAGATAACCTGATTTGCTAAATGCAATAAAAATATACAACGGTTAACTAATTTTGGGTTTTTACTTACCGGATCAAATAAAATTGTGTAATGCTTTTTTTCAAAGTTTTTTACTTTTGCCCAAGCTAGACAACGTGGGATCTTCTCTAGGTCTTTGGTCCGAACTGGGAGGCTGTTTGGGAATGTTTCCATAATCCAAATCTGAAAAAACAAATACATCGAATTAAGAGTTAGTGATTGTGATTATAGTGGTTGTGATTATGGTTGCAGTGGTTAGGATAGCAGTGGTTGTATATGTAGTAACAGGGGATACAATTACATAACGTGTTGTTGCAGCAGTTGGTTCTTCTGAACTAGCAGTGGATGAAGAGACATTGTCAGTGATTTCAACCAACCGTTTACAAATCGTTTCTATGTATTTATCTAGTGCGAAACGTTTGAAACGGGAAACGTCGGAAGCGCCGGCCTGAAACGTCTTCGGGAAAAGTGGAAACGTTTCATCAATTGAGGTACGCTGATTTTATTTAGGAAACGTTTGGGGAAACGTTTCTGGCCCAAAAAGTCACGTTTCCCATGACATAATCGGAATAAGATGAAGAAAATATCTTGCCAGAAAAAAAGCACAGTCATGGACGGAAGGAGAAAAGGCAAAAAAGTAGAAGAAAGGTTAAACTAGAAAGGTGAATGAAGATAAGTTTGTGTGGTCACGAGGTCACTCATGCATAGAAAATTGAGAAACATTTTTTTTTTTTTTTTTTTTTGTTACGATGTTGCTCCTTTACTTATAATTTTATAAGTTTGACATCTTGTGACTGGTGCCCTCTTGTGCATCTAAACTTAATAGAAAGGTTTTTTTTTCACACCCTTTTATTAGTAGATATTTCAATCCTAAAAAAAATATATATTCTATTAATAATCACTTGTAGTCTAGTCACAAAATTAATAAACATGTAACTTTTTTAAATGATTAAACTTTACATAATTTTTTTTAAATGTTGTGTAATATTTTTGGAATAAAATTTGTCATATACTAAAATATTATAAAATATATAGACGTTTTCTCGCCGTATCCGTTTCTTGAATTTTAAGATGTTGCCGTTTCCCGGTACCCGTACCCGTCCCCGTCACTGTTCCCGTTTCCGTCCCCGTGCAACTTAGGTCATATCCAAAAACCTCCGATTATTTGTTTATTAATACACAAGAACATTAGTCTACTAATATTTACAAATAATAAAATGAAAGTAGCCTGCCCATTTAGCGGGTCATGCAAACTAATCTCATATATACAACTATATTTTAAAAACTGAATGAAAATCTCTTATACTAATTACGTTTAAATGAAGTTATATTGTCCATACACATAGAAAAACGGAATATAAAAGTAGTAGGCATTGTTCATAGACATGCTTATTCATTTGGTAATGGGATGCACAACATTTTTGTATTTATGCATCTTCCGTCAACTTTGCCGGCCAAAAGTCTGATATCGGAATTTAATAAACACAAAGACTCTTTCATGACTGGTCAAGTGTGGTTTAGAGATGCAGGTTTAATTACTTTTATAATAAGGTTTCATTGGAGGGGCCATATAATATTGTAGTATTGGCGCCATAATAAACACTGAACACAGTATCTACAAATTAATACCATTGCATCACTAAAATAAAATCACCTTCCAACACTAGGGAACATTGTGCCTGTAAAAAAGATGATAAGAAACCAGTTTTTTTACCAACTAAATTGCATAAATAAGTAGCTTAGTTATTATTAAGAAACGGCACTAACCGTAATTCGTTGACCCAAGAGAGGATTCCCAGCATGAAAGGGTACATTCCTATCAATAAATAAATAATACATACATAATAATAATAAATAACATAGTAGGCAAAAATGCATATATATCCCTCCCAAAATAAATAGTTGCATATATATCATTTGTACAAGTTTTTTTTTTTTTTTTTTTTTTCACATAGTACAATGGTTTTTATGCATGCTTTGGATATATATACAATTTTGCATTTTCGGGAGGATATATATGCAAAAGCCCCATAGTAGTAATAGAGTTTTTGTTTTATGAAATGGTTTGCACACACCAACAGTTTTTGTAGGCAATCTTTGCTCTAATAGCATGGTAGTTACAGTTAGTAGGTCTACACTTTGTTGGTTATGCGCTCGTAAATCAATAGTTGTACGGCTAAAAATTACGTGAGCCTATCGGGACACACATGTATACATTTAGAGAGCGTTTATTAAATATAATTAATATGTTTAATGTATACTATTAATTATAATTAATATAATCCACGAAATAAAGATAACGGTCGTTAGTCCATTAGTCTAACGGTTAATGGTCGTTAAGTTCTAAATTAACTGTAATTGTACAAGATAATTACTAAGGGACTAAAAAGCAAAATGGGGTCTAGAATCTTCCAGGGGGGCGGCCATATTGCTATTAGGGTTAAGGGGAGTTAACTTGTTCTTTAAGATTTTGCATTATTATATAAGGAGGCCTTTAGGTCCTCATTATTCACTCATTCAAAATCAAAAGGTTCTCTTTTCTCTTCCTTTACTCTCTACGATCAAGAAAAACCCCAAGAAGGGCATTGCTTTCTTTTCTTCTCAATCACAAGCCTTTTGTGCCTAGTTTGTGGTTCGTGTGTTAAGCACTAGCATCCTAACGCTCTCGTTGGACGTGTAGTGTGAGTTTTCGAGAGAGATCAACTCATTATAGTTGATTAGGGATTCGTGGTGATATGAGATTCATTGTGTGTTCGTGATCAAGATCAAGACTTGCTGATTATCTATTTTTTTCAATAGATTCGAGGTTAATATTCTATGTGTTTTAATTCATAACATTAAATATATAGATCTATCCGCTGCATACTCGTGGTATTAATGGTTTAATCAATATGGAATCCTTACAATGGCATCACGAGCCATCTCGTTTGGTGTTATGGGTTACACATAGAGTCGCTTGCTATGCTAATTAATCAATATATTAATTGTTATGACAATAACATGCATTATTATCATTTAATTAAAAATCTTGATCTCGGTTAATAAGATTAAAAGGGGTTAGAAAAATTAAAAGATTATTGTAATATGTACTTTTTCATTTTCTCTTTTCAATCTTAAGGCTTATACGGTCATTGTTATGACGTCTGTGATCCACTTGGTATCAAGCTCGAAAACCTTGTGGGTGCCTTAGATTCTCCAATTGGGGAAGACTCATTCTTGATTTTTGGAGCATTACTTGTTTTACTGCTTCCCATTAGAGTCTGTCTTCACCTCTACCCCTTCTTCTGTCTGTTTTAATTGCTTATATGTTTCATTCCTTGTGACTTGTTTTACATATATGCTATTGATTTTGGAAATAAAAACAGACTAGTTACTTATATCAAAACTTGGTTTTTAATTAAATTGTGGATTCCATCAAGCTATTAAGGGTGTGGATCATTACTCGAAGCTACCAGGATATAGCTTGATGGATATTGTGAGATTTAATTATTGTCTGTTAATATACACACTTATTCCTTGTGACCAGTTATGTGTTATGTGTAAAAACTTGTTTTTTTATACTTAAACAGAGTATAAACTATTGAAATCTGATTTGATTAAATCCTTTGGTTCCATTAAGCTATTGGGAGTATGGATCATTACCTGAAGCTACCAGGATATAGCTTGCTGGATATCATGTGATTTAATAAACTTTAACTATAAGATACCCAAAGTTTTGTGCTTTTATTAATGATCTTTGATTATAACTAATCGCTTAGTTAAATTATATCAAGATCTAGGGTTTTGTGTGGTCTTTTCCCGCCCCACTACATGCTTTGGCATATGAAGGAATATTGGAAGAACTTAGGTCTTTTGACTCATGCAGAGTAAAATATAGGGTTCTTGACCATTCTTTGCCCGTAATAATGGCACACCTAATAAGTTGGAAAATTGTTTTTTGCAAACTTGTGTTACAAAGATGTTTGCATGCTTCTTTGTACACAATTTTTGATGTCTGTTTTAGTCAAAAATTATGTGATACCCTATTTTAAATTTAAGTCTATGCCATCCAAGTTTGAGAACACTTGCACTTGCCTTTTCCTCTTCGTGAGACGTGAGTGAATTGCAACCCAAGGTTTTTATTCTTTGGCATGAGACCTAGAGTTATTTACATATGTTATCTAATTAGACGACTTAATTGAGTCAAGCGATGAGATCCTTGAGCCCAAGGAATTGGACGAGACAAAACATGCATGAAACTAGTAGCTTGTACTCTAGCACCATAAGTCTCATAAATATAAGTGTTGTACTTGTAATGAAATTGTCGCACGCCGGCTACCTCATGTACCCACAAGACTTACCAGAGTAGTAAGCACTATCGTGATGAGTGGGAGTTTAAGAGGGTCTTTGTCTTTTATTAAATTAATTTTTTTATCTATTAAAACATGGGTAGTTAATTTGTAAAAGAAATAACTATCGAAGATACTAAAATTTTGAGCTTTGTTTTATTGTAGATGGTAGCAAATCAACCTGTCAACAATTCGATCTTCAGGTTTTTCCTCGAAAAGGAAAAACTTACTGGATCAAACTTCCTCGACTGGTATCGGAATTTGAGGATCATCCTCACAGCCGAGGATAAGGTAACCTATGTGGAGCATCCCATACCTGCCACTCCTGTTCCTCCAACTCCTGATCAACAGGATCCTGCTGATGGCCTTCTTTGCTCATGCCGAATGGGTTAAAGCATCCAAGGACATAGGCTGTCTTATGCTCATAAGCATGACTCTAGAACTTCAAAAGAATCTGGAGCACTTTGATGCATATAACATGCTTAAATAATTGAAGACCATGTTTTCTCAGCAAGCAGAACAGGAACTCCTTAAGACTGTGCAGGCCTTTCATGCATGTAAGCATGACGAGAGTTAATCTGTTAGCACATATGTTCTAAAAATCAAGGGCTATCTAGATAGACCGGAAATTAAATGTGGAAATTCAAAACGTTTTCAAAAACTGACTTTACAAATCTACAAGTTTGCACAAACAACCCCTCTCAACACCCTATAAATACCCCTCATAAAATCCTTATAACACACACAAAAGATTTCTGCTATCAAAACTCTGTCAAAATCTCTTTTCAAACCCATAAATCTTTGTGTTCTTCAAATCCTTTAGAAAATCTTCTTTGTAGACCTTTACAAAAGTTTTTCATCACAACTTAAGAGATACAAAAACTTTTGATTGTTCTCGTCAAGTTATTTTTTTCAAAACCCTAAAACCCTTTTTAATGGAAATGGCAAGAACACAATCTCTTCAGTTTGCTTCACAGTGGGTAGGCGATCTCAGCAACGTTGAATTTAAAACAAATAATGTCATAGGAAATTTTGAATATCCTCCAACTGTCCCAACCTATAAAGACATTATGAAATTTTTGTATAACTGCCCACTGAAAACGTCCTTTGTTCAGTGTCCCTCTATACTGTACCAAAACCTCCTCAGGGAGTTTTGGGCAATAGCTAAGGCCTTTGACCCACACCCTCTACTGATGAGAATAACCTTAGACCACTCAGGGAGTATCTCATCAGGTTCAGTCTTAACGGGGGCAATAATTCACCCTGGATTATAAAACGTTTTGCACTTGAACAGGGTTAGACTATAACAAAGGAGTTTATGTCGCCCATCCTGAACCCTCCACAGTGAAGGATGGGTTAAAACAAATCGTTTTAGATCCAACTTTTTAGGACAAGACCCCAGTCACTAAAAGTTCATTCCCCGTGGCTTGGAGGATCCTATTCACTTTTGTGATTCAGGTCCTCGGCGGGAACCACTCATCCACTTAACAAGTTAACTCTATTCAGTTGATGATGGCATACTTGCACGATGAATGGGGTCACGTCGACATAGGGAGATCATTTACAATGATCTCGTAACCAACTTCTGAGAGCAAAACTAGGATGAAATACGTTTAGTATCCTAGGTTTTGTCTCTTTTGCTACCAACGTTCTTGGGTTCAAATTATCCTCGGAAGAAAATTTTGGTGCTTTACCTACCATCACGAGGCAATCAAACTTTCAAAAGGACCCATCCCTTGTCACAAACATTGAATTGGCCGGCCCATATGGTTCTTTGTAAACAACAGAGGAATCAGTGCATCTAACCTGCTCCTACAAGAGAAAGGGAAGTCTGGTGGGACTAAGACCAAACCCAAGTCTCAGGGCCACGAGGCTTCGGAGCACAGGCCAAGGCAAAGAAGGCCTAAGGCTGATTTGACACCCGAGGCCAATCATCATCTACCCCGGTGACAACGAGGACGATAAATCCAGTCATGGTGCCCTTGGTCCCGACTACTACTCCCCAGATCGAGGAGGAAACAAACAACCCGTTGGTAGGGGGCGCCTTCCTGGCAGCCCAATGATGACATTAGCAAATCACAGCCTTTGTGAGGGGGCACACTGATCGATCCCAAATACTCGAGGAGGGAACCAAACAACCCGGCTGATAGGGATATCACTTGTCGCTACATCGCCCGACTCACGCTAAAGGCCTGGGAAAAACCCATCGATGTCTCGGGTCTCAGGGGGACAAAGACTAGGAGGAAAGGAACAACCCGATATGGAACCCAAAACCAATCACGTGAATCCGAGAGAAGGCCTTTGGAAACTCCCACCGATTATGCGAGGGGTCAAAAGGGGACAAAGACTCGGAGGGATTAATACCACCCGGCGATATGGAACCCATCACCAACCCTTGTTGTTGTTCTGATGTTCTTGGGATACTATTTTTACGAAGATGAGCTTGCTTGGCAGTGATGATGAAATTGTATCAGTGGGGAAAAGTGGGCTGAGGTTGAACAAGAGCCTCGGCTGATCCACAGAGCATCTTGAATCACCATTCCAACATGAAATGATGACTCCTCTTCCTCCACTGATGAATTTGAAAGATTTGATAATGTTCTTCCACTTACTGAAAAGCAGCTTGTTTAGTGGATCATCAAAGCTTCAAGGAAGTTATACTCGAGGGTCCTTTGAAACAACGTGGGAACAACACCGCGAGTGGTGCCAGTTATGCAGATCTGAAGGCGAGGTACGGCTTTTGATGAAAATGTTCATGAACAGAGATCTTATGTACCAACACCTTCATGGCTGGATGAAAACACGGGTAAATTTCTCAAGCATCTTGAGACATGTGGGGTTACAATTGATGAAATCGGGGATCTTTGTCAAAGAAGACCCGGCACTCAACTCTAAAGTCTTTGAGGCTCTGAGGCCTACCGAAACAATCCTCCAGCCTCAGGCGGATCGAAACCCAAAATATGCAAATGTTAGGGGTCTTCAATCTTCATTCCGGTCTCTTCAGCTACGTTGGACTCTTTGACTACTCGGTGGCTACTTTAACTCAGCCTCGTCTTCTATGGCACGGAATCTTGGATCGGAATGGCTGCTTTGGAGGAATCTCATGCCAACTTGGAAGCAAAAGTCATGGCATTGCGATGCCGGACATCAAGGCAATGATTACGAAATTTATCGGGCTTTCAGCGGTCAAGCGGCTTCAGTCCCCTCGGCACCAACACCAACTCTTGCCCTCACCGGCGGCTCCGACAGCGGTTGAGGGGAGAATACTGCTGAAGAAACTCCTCTTCACTGAGGGGAACCAACACCACCGATATCGCAACTCCAATATCATCATCGCAACATAGCCGGTCTCGAATACCCATATCATCACTTCCACCACATCAACAACAACAACAACCGATAGTCACAACACCTATCATGACAACAACACCACCCTTGGTTGCATCATCTTCCTCGAGGCGGGACAAAGAAAAGGCATAATGACAACTACTAAGCGAGAAGATTCCTTACAAAAATCGGTGACACGAATACCTTCTCACACCTCAACAGCTAACTAAATATCTTGCTAAAGAAGAAAGGAGATTGAAACAAGCTGAGGACGATAAGAAGAGTAAGGAAGCACTGGTTAAAGTGATTGCCGAAGAAGCTGAGAATGTGGGAATTGATCCAAAGAAGCTTGAAAGGTTAGGCAGCGAGGTTCAAGGATGCTCAGGCAAAAAATGGTGAAATGAAAAGCAGTTGGAAGAAAAGAACAAAAGAACTGCAGCCATCAGGAAAGCAAGAATTGACCATTACAATTGGACAATGAAAAGCGAAGACTACCGAGAAAATCAGCGATGTCAAAATAATCCCAGTCTAAACCAGCGCAATGAAAGTCTAAAGGGGGGATGATAAAAGGCATTTCGAGGTTCATGATCCCCTAAAATTCACTGACTTTGGGATCACTGAACTCGATGAACTCGGTCCAATAATGGAAAAGAAGAAAAATGCGGTGGTTAAGGAGCTGATGAAGATGCTCAATAAGAGGTATGAAAGACTGAGAGATACACCAGCACAACTGGGAATTCAGCTTGCCTTAACTGCACCACAAGGATCTCAACCTCAGTCATCACAAGGTAAAAGAAAGAGGGTTGAGTTCCAAATGAGATAAAAGTGTCGGACTCGAATGCAACGAGGGAACGCCGAAGGTGTTAAGTTAAGTAAAGCTGTCTAGTGATTGAGAAGCACGAAAAAGGGCTATTCCACATTGATGTCTATGGAAACCCAGCATTTCAAAGATGGAGTGATATTGATCGGTGGTGTGGGCTGCAATGCTTAGCTACATACCGTGGCCTCGGATCAAACCCCAACAAACATCGAGGTTACGCCAAGACACGAATGCCAAGATAAGAAAGCAACCTTATAAAGAAACACTCCTCAAAAAGAAACCTAAGCTTGAAGCACTGGGGATCCATCTCAACTGACATCATTTTGATTTATCTTTTGTACTAGTGATAGGAACCATGTAATGTGATCAATAAAAGATGTATGTTTTGTTAAAATACTCAGTTTTCCTTAATGTATTCATTAGTACATTCAGTGTAAGAAGAATCCATTTGCTCACTTACACTGATCAAACACTTAGGCTATTTGTATATCCAAATAGGGGAGACTGTTGGGTTCAATAAATACCCAAACCCCTTAATCTAGGATTTGAATAGAAAATAGCCCAAGTGTTTAGTCCGTTAAACACTAACAGTCACTTGAGTGCATAGTCTCTCGGTGAGTCATCTTCGAGGATCTTGAGTGCAGAAGAAGAAGTCTATCCACTCAGTAAGGTGGAAATTAAAGGGTGAAGACTGAGTCAAGAAGAAGATGATGGACTCAGTGAGTGATGACAATAACTCACTGAATTCCTAAGACTCCTCTCCAACTACTTACACGACGACAAAGAAGTAGAAGGCTGAAGGATGTAAAGACTAAAGAATGAGCGGGACAAGGCGGGATAAGTTTGAATCAGATATGACGAAGTCCTTATCAACCAAAGTCAACTTTCCCTGAATGGCAAAAGATCGGGCTCAGTGTCATCACTGAACTTAGGAAAGTAGTCTTGTCTCTTACCTAGAATAGTCTTTGTAAGAAGAGACAAAATACATCATATTTTGTCTTACGTATGATGTCGGTTTGTCACTTAGGAAAGAGTTAAAAATCATACATGTATATATAGCATAAGAGATGGAGTGAAAAGGTTACGCTTGTGAATTGTAAAAACACACACCGCATGAGCCATCTTTTCACTCCTCCAAATCTGACTTTATCCCTGAGATAGCTCAGTGGGTTCTAAGAGTTGTGCTCGACTTAGCTGAGCTTAGAGAAGTCACTGGCTGTGTCATTTCAATCCCAAGTACTGTTCCGTAAGTACTTGGGTAACGTATTCTTTTTGATTGATTTCTAATAAAGAATATGATGTTGAAAATTACTTTGTGTGTTTTACTTATGTTAATTTCAATCATTGTTCCTTTGTTAAATTGTTTTAAGTCCTTAATTATTTTAAACGATAGTGAATAGGGAACAACATATGGTAATCTATGTACTAAGACCGGTTAATGAGTGTTTATCTTCCATTTCCAATTTGATATATTTCATATACACCCGAGAGATGAGAGTATCCAAACACCACTTGTGATATGCTAGTATATAATTTTTGTGCTTGTTATGACTTTTGCGGGGCTTATACTTGTTGTGAATTGTTCTAAACTAATGCTTCATGACCCCTAACTTATAAATTAATTGGCTAAAGCACATTTGCTTGAGGACAAGAAAATACCAAGTGTAGGGATATTTGATAAGGATTTAAAAGGTACACTTTTGAGGGGTCATTTAAGCCCTTAATCGACCACTTTTATATCCGTTACTACTTATTTTCATTCCATTTCACTTTTTAGGTCTCTTGAAGGCAAATTGCTGGAATGACACTTATTTGGATGAAAAGGCGTGAATATGTGAAGAAAATGGTCAAAGTCAGGATAGAGGCACTCAAGCTGCTGGAATTGAAGGTGACGTCGTCACAGTCAGAGGACGACGCCATCGCAACATGCTCCAAAATTGTGACGGCTCAGTAGAGAATTTGCTATTTTGCACATGACGGCTTCAGGCTTTAAAGAGTAGGGCATCACAACTCAGAAGATGAAGCCGACGGCGTCACAACCACAAGGTGACGCCATTACAAAGTTGACGTGATCAAGACGAAACCCTAATGGCAGTGATCCGACGGCGTTACATTTAAAGAGTGACGCCGTCGTAGTTGTAACTCTATATATAGAATTCGAATTTTCAGACTTTTAAAGAGGTAGTTTTGTGGAGTGAAACCTAAAAACGATTTTTGGCTGTCTTAGGCAGTATCTTAGGGTTCTCATACCGTATTTTACAACAAGATAAGTAATTTACTTCATTGATGCAATTATGTCTTCAATTGAAAGTGTGTATGCTTACATGTTCACCATGTCTTGGCTAATTTACTTGTGTGTTTGCTTAGATCTATGAAACCTAGGTATTGAATATTGATTGGTTGTCTCTTATCTTAATTATAAATGGCCTAGCATTGCGATAGGTCATCGTTGTATTTTTAATGCTTGAGTAGTCTTTGTGAACATTAGTTTATAATCGCCTAGAGTTGTTGTAGGCTAAAAATCCAAAGATAACCTTAGAGTTAGTTTATGAATCCTAGAGATTTTGTACGCAATTAGTCTAGACTTTAGATGACAAATTATCTTTATAAATGAAAGTTAATAAACCATTAAAAAGTTAAAAAAGTTAAATATGTATTGTGATGAAAAGTCAAAAAGTAGTTTTATTCTTTTCCTTTTTTACTTCGCTCACTGTTCCTCTTGTTAATATACTAGGATATCTATGCAATTATGTGTTTTGTTAAAGGGTGTTAAATAATACTTCGAATAAAGATGAAGGGTTAAATAGAACTTCAAATATCATAAAGCATTAAAATAACATACACATTGAATTTCAGGTCTTCTTCTTCACCACGTAACATAGACCTCCATAGCCAATGATGGCCAGCCCAGCTGGTAAGAGGCACTCCCTGGTTTTACCCAAGGTCTTGAGTTCGATCCTCATGGATGGCAAGCCTTGGGGTTTTTCCTTCCGAATACTTGTAACGGCCAATGGTCAACATCTTGTTGTCTAGGGTACGTGCAAGGCTTCACCATTATACGGTGAGGTTTCCCAGATGTCGTATCCCGACTGAATGTTCGAAAAAAAAACATAGACCTCCATTAAAGTAAATAGAGATTTTCTTTCTGTTTTCCTTCTACAATCGCTTCTTTTTTCTTTCATTCGTCTTAGTTTCGAATCTAAGGTGGTTCCTGACAAAATTGTTGGAATTATATAACATGACTAATCATAAATATAAACAATAAACATCAAAGTAAGTGCGGAAGCGTATAGGAACATATAATGAATAATTAATTAACTAAAGAATAAAGTATGCGTACCTTACTTGATTCTAGCCGAACAAGAATCAAATCCACAAACTAGCAATTAGGATGAACCCTAATTAGGGTTTATAGGATTATAAGAATTACCCCTTACCGTTTTGTAATTCAATCCAAGATACAATCAATAGTGTGATTGTACCACGTTCTTGTACACACGTACTATAACAAATTAAAGTAATGCTAGTTTTAATTAAACAAAATAACTTTGTTTTGGAAAAGATGATGATCGACACCCATAAGGGTTGTACGATCGGATTATGCAAAAACACACACAAAACTATTTAGGTTTTAGCATAATGAGTACAAGAGATAGAAAAACAAGACCCCTAGCCTTGTATATATACCCAAGCTAACTTGGTGAACAAGTTGGGTTTGTTTCCTTGTTTCCTTTGGACGATCGGTTCATGGTATCCCATAGGGATTCCGGAACCTTCCCAACTATTGCAATTTAGTCCTTTTCCAAATACTTTTAAGGCCCGTTAGTCCATTACACTAATTACTTAACGTCCGTTATGTTATTCCATTTAATTAATAAATAAATATAATTATTATATTTAATTATTAACTTTAATTCTCATACGTAAAGTGTGCAATCCTGTGGTCTCGAGTTCGATCCTAACACACGTCTATTAATTTATTGTCCATAAAACCAACACTCCCACTTGGACATACCTTAATAGAGTGATCACATCGGTTAGCGTCTAGCAACACTTCGATGCCTCTAGTACAACTCGAGCAAGGCTCCTGGAAAACCTTTTAATGATTTCTCATTATTATTATCCTTTTGTTTCTAATACCATGTTAAATAAAGATATGGAATTAAGTCATTCTTTATTCAACCATTCGTTTCGTTATTAGTGATTGAGCAAGATTACCAAATCTTCTAAACATATTTAGGGAGATTTTGGGTGTGGCCACACAAACATCTTGTCAACCCTAAGGGCCCAAAGAAGATTAAACTCGAAAATAAATTTGAATGAACAAATTCTATCTTGACTACGAGAATAACCCACAAACTTTGCAACATTTCTGAAAACAACCCTTATGACTACCAGTTATGTATAGCGTTAAGTTGTTCCACAGAAGTGCACTACATTCATGACACTTATCACGGTATCTCAAGTCGAGGATAACTATTCATTATTTACTTATAACAATATCCACAAAGTAAATTATGTAGTTGGGATAAGTCCTATATTCAATTCATTGAATATCATCTGAAATTGGTATGCATTCTCATCAATATACTTTCATGTATATTCTACCATATCTCTCAGATTTGTCTTAGTTTAATGATACTCCCATATCATTAATTGACAACGGACGATTTAGAATAAATAAATTTTATTCACGGATTAAACATGCAAATATAGGATACAATATATTATAAAATCAATCATACCAAGTATTTGATTTATTATAACAATTGTTTAACATCCCTTATCCAAATACCAAATAGATCAATGCATGAAAATTCCAGTTGATGAATTATGCCTCAAGTAATGACAATCATACTTGTTGACAAGGCATAAATCAACCAACTTGATCTATCATAATTTTGAGAATACTTATTTCAAGAATTCAATTAATGAAGTCCTTGTATATGTGCATTCACCAATCCACATAATAATTCATAAAGTATGTGACATCCTCTATCACCAATTTATGACAATTTAAACTTTCAAACATTTTAAAGTTTAAAGTATTCTTATTCTTTTAATGTATAATGCAACTGCGCTCTAAGTAGCACAACTAGCTCACATGGCTATTAACAAGGATGTAATCTTACCATGACTAGTATTGAGTGTCATCTCAATTAAACCAGCATCATTGTATACAAACAACAATATGCTCATTAAAACTCCGTAAACTTTAATATCCTTGTGTAATGTTTGATGTCTTCCAAACTTTCAAGTTTGAAGCTGATGACAATCTGCATAACAATTGACATATTGTTCATCCATAGAATCTAGGAGCAATTCCAGGCTGAGGATGTAATTCTATTAGAATATTCATTACACAAGTTATCTAATAACTTTTAGTTAGATATCAATGTTGTCAAATCACTTCTTATGCAAGAATGATACAACAATTTTAATACACAACATGATGTACATGAGGAATCTACATGTCAAACTTAGACTTCATTCACGTTCTATCTTGTCAAAAGATATTTATCCATTTCCCAAATGATATATCATGTTTTATTAGAATCATTTATTTTACTGCACATGTTTATTAATAATAAACATATATTCCAAGGTTGTATGTTTTAATTCTTAAATCTTACAAGTGAAGTTTCATTCCAATCTAAGACTTAACATTTAGCTTACAAGGAATGTTACTTCCTATATGTTATACAACATATAAGATTTTAAAAAACTTAACATATTACTCCCACTAGCTTTCAGGAATACTTAAAATTTATCTTATTTCAATTATAAATCGAAACTAAGATTTAATAATTAAACATAAGAATAATTTCATAGATGCATGCATTTATCCATTCATGAATTATTGCACTTTGTACACTATCAAATATTATATGAATTCAAAAAACCTTTCAATTACTTACCGTCCTCGCTCAAGTAATTTCTCAAGAAAGAGTTTTGATATTCCATTGTCATATTTCATATTCATGAAAACAAGTATGACCATTATTATCTTTATATATTTAATGTGTCTAGAAAAAAATATTAAATCATAATTAATTTCTTAAGTATGATTAATAATCTTGTCATAAACATGCATTAAATATGTGTACAATATTGTCCATATGATTTCTACATAGAAATTCAAACCACTAGGGTTTTTCATCTCTTTGAAGAAACTCATTTCCATTCTCTAGTCTAACTATTAAGATAAACCAAATTTTCAAAATTGATTATCTTTATGGACAGCATCTTTAACATTCATAGTATGAGTAATTTACCCAATTCAATATTTGGTAATTCATCATAATGATTATCAGGTTTACTATAATCCTGTAACTCATATTTCTCAGCATATAAGTCAAATACTTGAGATATCCTTGCAGATCTATGAATGAAAATTCCATCATCTTGAAGTCTATCATTTTCATGTCTAACCTCATCATGATATTTACTAGTGTGTTTTAGAAGATTATGTATCTTGTAATTTTATCTTTCAAAAAAACTCCCACTTGCTTTTTGTAATATATAGACTATCTATATATACTTAGCAGTTAGAGCAAAACTACATTGTTCTCTTTTTGGGACATTACAAATACACATTGATAATTCATGACTTTACTTTGTTAATAACATATTCATAAATAGTTTAACAAATTCAGAATCTTCAATTTTAAAACTTAATGTGATTCATCACATTCCATAATGAAATGGTGTTTTATTAATCTTCTAGGTTGGAGTCATATTGAGTATATTCAATCCATACTCAATTTCTTACCTTGTTAATTTTTAAGAAAGAAGTTATGGTTATCTTGAATCAAACAAATCAAATATACTTTGATTCTCCTAACTGAACATACCATCAACTTGTGGTATTCATTAGAATTAATATTGTAAGACAATCTAACAATATATAAGATAAACATATTCCTTTTGGCTTACCTATTTACCAACTAAATCCACTTAATGGTATAATAGACTTTCCAAGCCAATTACATGCTTTATAACACAAGTACCTTTTAACCAAGTCACTTCATATCTATGTCTCATCAAGGAACATAAACTGTTATAATCCCATTATACGTTATAAATCATTGATCAACTCAATGACTTCTTGTATATGTCTTAATTAGAAAACATAACAAGTTAACGTCTTACTTTATTATAAGTCTTAAAAGACTTTATGTTTATGTCTTTACAATGAATCATAAACATGTTTAACTAAAGTAATTATGAACACAACTCTTGGTTTCAATTTATAATTTCAAGTTAATTTATATTACTTCATAATAATGTAGGACTACATTATTTTTCATTTATGTCATTCCAAAATACATAAATAAACAAATTGAAGTAGTATTAGATTACTTCATTTATTTATGTCATTCTAATAATACATAAATATTTAATTTGAAGTAGTCTTATATCTATCATCTTGACACATATTCTAAATACTTGTCTAATTTTAGAAACTGCAAATATGTCCATGCAAGGTCTGACTTCACATAGAAATTTACTTTGTTGTTACAATCTTGCCAAGTTCTCACATGACGTAAATTGCAACACCAAGTGTTTCTTGAATTAGATATGTATAAGTTATATTAGAATGTTGGTCTCTTACCTTGCAGTCAAGAGAATCCTTTAAATCATATACCTATATGTTGTACCTTGCACACAATATAGATTTCTCCCACTTGTGCATGGAACAACATCATGTAGCAGATAAACAACACGACATATGTTTGTTTATGTGACTAATATGATTGTGTCATTGATATTAGCATAACTAGTAGATGTAAAACCACTTCATTGTCTAATAAGGAAACGTACATGACTATCCTTGAAAACATAAGTGTCTACAAGTGGAAAGTAATTATCTTAAGACATTCTAGAGATAACTGAGTTACTACCAATATGACAAAGCTTGTAACTCCCACTGAATAAGAGATCATTACATTAATTCTTTATTCAGTAATAAGAACACAACACTCCCACTGAATTTGACAACATTGTAAGTGTTGCTTTAACCAGTGAAAGAAAACAGCGTTCTATTTACTTTCCTACACCTTTGAAAAAGTCCATACATAACAATTACTTATGTACTTAGAGAGTGTATTCTACTATGTAGATGATGAACTATCCATCAATGCTATTAACTTGAAAAATTGGGCATGCAATTTCTTTCTTAATAGTTCTACTATTCCAACAATTTGTAAGTAGTACTTTTAAATGGTCAAAACAAAACAACTAGATAAAATATGCTAGTTTGTCTTTTACCAATTATGCAGTAATTAGTCTAGCTTCTAATTTAATAACTCAGAACATATGCAATTTTCTTAACTATTAAAATTTGCTTACGAGTTACGTATTTAGAATTTAGACAATTCTAATTGTCCTATCATACCTTTCTTCATTCATGAAAAGGAATAGGATTGAATCTCACTCTTTCTTATGAAAAGAGGACTAGGTTTATCCTTTTAGCAAAGTTGACTCTACCAAAAACCCTTACAGGTGTAGATCAATTTACCAATACAGGAATACCCTTCGTTTACGGTTTAATGTTGCATTAATACATTTAAAGAATTAGCAAAATTCAATTTTAGTATTTTCGATAATTAAACTTTTCAAGAAAATAAAATACCCAAGGTAATATTCATATAACCATAGAATTTTCTCGAAAACTAGGATCCAAATTATCGTAGTTCCATTACATCAGTTGATCTGCTAGTAACGAAAGCACATAATAAGGTAATCAGTCGAACAATAATTGGCAAACAATTTCCAATTCCTAGATCATTATGGGATTTATATTTTCCAACGCTATTGCAAATATAAACATGTTTCATCCCATCTTATGCCTTGAGTCCAGGTCTCACTTCCTACTCAACTTAAGTGTCTAACTTAAAGAACTGCAAATATGTCCATGTAAGGTCGGACTTTACATAGAGATTTACCTCTCCATTACAATCTCGCCAAGTACTGTCATGACGTAAATTGCAACTTCAAGTGTCCCTTTAATTAGATGGCATATAACTTAATTTATAAAGAGTACTAGTTTTTGATTTTATGTGGTCAAATCAAATATGTACAAAGATGTCATGCATTCATCTTGTAGCATAAATTTAATAAAAAACTTTTTGTTACCAATTCAAAAAGATCAAATTATCAAAGTTTTGATTGAGGTATTGGGTTCACCAATCAAGGAATTTAGCGTTAATTATCGTCCATTATACCGTACTTTTGCATAAGTGTAAACACTTAGTGTTTGGGTAATTACCACCGATGTGGCGCATGGAATTAAAACTAATTCGCCCTTAAGATGAGCTTGTACATTATATGGCTTACTAAGTAGCTCAATTGAACTTACAGAGAGGACCAGGGTGCGCAAAGCATAACCTTAGACATCCATTCGTGTGGTGCGCACTTCTTAAACAACCCCTTTATAGTTCATTCGAATGGGTGAGCCGTTCAGTCATTGTACCAAAGTCACCAATCAATTAAACTATTGAAAACTTAACTCTTCCAAAACAAATCAAATTTCACCATTGTTTAGTCCGTATTATTTTTCTATTCAAAATTACCCTTTGCTTAAAACTGTCGCACATAATAAACAAACAAGTAACAAATAAAAAATAAACTACTAAAAAACAATGCGCACATAATAAACAATTTATACGTGTAAACAAGTAGCCACATGCAACTTATTCGATAAAACCCTATTAATAATCAATCTCTAGGTTAAATTAATGTATATATTAATTAGGGCTTTCACTTCAGCGATAGAAAGTGAGCCACATACATCGATGAATCGATTGCGTAAACCCATAATTAATGATATACCAAATTGCACATAGTTGATTCATTAATGTATATAATTGGAGTTTTCCCCAATTCAAGATTTATCATAAATATACATGTGTATAAAACTTAACAATTAATATCGCATAACCAATCTTAACAATTAAATATTCAAAGCAACTTATCCATGACTAACATGCATGTATAATCATGGATACATCATAACAATTATACAAATAGTCACAAGATCGCATACAATTCCATGTCACATAACACTTTATTCATGAATTTATCACGTAACAAATATATTAAATCTAGGTTTCGATATAGATAACATAACAATTAATATAAACCCTAAAAAAATTTAAGGAAATCGATTAAAATTTTTTTTTTAGGGTTTCCACCCATAAAAAAAATTTCGATCCATAAAAGATTTTTAAAACCAAATTAGGGCAAAAGCCCTAACCCTAAAATTAGGGTTTATATAATCATAACCAAAACCTTAGAATAAATCATATCAAACACAATACAATATCCGTTTTTTACGTGTTTAGTAATTAATTACTCATTAAAACCAATGACTCGTGATGCCATTGTTGGAATTATATAACATGACTAATCATAAATATAAACAATAAACATCAAAGTAAGTGCGGGAGCGTATAGGAACATATAATGAATAATTAATTAACTAAAGAATAAAGTATGCGTACCTTACTTGATTCTAGCCGAACAAGAATCAAATCCACAAACTAGCAATTAGGATGAACCCTAATTAGGGTTTATAGGATTATAAGAATTACCCCTTACCGTTTTGTAATTCAATCCAAGATACAATCAATAGTGTGATTGTACCACGTTCTTGTACACACGTACTATAACAAATTAAAGTAATGCTAGTTTTAATTAAACAAAATAACTTTGTTTTGGAAAAGATGATGATCGACACCCATAAGGGTTGTACGATCGGATTATGCAAAAAACACACACAAAACTATTTAGGTTTTAGCATAATGAGTACAAGAGATAGAAAAACAAGACCCCTAGCCTTGTATATATACCCAAGCTAACTTGGTGAACAAGTTGGGTTTGTTTCCTTGTTTCCTTTGGACGATCGGTTCATGGTATCCCATAGGGATTCCGGAACCTTCCCAACTATTGCAATTTAGTCCTTTTCCAAATACTTTTAACGCCCGTTAGTCCATTACACTAATTACTTAACGTCCGTTATGTTATTCCATTTAATTAATAAGTAAATATAATTATTATATTTAATTATTAACTTTAATTCTCATACGTAAAGTGTGCAATCCCGTGGTCTCGAGTTCGATCCTAACACACGTCTATCCTCCATTAAAGTAAATAGAGATTTTCTTTCTGTTTTCCTTCTACAATCGCTTCTTTTTTCTTTCATTCGTCTTAGTTTCGAATCTAAGGTGGTTCCTGACAAAATTCTAAGGTAGGTCCTATTTTTTTTATACATTACTTCTAAAGGCTCTCGATTCCTAAGGTGGTTCCCGGGAACCACCGTGTTATACATAGATCCGCCTCTGGTTCTACTATAATTAACTGAAGATAAACCAAGAAATTATCAATTCATGATTTTGTGCTCGTATGAGTTTGTTAATTTATTAATGTATTGGTAACTGATAAGGATTCATTATCATCACTAATTGTATATAAATATGCATGTAATGTGTTTGATGAAATGTGTTAGTGTCACTCAAATAATGAAATGGTTCTAAAATTCGGAAACTACATGTTTTGGATCACTTGACGAAATATGTTACTCTAATTCTATGTTAATTTTGGAATTTAGGTTTGTCCGTTATGGCTTGTTCACCTGGTTAATAACAAAACTTGTACATTATGTTAATTTGTGATCTAACATCCACTATGAAATGGTCATTTAGTGGCACACAATTCTAATGGCAAAAGTATGTAGAATATTACATTAAAGTGTCATGTATAGTATAAGTTTCCACCATTTCATGAGTTGCATTTGGAAACATTTTTTAAGGATCACCAAAAAAATTAATTAAGACGACTAGGCACTAGCAGCCCTTAGTGACATGTCTAACATAAATGATTTTTCAAAGTTATGTTTCATATATATTGAATTATTTTTCGTAGCAGTTGTTGAGAATGTGCACATCATATTGATGTTTCTTGTTTTTATGTTATTTATTATATTCAAACTTTGAATTATTCAATAAAAGGGACGTTTTCTATATGCTATATACAAAAAGTCAATTGTCTTAACAGAAACGAGACCTCCATCATTGTCATGACTCCATAAATGACAATAGAGTTGTAAGATAACTTTAAACAAGATACAAAACCATTAGCATCTAATAACTAGATAATGGATATCTTCCATTGATAATTGCCAATTTTATTTGGTAAGGGGTGGGGAGGTTCAAAATGTGAGAGATGTTGGACCTTCTCAACTCAAGTTGGCTCTTTTATTGATCACCTCACTCTTTTTCGACTTTTTTACGATGTTATTGCTGTTCAACAGCTCCTTCTACTAAGAACTTTATGAAAGATACAAAAATAGGTTTGCAAATGACTCAGGCAATGTGATGATTACTCAATGAATATATTTCATTATGGGAAATTATTTAATAACAATTTAATAAATGCAAAGGATATTTTTTAGCCAATGTTCTATTCACTGGTGGAGCGTGTCGAGAAACCAAGGTGGTTCCTTGATTTGGTCAAGGCGAAACTTTAACTTGTCAAGAAACCAACCAAGCAATTTTCGGGTCGGGTTGGGTCTATTTACAGAATATTGTTGGTTTTGGACACAAGTCACAAACAATGCTCATGATTTTTTTATTGCGTATATACTTAAAATCTCTTTTGCATATTGGTGATGTGGGATTCACCAAAAATTTCAACTAAGAAAGAAAAGATTTAAAAAAAATTAAAAGCAATGTTATAAACGTAAGCCATGTATTCTCAACTCTCAATATAATATATTGCTCTCACCACAAATATAACATGACAACAAAATATAGATATACACCATAGCTTTAAACATAATCACATTCGACAAAGAGCACTTTTACCTTCAAAATATGATTAACATAAACGGAGTCAATTAGTATAGACTTTAGATGACAAATTATCTTTATAAATCTCTTTTTCTTTTTTACTTCACTCATTGTTCCTCTTGTTAATATACTAGGATATCTATGCAATTATGTGTTTTGTTAAAGGGTGTTAAATAATACTTCGAATAAAGTTGAGGGGTTAAATATAACTTCAAATATCATAAAGCATTACAATAACATACACATTGAATTTCGGGTCTTATTCTTCACCAAGTAACATAAACCTCCATTAAAGTAAAATGAGATTTGATTTCTGTTTTCCTACTACAATCGCTTCTTTTTTCTTTCTTTCATCTTAGTTTCCGATCTAAGGTGGTTCCTGACAAAATTCTAAGGTAGGTCATATTTTTTTTATATATTACTTCTAAAGGCTCTCGATTCCTAAGGTAGTTCCCGGGAACCACCTTGTTATACATAGATCCGCCTCTGGTTCTACTATAATTAACTAAAGATAAACCAAGAAATTATCAATTCATGATTTTGTGCTCGTATGAGTTTGTTAATTTGTTCATGTATTGGTAACTGATAGGGATTCATTATCACTACATGTATATAAATATGCATGTAATGTGTTTGATGAAATGTGTCAGTGTCACTGAAATAATGAAATGGTTCTAAAAATCGGAAACCACATGTTTTGGATCACTTGACGAAGTATGTTACTCTGATTCTATGTTAATTTTGGAATTTAGGTTTGTCCGTTATGGCTTGTTCACCTGGTTAATAACAAAACTTGTACATTATGTTAATTTGTGATCTAACATTCATTACGAAAATGGTCATTTAGTGGTACACAATTCTAATGGGAAAAGTATGTAGAATATTACACTAAAGTGTCATGTATAGTATAAGTTTCCACCACTTCATGAGTTGCATTTGGAACCATTTTTTAAGGATCACCAAAAAAATTAATTAAGACCACTAGGCACTAGCAGCCCTTAGTGACATGTCTAACATAAATGATTTTTCAAAGTTATGTTTCCTATATATTGAATTATTTTTCGTAGTAGTTGTTGAGAAGGTGCACATCATATTGATGTTTTTTTTTTCTCTTCTTTTTTTTTTGTTATTTATTATATTCAAACTTTGAATTATTCAATCACAGGCACGTTTCCTATATGCTATAGACAAAGTCAATTGTCTTAACAGAAACGAGACCTCCATCATTGTCATGACTTCATAAATTACAATAGAGCTGTTAAATAACTTTACACAAGATACAAAACCGTTAGCATCTAATGACTAGATAATGGTCATACTCCATTGATAATTGTCAATTTTATAATACTTATCAATAAGTAATTATTAAACTTGTTCAACGTTGTAGTTGTTAGCATCTAATAATGAATATATTCCTTAAATAATTGGCCAATTTTATACTAGTAATACTTATCAACAATTAATTATTGAACTTGTTCACATGTTGTATGTTGTATTTGTTCACATGTTCTTCTTTTCACTAAATGAAAAGAGGACTTTTGAGCCAATGTTCTATTGTAATTAACTGCACACTTAGTGATTTGATGAAATGATTATTAGCCAAGAAAATATCATTTCATGATCTTGCGCTCTCGTGGTTTTGAATTTATGTTGATGTTTTGTTTCAACCAATTCTAGTGAATGTTACATAATTATTAAAACTTCTACAATGCTCTTGTGGCTTTCAGTTTAGTTTAGGTTAAGGTGTAGTGGTGACCAATATTAACCGCTAACTCAGTGACGCATTTTCACCTAATCGCCAACATCACAACCAACTTACCACATAAAAACCAACTTAAACATACCCCACTTAACCATAAATATACCTTACAAAAAGCAAATCCACACTCACAACCTCCACAACTCATTTTATCAACCAACCTAGTTCTCCCAACCTAGACCGATGCCTGGGCTGACTGTTTTAAAGTCGACGCGTCTAACATCACCAAAATCGCGTCATTGGTACCTTATTATACTAAGTCTAATATTGATGTTTAGTTACATATTCAAGTTATGCGTTTGTTGTTTTGTTATTTTATTCAGACTTTGAATTACAGAAGGAAGTTTCCTATATGCTAGAGATAATTTGTGTGGTCTTAATGGTCAAAAAGTCAATTGTCTATTACTAGTAATAATTTAAGTTTATTGCAATAATGCAAAAACCAGACTTTTATCCATTATATATATAACACGAAGTAACACGGAACACGCACACATTCACAGTTTCATACACTTTATATCACACAAACCATCTGCAACCCAAACACTCCGCTTCTTTTCCTAACCCGAACCACCTTTTTTGTTCAGACAAACAAGCAAATACATAATAATGTCTTCAATCAATCATGATGACTATGCTCACTTAAAAATCCCCCTTGAATATATACTATCCGCCACCAACAACTTTGATGAAGAAAATTTATGGGGAGAAGCTTATTATGGAAATGCTTACACGGGACAGCTCATGTGGTCCGGTGAGTTGATTGAAATCAATGCTCGGAGGTTTAATAAAGATGAATGGGATGATGAAAAAGAACAAGAGTTTTGGATTGAGATTTCCATGCTTTCGAGTCTCAAGCATAAAAATGTGGTTTCTCTTGTTGGGTTTTGTGATGAGAATGATGAGAAGATCATCATTATCAAGAGTGAGTCCCGCTGGGGAAGTCTCAGCCTCTATCTAAGTGACACAAGGTTGACGTGGGTGCGAAGATTAAAGATATCTGTCGGTGTTGCGCATGCATTGAGCTACATTTTTTATGACGAGCCACGTGATTTTAGCGTAATACACCGGAGGATCCACAGCGACATAGTTATAATAAATAGTGATTGGGAACCCAAGTTATCTGGTTTTGAATATCCCATAAAGATTAAAGCAACTCAAAGACACCATTCGTTTCATACTAATAAACTTGTGTATGCGAAAGGGTATGCAGACCCAACATATATTGAGACTAAAAGTGCGAACCATAAGTCGGATATGTACTCCTTTGGGATAGTATTGTTTGAACTACTATGTGGTAGGACATCAATAAGTGAGCATCCAGATAATAAGTATCTTAAACCAATGGCCATTTTCCATTATAAAAAGAAAATACTCGATGAAATAATTGATCCGGTTCTTTGGAAACAGATGGATCTGCAATCATTCAACATTTTCGCTCAAACAGCGTATGACTGCTTAAATGAAGAACGATCACAACGCCCAAATATCCATGAAATTGTCACAAGACTTGAGAGCGCGTTGAAACTTCAAACGGAACGTCAAAATGTTGTAAGGCGTTTTTCTCTATCATCTTTCTTTTATGGTTTAATGGCATTTAATAGCAACAAACTTTCTCAAATATTCACATATCAGTTATGAACCCTATAAAATACCACAATACCCATCAAACTTTTAAATTTTATCTCGACATAATACTTTTGCTTACGTGGCATGAACGGCAACCGGCTACACCGGTTAAATTGCATTCGTAGATTTTTTTTTAAGTTAATTACGTGAAGTTGGCTGTTTAAAATTACTCATTAAACTTTGTCAAATGTTTCAAAATATAAATTAAACTTTGTCGGATGTTCACTTATCAGACATGAACTCAATCTGACATGGATCATGACCGTACAAATTTATAACGTGGCATGTAAATTAGTTGTTGACATAGATTTTTGAGGTAACAAAAAGGGTTTTTGTTGATATCAACACAAAACAAACAAAGTTTGATGGATATTGTGATATTTTATTGTTTTAATAACTAAACATTTGAGAAAGTTCGTTGCTATTAAATGTCATTTAACCTTTCTTTTAGAATAGCTAATCTCTATTTATTAATATATAATATTAATACTAACACGAGTAAAATTGCTTACTTATTACTGTATTTATGATATTAAAGGAACACTCGATAGTTTCGGCCGAAGTTGAAGATACATCACCCAATTATGACAAGGTAAATTATTTACTTATTACTATTGTTGCAAGTCATTTGCTCTTATTTATTTACTTTTTCACCTGCACACATGCACTTGTCGGAGGTCTCGTTGGAAGCAGTCTCTCTACCCACGGGTTTACCTTGGTGTAGGGGTAGGATCTGTCTACATTTTACCTCCCCCATACCCTGCCTCGGCGGGATTGGGTCTGTTGTTGTTGTATTGTTGCAAGTCACTGGAATTTTAGAAAAGTGAACTCCATATCTGCACGTGCATTTTTAAAACACATGGTAATATTGTCTTGTTTCGCACATATAGGAATCTATGACCTCCATACCCACAAACATTCAGCCTCATGTCAGCAAAGAGACAAAGTCTTTCCTCAAAGATCTTTCTCACTTAAAACTCGGCTGGAAAGATATAAAATCAGCAACCAACAATTTTCTTTGAAGAGAATATTGTTAAACGATTTAAGCTTGGAATAATTTATAAAGGTCGTCTCTTACATTCTGAACAATTTATCGATATTATTGTAAAGAGGTTCTATTTTATTTATGTAAAAGATGAGAGCAAAGGGTTCTGGACCGAAGTTTCGATGCTTTCTAGTCTCAAACATAAGAATCTAGTGTCTGTTATTGGGTTTTTTGATGATTGGGATGAAAAGATTATCATATACAAGAAAGATGCCAGCCGAAATCTCAAAACACATCTAAGTGACCAGACCTTCACATGGATGCAAAGGTTGAAGATATGTCTGGGTGTTGCAAATGCATTGAGTTACCTCCATTATGATATTGGGCGAGATTTTTGTGTCATACATTGCAACGTCAGGAGCTCGAAAATTTTACTAGATGACAAATGGGAACCCAAGTTATCTGGTTTTGAACTTTCGTTGAAAAATATAGTAGCTCGGAGGTATCGTCTTCTTCTTACTCGTGATATTGTTAAGAATGAATATCTGGACCCAAAATATAAAAAGACTGGAGGTGTGACCCACAAGTCAGATGTGTATTCGTTCGGTGTTGTGTTATTCGAAGTCTTGTGCGGACGGAGTGCCGTTCTTTCGGATGAAGAGTTGGGAGAGGGACTATTAAGTAAATTGGGGAAATCTAATTTGGATGATATGATTGATCCGTATTTACGGAAACAGATGGACCCAAGAGCGTTAAAAATCTTCTCGAAACGACATACGCTGTAAAAGAGGAAAGAGCAGATCGTCCATATATAGATCAGGTTGTCAAAAGACTTGAGAAAGCGTTTGAGCTTCAATGGAAACACGAAAATCCAGTAAGAACAAGAACTTGTTTATCAACTTTAGGTAACAATAATTGTTATATTAATAACTCATTTCCTATTCACTTGCAATTACTATTATAGGATCTTTCGAGGAATGTAGTTGACCGCACATCATCCGATCACTTGAAGGTAATTAAACTCTTCAAACTTTTTCTTTACCTTTGCTTTTTATGTACCAAACAATTATGGTTTTAATATTTTGATTTTACTTTGTAATCTTTTTAAGATTGATATTATATTGAAACTATAAATATTATATTGATATTATAATATTTTGATATTATAAGGATTTTTATAACTTGTTCCTTACGAGCACAAGATAATAAGACAAGGACAACAAAAATTAAAAGAATACTCAAGGACTCACAATTTCATGTGTCCCTGAGTTGTTTTGTTTTTTTTTTATATATATATACTTTTTTGTGGGTCTTTGAGTACTCTTTTACCTTCTTATCTTGTGCTCTTAGGACATAAGTTAGAAAAACTCTTTTTATAATTAAGTGGTGAATATGAAAGGACTAGCATTTAGAAGTAGCTGAAATTACTAGCATTTGGAAGTAGCCGTAAGCAACATCATTTAACAACTATTTTGTTTTACAGAGGTATTTGTTAAATAGTTGTATAATTTTTATGTGCGAAATGCATCAAAAGTAACGTTATAATTCTAAATCTTGTTTGTCGTACAAGCTTCATAAAAAACGCTAACTGATATTAAGGTTATGTTTGGTAAAAATAGCTGTAGGTTAATAGATAACTGTTGATAACACGTAAATGTAACGTGATAACTGTTAGCTCTTAGTGGTAACTACAAACTCTGATTTTTATATAGGTATGTTTGGCGCAATGGGCTGGGGCTGGGCTTTTATTATAAGCCGAAGTTGAAATTTGTATTTTTGTAAACTTGTTTGGCAAATGGGCTTAAGCTTAAGCTTATTATGGCAAAATTACTAAAAAAGACATAATTAAATGAGTTTTTGTATATGTTAGATATAATTTAGGGTAAATAAGTAATTTATTATTTAAAAGCTCTTGGCTAAAGTTTTTAGCCCTTTTTATGGGACTAAAGTTTTAAGCCCCTTTTAGGGGCTTATGATTTCATAAGCCCGCATGACAAACGAGACTTATTTTATAAGCCGGCTTATTTTAAAAGCCCAAGCCCCATAAGCCCCTCCCTAAACACAGCCTATGTATACAAGTGTTTGGTAACTTAGGCTGAAAGTAGTGGTAGGTGAGTCGCTAATCGTCAACTCAGTGCCATCTCAACTTTCTCTCTCCTCTCACTTTCCCTCACTCTCTTTCACCATACATTTGTTTTGGTCACCTTCCCTTTACCTTTCATTAAAATATCTGCTTTATAAAAATATACCTCACTAGATACCCAGAACACTAATAAAAAAATAGTTTTGAGAGTGGGGCCCAGTTTGTCGTCCAAAAACATTGGTGAGCAACTCACCATACTATCCAATTTTGGCCGTGACTTGGTAGTTGGTACATCCGATTTTGGGCTGTGTCGTGGTTGAGTCACTCACCAAAGGTGAGTTTAGCACCACTCAAATTAGTCTTAGTTGTAGTTGTAACTATAAAATCTAAAATGTCACTAAAAGACATTTTCATTATTAGAAATGACTAAAGAACTTTAAAAAAATAAAAAAAACAGATTATGTGAATAATTAATTTTATGTTACTCCCTCCGTTTCAAAATTATTTTCAAGAGAGAGGAAACACAAAGTTTAATAATAATGTGACCACTATAAATCTCAACCACTAAAAGAGAATATTCTTCTAATATATTATCTAGTTTTTACTTAAAAAGGAAACTGGACAATTATTTTGAAACACCCGAAACAGGAAATGGAACTATAATTTTGAGACGGATGGAGTATTAAAAAAGTATCTCGTAACAATCATTGACGTCGTACATCTATACTACATATAATAGAAAAACGGTCAAAGGTGAAAAGTTGAAAAGTTTGATTGTTGAAATTTGTCAAATGAGATAGAAATGCATAGTATAATTAATACTCTTATTAAAACACCCATTACTTAAAAGTACAATAAAATATTTATATTATTTAACCAATTAAAACCACATCTACCGAATTAAAAACAACCAATTAAAACACCTCTTACTAAAAAATACAATAAAATTTTCATAACGTACAATTTAAAAAAGCTACAACATAATCTAAAATATAAAATAACTAAACACACTAATTAATATTATTTTTAAAACATCCTAAAATGAAAAGTACATGTTATCATACACATTATACAAATTAATAAATCACATAAAACTTCATGCAAGCTAACAAGTTGATGTTACGTATAGTTTTGAAAACCGGACCGGACCGGACCAACGTGTTAAACCGGGATCCAATGTCGCCACCGGTTCGGCTAACCAATTTAAGCCATTCGAAAACGAACCAGAGAGGATCCGTTGGAACCGATACAAAATGGTGAATCAAGAAAAACCAAAAAGTAAAAAGTGAAAAGTCAAAAACCGAGTTGACCCAGGACGCTTCAAACCCGACGGGTTGACCCGATTTAATTTGACTTGTTTTCAACCCAACCTGTTGGGTTGACTCGGTTTAAATCGACTTGTTTTTTTAATCGGAACGGTTCAACCGGTTGAACCACCCGGGTCGAACCAAGTTTCAAATTTGACAAAATTATATGAGAAATGATGAAGTCGTTGTGGAACTTCGTGACAAATTGAAAAAATGATAAACCAAGTAATTGTAGTTTTCTGTTGTTTATTTTGCTTTGACACATGTACGTTGTCATTTGTATAATGTTATTTTGAAAAATGTTGGTCTTGCACCACTTAAGAGACTAGCATATATGAATCGTCTTTTTATAGTTAATATATATTGTATATTCTTTTGTCCGGTATATCAATAATGTTATGTAAGTTTATTAGAATCACAAAAATTGAATAATATTGTTATCTTTAGCGACAACTATTTGTACACCAAACAAATAGCTTTGAACAATGCTTAAATATCTATGCAAATTGATACTACAAGATAATCTTATTATGGTGATATTAAATTTGTAAGGTTACAAGTTTAAAAGTCACACACCAAATAATAAACGCTACACATGTAAAAAAATAGTTATCATTGCCTAAATTACTGACAAAACAAGAAAATGTGGTCACACACATTGGCTATACTTCTAAACTACAATATAATATTGCCAACTACATAATACCACTGCTTTTTGTAATGTACTAAAATCTCAATAACTTAAAAGTTAAAACAATCCTATTAGAAATATATTCTCACACTTAGATCGACTCCACATAATTTTCTTGAAAACTGTATATTTCTGCTTGTATGCAACTACGCATCAGAATTACAGTTATTCGAAAATAATTCTCTGACGCTACAAATACAGTTTGTTGAAAGAAACTTATGGGTCGTCGGAATTTTGCAAAAAACTAGACACCGTTGCAGCTAGGCAAGGATACTCGTCTAGTCAATATTAATATAGCAGTATAAATAATGAATCATTTTATCTCAATAGATGTTTCTTCAAAGATGTTTTGGGTGTTTGCTTTATCCCTCGAACATCATGAAATTCGTCAGCGGATATAAAATTTGGATGTTGCTCAAACTAAATGTAATCGAAGATGTTTAAATTTTCATTTGGTAATATTAAATTGTAATCTCAAACCAAAACGAGACCGCTATTAAGTTTTTTTTGGGATAAAAGGTCAAAATACCCGGTAAATATATTACTCTAAAAAATGTTTAAGTACAAAGGATATGGGTGAATCTCATATTTCAGCCTGTTACATAGGCTCAAAAGCTTACATAAAAAGATATTTCCTATTCTCTAAACAAGAAATAAACCACTACTCAAAAGATAACATTAGACTCCTACGAAAACAAAATTACTTCCTACCAAGGCCTTGGCGCTTGATACCATACATGTCATAAAAATCATCCAAAATCCATGTAAGATCGTATACGTGATCCGCATAGTCATCATAATCATCTTCACGATCGTGAGCACCACCTAATAGGCTCACAAATTCATCAAAAACGTTCACAACCTCCTCTTCATCACTGTCGGAATCAACATTCTCTCCTACCTTAGAGAATGGGTTAACCCTTTTTGTAGAAGAAGTAGACGAAGAAAAAAAAAAGAACTAGACTTACTAGCCGCGGAGTGCACCTTCTCTTTCACAACACTCACAAGCAGTTCTTGTGATACATTAATAGTCTTTTGAGACTCATCAACCTTAGCTTCCTTTTTATTACACGGATACTCAACCTTTTTAATAGGATGACCATCATCATCCACAAGAGTAGCTTTCCCATTAATAATTAGTTTTTCAAGCTCTCTAATTTTCTCAACAATAGGAGTAGGATCTACCTCCTTAGCTTCCATTGTACTGCCAAAATCCAACTCAGCCCCATCCTTAGCCACGACATAATTAGGAATGCCTCATTCATCAGTATCGATCATATTAAGGGCGTCAAACGGATTTGATGTAGCAATCTTTGTCCCACTCGTACTAGCCACTTCAGTGGCCTTCTTTTTTGTAACATCCGCCTTCCTGGGCTCAGGAAGAGGCGCTTTAGGTTGATAACCGAACTTAGGACCCATAGTTGGTTTAGTAAATCCTCCTTTACCCGGTGCACTTTGGTTTCCACTCTTACCCTTATGTTTATTATTAACTTGTTGGAAACCATCACTATCCTTATGCGTAGGCTGAATTGCAGGGGGAACAAATTTAGGACAGTTATCCAAATATGACCAAAGAGCTTACAAGTGTTACACCGAGGCGATTTCCACTCATATTCAACCCAAGCCTTTTCAATAGTATAACCTGATCCATCAAGTAGAGGTATCTCAACAGTGAGACTGTCCTTAAGCACCTCATCTGCCTTCACTTCAATCATGCACCTAGCAAAACTACTCCTGTCCCATGATTCTGAACACATTTGACTAGTGTAAGAATCTAACATTTTTGTCGTACCAATCAATGTGGCTAGAAGACTAAGACCATCATCAGAGAACATAGCTAGGGGAACATCATGGAATTTAACCCATACCAAAATATTTGTCAAATCCTTTTTAAGTAAATTAGTGTTCAAAGTCCAGGGTTTAAAAATAATAGAAATATTTCTAATTATCCATGGACCATTTTGAAGAACATCTTCAACACCTTTCATCGTTGTAAACTTAAAGAAAAATCATCCCTTGGCATTCATCATTACCTTTGAATGCCATACTTAGCCCATGTATTACACACATAATAATCAACCACCGGTAAAGCAATACGTTTACCAAGGAAATAGCCATAAAGAGTGTTCTCAAACCTTGTGTTTACCTCTTCAACCACTTTCATAGGGACGGTAAGATCAACTCCATTCTTTTTATTACTACGTAGTAATAAAATTTGACATAGCACTCCAGCCTACGAATAGAGCAATATCCGCACATTTAGCTTCGTACTTGACGCACTTACGTTTTGCGGCATCACTCACTACATGACCTGGCACAAAATCAATCATACTAGTTTGAGTGAGGGGGATGACCCCGTCAAATCGACACATACATCCTGCCCTCCATCCCAGGAATAGAGCAAGATATCTGCTGGCCATAAGGCTTGCTCCCTCTCTCCACCTAACCCGATGTCGACCTCTTTACGAGCCGAGACCCCGGATCGAGAACAGATATCAACCAAGGTATCGCGCACCATGTTGTGCCGGTGTTTGATACCAATAGTGCCAGCACATGATACAGCATGGTCCCCGTAAATATCCCCCGTGAAAACCTTGGAGCAAGCTGAGCACGGCATCTGAGCAGAGAAATGGGGAACGCCTAGCCGATAACATAATACACACCTGTAAGTTCTGGCATTCATAGTCTGTCCCAGGCCATATATCAGAACCACTCTAAGCCAGTCTTAAGATTTGACATGTGTTTCTTAGGATCAACAGACGTAGCACCTGCATATGAAACCGAATTAACACTAGATGCACCATTAGGTGCAATAGTAGGCTGTTTCAAAACACTTGGATTGTTTTGAAGAGAAGTAACCTGATGTGAGGTAGATGCAGCCAGATTTTCCGCATTCTTGGTTGCAAAACCAACTCACCAAGACTAATAGAGTTAGTCAAATCTGATGCAGACGATACACGTGTATTATCAGTTGTACCAAGTCTAATAGTAGGACCAGATTCATTAGCATCTTTAACCACTGGACGCGAGACCGCTATTAAGTTAACAATATGTTAAAACCACATTTTCCACAGTAGATTGCTACATTTTGCAATATATGCATACATCGTAACTTTATTAAGTTACGTTCGTATATCCATATTAATAGTATTTTCATCGTACCGACAATATTTAATATTTTTCTTAATCATTTAGTAAAATCAGCTAGCATGCATAATTATTGTTTGAATATTGATTCATATATCAGGTTATTTAATTTTTGTCGTTCGTCGATATTTGGTATTGCAACAATTGATCTCTACTAAACAATAGATTAATACTCTTACTCATCATTCGTTGGTTGCATCAATATTCAACATGAGTTAGTTATAAGTGCTTTTCGATTCTACCCTAAATTTTTTAGGGTTTTCTGCGTGTTTGAAGTTAAGACGCTACCTGGTTCTTCTGGATTTGTGTTTGGTATACATGTTTTGATGATGAAAGCGGGGTTTTTCGATTCGGGAGGAGGAGGTGAAAGGAAGAAAAAGAAAAAGGATGATGGTTCGAGAGTGTCTTCTTTGGATGTTGTTGGTTCAAGTGTGTCGTCTCTGGATGTTGCGTCTGACTCTCCAACATTGACTGAATTGGCTGCTAAAGTTCGTAACAATCCTACTATTACGATTGATGATACCAACAAGGTGAGTGATGGGACGTATAATTCTGATCCAAAGGTTGTTCCTAATGCAACTAAATTCGATAATAGCCCTATCATTAAAGAACATGTGGCTACAATTAACGAGGGGAGTATGGGAGGTAATGATGGACAAGTGGAGCCGATTTCACTTGGTTCGAGCCCTCGTCGTGATGCACCTAGTCATGACACGCCTGAGGGTCATGATACTTTACTTAAAATTCGTGCAATTGAAAAACAAATCTTTGAGGGAAAACTTGTTCTTGTGGGTGACGATGGGCAACCATTAAAACCAGTTGTGACAGTGGATGCTACTACTTCTACTGGGGCTAATTCACTTAAGCACCTTAAGGTGCATGATCCTGAAGGAGCTAGAGGAGATGCTACTGCTATTGGTTATTATTCGAAACCTCCTCAAGATACGAGTGCTCCTATGGCTTCTAATGTTAATGCTACTAGTAGTCCTAATAATGTTAATGATAAGGTTGTTACGAATGCTCATGGGGCTGTTAGTATTGAGAAGGTTGGTTTGAAACAACCTTCTACATTGTATCTTTGGTGTTACTTCTCTATGAACCTAAGAACACACGTCAAACTTTCAGGTAGGTTGGAGTGTAATAAGAAATCTAATGGTGTGGATCTTTACGTCCGATGAAAGTGGTTGAAGAGGTGAACACTAGGTTTGAGAATACTTTGTATGGGCATTTCCTTGGTCAACGACTTGCTTTTCCTGTTGTTGATTACTTTATGCAATGTGGGCTAAGTTTGGTATACAAAAGGTAATGATGAATGCAAATGGGTTCTTCTTTTTTAAGTTTAATTCGAAGAAAGGTGTTGATGATGTTCTTGAAAATGGTCCTTGGTTGATTAGAAATGTACCTATTATTCTTAAATCATGGACATTGAACACCAACTTAATTAAAGAGGATTTGACCAACATCCCGGTGTGGGTTAAATTCCATGACGTTCCTCTTGCTATGTTTTCTGATGATGGCCTTAGTCTCCTTGCCACATTGATAGGCACGCCCAAAAGGTTAGATGCTTTCACTAGCCAAATGTGCAAGGACTTCGTTGTAGTAGTTTTGCTAGATGCATGATTGAAGTGAAGTCGGATGAGGTGCTTAGGGACCTTCTCTGTTGAGATACCGTTACTTGATGGGTCGGGTTCGACTATTGAGAAGATACGGGTTGAGTATGAGTGGAAACCACCTCGTTGTGATAAATGTAAGATTTTTGGTCATACTCTTATTGAATGTCCTAAAGTTTTGAACCTCTGCCACTACTAAGCGTGTTAATAATGGTTTCAAGACGGTTAATAACAAGAAGAAGGGAAAGCAAGGTGGGTCTACTATTCCGGGTCAAGGAGGGTTTACTAAACCTGTTGTGGGTAAGCAGTTTCAATATCAACCCAAAAAGACTCCTCCTGAACCTAAGAAAGTGGAAGTAAATAAGAAGAATGCTTCTGATGTGGCTAGTTCGAGTGGAACAAAGATCTCTACATCTAACAAGTTTGATGCTCTTAATACGGAATATACGGATGCGTTTGGTATTCCTTCTAATGATACCAACAAGGATGTAGATTCTAGCCGTACAATGGAAGTTAATGAAGATAAGTCTACTAAGGCAGTATGCATCACAAGAACCCTTTGTGAGTGATTTGAAAGAGATGGAGTCGGGTGTGGCTCCTAAAACTAGTGATTCTTGTAATCCGCCGGCCTCTTCTACTAAGAGAGTTAACCCTTTTTCTAAAGTGGGAGAGATCGTGGTTTGATTACAAGATGAGGTGGTTGCTAACCCGTTTGATGATTCTGCTAATCTATTCGGTGGTGGCCAAGAGTTTGAAGATGAGTATGATGACTATGACTACGATGACTATGCGAATCAGGTTCATGATCTTCCAGGGAATTTGGACGCCTTTAATGCCATGTATGGCACCAAGCTTCAAGGTCCTAGGAAGTAATTTTCTTTCGTTATGTCCTATGTTATCATTTGAGTAGTGGTTTGTTTTCTTGTTTAGAAATAGGAAGTATCTTATTATGTAAGCTTTATGCCTATGTAACGGGATGAGATATGGGACTTCACTCATATCCATTGTACTTAAACGGTTTTTTGGTTAATATATTTACCAGGGTGCAGGATTACTCCCCTTTACCCAAAAATATAACACATCCCACGTAACAAAAGTCATCTATTATTACGAAGGTGATGACACGGTAAGTTGGACCAACAAGGAAAAAAAATTTAACATTAGTGGTATTTAGGTAATTATAATTTCAAAACGCTTCATGAATTTTAAACGCTTTGTTTTGAAGCGTTTGAAATATGGGCTGTATCTAGGGGTGTAAACGAGCCGAGTCGAGTCGAGTACTGCCAAGCTCGAACTCGACTCGATTAGTAAAACTCGAGATCGAAACTCGACTCGAACTCGTTCGAGCTTTGGTTTTCAAGCTCGAGCTCGGCTCGTCATCTCAAACTCGAGATCGATTATTGTAACTTTTAAAGCTCGAACTCAATGAAAAATGGGCATATTAAGTTCGACTCGACTCAATTTTACGTAGCTATGTGTATATAAAAGGGTAAAAGTGTAATATCATTGAAGCTCGATAAGGGCTCGCGAGCCTCACGAGTTGAGCATATTCGAGCTTGAACTCGGCTCGAAAGTGTACTCGAGTAGCTCGAGCTCGAGCTCGACTCGTTTATATCGAGTCGATTTCGAGTAGTTTTCGAGTCAATCTCGAATAGCTCGCGAACTGTCTCGTCTCGTTTACACCTCTAGCTGTATCTTTGAATTAAAATCTTAAAGCTAGTATTCCAAAACAAAGTTTTTTTATTTGAAGGTGATTGTTTCCTAAAACAAAAAACTTATAGCTATAAAAAGCTTAAACATCAAGGAGATTTTTACAATGAATTTAAATGGGAATTATATTTACAAAATAAAAATACCTAAAACTTATCACCATAGTCATTTTAATGAATTACTTGAATAGGCAATCAAATTAGGAGCGTGATACAATTTGTTTGATTTAAGGACTCAAAATGATCACATCCAAAAGTTGGTTTTCTAAACCACCGAACCTTAATGGGTTTGACTATTTTTTTTCTTAATTTGATACACTCTGGCTCACTTTATTTTTTCTTTCCTTTTATATTTTTGTTCTTTCACACAACCACAAAAAAATGTCATCCTTTTATGACTTTTTTTCTAGAAACTTAGAAAATTTTTATAAAAGGCACCCGAGAAGGTAAACCAACAACTAGTGTTGTAAACAAACCGGACAAACACGAACGAAGTCATGTTCATGTTCGTTCTTTTTATTTTAACCGGACAAATGAAGGGACACGAATGCTTAAACGTACAAATTTTCTTTTTCATGTTCCATTATTACATGAGGTTGTTCGTATTCGTTTATTTTCGCTCAAAAGATTAAGCGAAGGTAAATGAACAAATGAACGAATATAAATGAGCGTATTAAGACAAAAAAATATATACAAAATATTGCGTTTTAACTGTACATTTGTTTGAGTACGCTGATTTTTAAAGCATATAACAAAAATATATGATATACGACCATAAACACATAAACGAACATAAACAAACATTATCAAACGTATAATCAGACGTTCACGAATATAAATTGATGAACGAGACCTTTGTTCATTTCGTTTATTTAAATAATGTGACGCTTTCAAAATGTCGCAGCGGAATGATAGTCAGGGTTTGACTTCATAACACGAAACACAAGGTATGACAAAATAGATAACTACTAAATGCATTCCACTCAAAATAAAGTTAAAGTCACAATAATCCCATAAGCCGGAATAAGTACGTGTCACAATATATAAGTCCACACAATAACGAAGTCATGAGGAAAACACTAAATGCATAGCTCCACGAGAACATAACCTGGGAGGGTCTTGTCTAGAGTCTTTCTAAGTTAGACCATAACTCAACCTCCTAAGCAACATCATTCTTAACACCTAAAAATGGACAATCGAAAACGTCAACATAAACTTGGTGAGCTCGTAGGTTTAAGAGTTAAACCACGAAGTTGTGAATAGTATAGCACAAGACAATAGTAAGCTAGATATACAAATGTGAGCACTAAATGAAACCACGATTCTTTCCACAACTCAATCTACCGAATGTCACATGTTACCAAAAATATCCATCGACGCACAGTGTCGGGCCTGGGGTAGCAACCCCGATAGTAGTATCAAATGCTTCAGCTAAAAACCGGAATTAAACAGTTTCACATAATGAGATACATATGATAAAACCACACAACAAGGCACATATTGCAATCAAATCACACATATTGTCCAAAAATATGAAAACGATGCTATAGTAGCTTGATTAGTTTGTACAATTTGTTTTTTTAATTATAATTTTCATTGTGGGGGTGCATTTAATTAGTAACAACATTTAATGAAGAATGCATGGAAAAAAGTCGAATTTAGCATTTTTCCTTTTAGCTTTATTTCTACTATTGCTAAAAATTAAGTTTTTGAGGTATTTAATGTTAGAAATACTAGACGATTATCCGTGCATAGCAACGGGATTTTATAGCGACAAATAATTGTAGTGATAAAAATGTTTTTGGGTTATAAACGAAAAATAATAAAAATTTAAGAATTTGAGGATTAAACACGATGTAAAGTGAATGAAAATAATGTTGGTTATTGGTTATAAACGAAAATAATAATAAAAGTTTATGGTTTCTATATATAGTTTTCTTAATTTTTTACTTTCAACAATATGAGTTTTTCCTTTATATATAGTATAGATATGTTTAACATAGTTGTACATTTAGCTTTTATACTTATATTTCCGAATCTTTAAGATTTCAATATCTTAGTGCATTTAATGCCCTAAAATGACTTTACGCATTATAAGATAGTAAGATAATATGGATTATGCTATACAATGTCCATTGTGCAGTGTTTAAAAATCATTTATTAAGTTATTATTTTCATATTTAGGATAGTTATTCATCATTTTCTTTCCTTAATTGATTCAATTTAACTTATACACAAAAGATTCATCACGAATCATGAATGCAATCATTAATTTTATTTCTGAATTCAACTTAATCATTGAAATAACAACTTAATAAATAATTTTTAAACTAAACACTGCCCACTGAGCATTGTATAGCAATACGTCATTACAATATGGAAATAAAAGTTAATAAATTATTTTAAACAAGTTAAAATATCACCCATTAAAACATTCCGAGATAGCCATATGTCATTAGAATTTAAATATCTGTGACCAATAATACGCGTTCATGTTTTCTAGCTTAGTAATTACTATAAATTCTATATTTTCATCAATTTTCTTTGAAAACACGGCAATTTGACAGGTCATTTAGCTAGTATTTTATAAATTTCAGTGAGTTTTTAACCTCTTTTTTCTCTTTTTGTAACTTCACTCCAATCCTTACTAGCATTGACGTGTTGCTGCATAACTCCATAATGTTGCAGGGGAAGAACTTGGAACACTTGAAGATTCGACAAAATGATATAATCCAGGCTACCAACAATTTTGATGAAGCATATTGCATCGGGTCAGGCGGGTTCGGTAAAGTGTACAAAGCAGATCTTGAACATTTTGATAGCAGTAATTCCTCATCGATAGAAGGTGTGAATAAATGCGATTTACCAAAAAAACGAAGCACGGTAGCCATAAAGCGCATTTACAATCAGGAAGGAGAACAAGGGTTCATTGCAGAAATTGAGATTCTGACTAGCTGTAAACATGAGAATATAATCTCTCTTCTTGGTTTTTGTGATGAAGATCGTGATCACATGATCCTTGTCTATGAGCTTGCTTCTAAAGGGAGTCTTGAGGATTATATGAGAAACAGTGAAAAAATGACTAATATTACTTGGATGCAACGCTTGAAAATATGTCTTGGTATCGCACATGGCTTGAATTACATTCACACCAATACAGATCAATACAAACAAAAGATAATACACCGTGACATCAAGAGTGCAAATATTCTATTGGGCGAAAATTTGGAAGCGATGATTGCTGATTTCGGGCTCTCCAAATTCCACCCAGCAGATCAAGATGCCAGCACTCTCAACGCGAGTACCATTGCAGGTACATATATGTATTTGGATCCAGAATATGAGAAGTCTGGAAGATTAAATAAAAAATCAGACATTTACTCTTTTGGAGTTGTTTTGTTTGAGATCTTGACCGGGAGGTTGGCCTATGATCCTATATACACCAAGGTGAATGAGAAGGGGATTGTATTCATTGCGCAACATCATTTTAAGAAGGGAACACTAATGGAAATTGTTGATCACAAGATCAAGGAAGAAACGGATGAACATGTCTTTTCTCTAAGTAAAGGACCCAATGAAGAGTCTTTGGACACGTTTTCAAAAATCGCATTTCGATGTCTAGCAGTGACTCAAGTCGAACGTCCATCAATAGATGTTGTCATCAACGAACTTAAAAAAGCGTTATACTATCAGGTGCGTAATTTTTTTTGAATAACTTTATAATCTCCTCATATATTCTTCATAGTAGTATGTGACATTTTTATACATTTTACTTTGTGCAACTAATATTTTAATCCTCAAAATTTTACTGAATTAATGATCTTACCATTTAACTTTTTTAGTCCTTAACTCTTGTGACATATTGTTTTAATCTTAAACTTTACCAAGCTTATCAAATCGACTGATTGTTCAGTTATTTTTTACAACCATATTCTTCTGAATTTAGAGACTTAAAGGAGTTTTAGATGCCAAATTATTCAGTTATTTTTTACTTATCAAATCGACTGGTTGTTCGATGATTCGCAGGAGAACCACAAGGACAGCCTCAAACTGTCACTTCAAGATATAAAGTTGGCCACAAAAAGTTTCAATCATGACAATCTCATTGGACATGGAGATTTTCTTGAATGTATACAAGGGTCACACTCATGGGCAGAACTTCATTGCTGCAAAGCGGTTGGGTAGGAAATCTGCTGAAGGAGAAGCTGAATTTACGACAGAACTTGAAATCCTTATGCATTATAAACATGAAAATGTAATTGGTCTTGTCGGCTACTGTGATGAAGAGGATGATAAAATCATTGTCTATGAGTATGCATCAAGAGGAAGTCTTGATAAGTACTTGAGCGATGATAGTCTTACATGGGTGATGCAGCTTAAAATATGCATCGATATTGCAATCGGGTTGGTGTTTCTTCATGGAACAGTTTCAAGTCCAGAAATGGTAATACATAGGGATATCAGCAGCAGCAACATTCTACTATTTGATGATTGGAAAGCAAAAATTAGTGATTTTGGGCTTTCCTTAGTATGTCCAACAAATCAGGATGTAGACTATGTCATCGACAATGTTACAGGCACAATTGGCTATCGTGACCCACTATACTCAAAAACAGGCTTCTTTACCAAAGAGTCTGATATATTCTCTTTGGGTGCGGTCTTATTTGACATATTGTGTGGGAAACTATCATCTGAAAAACTAGATGACGAGTATCTTTATTTACCATTTTTGGCTAAACAACACTATCATTTAGAAAAACTTGATGAGTTAGTGTTTGAGGGTATCAAAGAACAAATTGTGCCACAATCATATACTACATTTACAAGGATTGCCCTTCAATGCTTACATCATAGGAGAGAAAGACGGCCAACGGCAGGTGAAGTGATAATACAACTTAAGAAAGCATTGGAATTCCAAGTAAGTTTTTATAATTATTTCAAATTATGCTACAATTCGTTTCAAATAAAAATCTAAACTATACTCATGGATATTCAAATAAGTTTTACACTTCTATTGTTCAAACAAGTGCTGTTGAACCATAAAACATGATAAATAAACATATTTCTTAATAAATCAAATGTCAAAATAAAAAAAACAACAAGTTTACATGATCCAAGAAAAAATGTGTTGTCAATTTTTAGTAGAAGGTCTTTAGTAGTTTCTTTAACGGAAAAAATGTGATTGCATGATATATGAGCTTATTAGCTGTTTAATATGTACAGGAGGATTATGAGATATGGGAGCCAAAATTGCCTAAAGACTATAAAGAAATAATCCAGATGTCAAAGTGCCCTGAAAATTATACTATCATCAAGAAAGAGGATCTGTACAATATCTTTTCTAAAGGAATCCTCCTTCAACAGGAGAAAGTGGTAATCAGTTCATTCTTGTATCTCTTTTATTGGTGTTTCCCATTTTCTGTGTATCTTTTCCTTTTTGCAGTGATAATTCAAAATCACACATGCATTTACACATCATATAAATGGATTCTGATTTGGTTTTTGTTATATAATAGTTGCTGTCATTCGATGGTAATGGTGAAAGAAATGAAATGGTTTCAGCAACAACGTTTTCTTACAAAAACAGTTGTCGATATGATTGGAAATCTCTTCCAGACTCAAGGTTATTCTCTCTACCTCTCTACATTTGTTAGTATTAAGTGATAAGCGTACATATATTTTAATTATACTTTTTTTAATGTTGAATTTAGTTACTTTACCATTTTATGCATAATAAGTTGTTTACGATAGCATAATGATTAGTTTAAGGTAGAATAATAGTTAGTTTACAGCACACCTATGTATTTTGAACTAGCAATGTGGTTACTTTACCATTTTATGCATAATAAGTTGTATTCTGAACACGCACTTTTTGTGGTTCATCAAAAAGACTTGAGGATTTTGCTGTTTTTTTTATGCGCGGGAAAGTAATGGATAACTCACATTGATAAACTTGGTAGTTTATGTTACCTTTGTTGTCAACTTTCATTGTGGAGTGGTTAAATGGTAAACACGAAGGATGATAGAATTTTAACATAAGGTTTTTGTGTTTTCTCGACTGATTCTGAAAGTGTAATTTGGTGTCGGGGTGTTATGTTTGATATTTACCTGCTGTTTTCAACTGGTGGTTGAGGAATGTCCCTGTTTTGGTCCTATGTTTTTACGACTATAAATTATAAATTTTGTAAGATAGTGATTTTATTTTTTCAGAATATTATATCTTGCTATTCCATTTTTCAAAATATTATATCTTTATAAGATAGTGATTTTATTTGCTAATAATGATATTATTTTAGTCATTTATAATGTTACCGACACAAATGGAGAAGTGTAGGGGGAACAAAGGTTATGAATGACTAAAAATTCAATATTTATAAAATGTGCAGGTTTGGGACAGTGGCAGAGATGTTAAATATTTCCAAATTGAACATTGAAATAAAGATAAATGCTCAACTTTTATCTCCAAATGTTGTTTATGGGGTGTATTTAGTCTTCAAACTTTGTGATTCAGTAAAATTTTCAAGTAAACCGATGTGTGTTAACCTAAAGTATAGAAAGGGACTTGAAAGACTACATGCATACTTCGCAACATGGAGAGACAAAGAGTGGATGATGATCGAGTTGCACCAATTCTTGAATCAGAACGAAGATGTCGTTTTTGAGTTTCTACTTGAGAGCTTTTCATCATACTATTGTGGAGAAACTGCAGTTTATGTTGAAGGCATTGAATTTCGAGCAATTGACAAAGTAAGTTTGACATTATATCCCGTGCTTCCATTCTATACTCTTTTGTTTATGTTATATAAAGGGGTTGGATGCATGCCAAAAAATAAAATAAGAATAAGACATGTTCTGTGTTCCATAATTACCATGGTTTGTACACAGGTGAAACATGATGAAATCGGAAAATTGATGGAAGTCCAACAAGTCTTGAAATCAAACATCAATGTGGAGCAGGTGCAAAAACTTCCAACTAACTTTGAAGAAATATTCAAGATATGCAGAAACTACGACGAGTTGTTTTGGTTGGGCGAAGTCGACGAAAAGAAACTTCTTGTGCTTTCGGCAAAGGCAGCTTTATATGAATTCTTTAATGTTGATCTTTTTGCTTCAAAACCATCAGCCCAGTCCAGGTTTGGTTTATTATTTGAAACTAATTTTGTTACGGTTTCCTTTAACTGCTAAACTTTTGCTGATTATACATTCACTATGTTTTCATCTATACTTAACCAAATATATGAAAACGCCTTACAAAAAACTAGATTTGATGATTTAAGGTCCAAATATTTTTTGTTGTCTGGTTAAATATTAAAGATTCAGAAATAGATATATGGTCAACAATAATTTTACATGTTGGATTTAGTTTTCTCTTTATATGTAATCATATTCTATATCGTACATGCAGATTTCCAGAGGTGATTGAGCTTTTACCACAACAAGTATTTCATCTTAATTGCACGATCAAAAGTCAAATGTTGTCACAAGATACAGCATACGTGTGTTACCTTGTGTTCAAGCTTTCAGAAAAAAGCCAGGGGTTGCATTGTCCAGTAAAAGTACGAGACGTACTCCACAAAGAAAACAATGAGGCTGAATTTATTTATTTTATAACTCCAAGCCCGTTGAACATAAATGGTATCACTCGGGTTCCAAAACAAAGGGAAGATGGATGGATGGAGATTCAAGTGTGGAAATTTAACTCAACTCATGAATTCAAAGATGACTCTCTTTCTATCGAAATGAAATTTACAAGTCATGAAGGAATTATGTCTGGCCTAATTGTAAGTGGCCTCGAGTTTCGACCGGTGTAAAAGAATTTTACTTTTCTTATTAACATTTGTTTTTTACTATGAATATCGAAAAAATGCTGAGTGAAACCTGGATAGTTATAAAATCATGTAAGAGTGAAGGTTGATGTTCTTTATGAGTGTGTACATTAGGTGATTTATTGTCTCACCCCATCAATTGTTTTAGTGTTTTCTCGATTGGAAGAGCAAGAAATAGACCACTCTTGCGATGGTAGAATTTGAATATAAGGTTTTAGTGTTTTCTCTACTGATTTGAAAGTGTAATTTGGTGTCGGGGTGTTATGTTTGATATTAACCTGCTGTTTTCAACCGGTGGTTGAGGAATGCCCCTGTTTTAGTCCTCTGTTTTCACGACCATGAATTATAAATTTTGTTAGGTAGTGATTTTGTTATATCTTTATATAAGATAGTGATTTTATTTTTTCAGAATATTTTATCTTGCTGTTCTATTTTATAAAAATATTATATCTTTATAAGATGGTGATTTTATTTAGTAATACTTATATTATTTTATTCATTTATATTGTTACTGACACAAAAGGAGAAGTGTATTTTTATTTAGTAATACTTATGTTTGTATTTTATTATTTTTTTCCTATTTTGAAAAGGATAAGTAGAAAAAGGTTATGAATGATTAAAACTTCAATATTTATAATATGTGTAGGTTTGGGACACTGGCGGAGATGTTAGATATTTCCAAATTGAACATTGAAATAAAGATAAATGCTCAACTTTTATCTCCAAATGTTGTTTATGGGGTGTATTTAGTCTTCAAACTTTGTGATTCAGTAAAATTTTCAAGTAAACCGATGTGTGTTAACCTAAAGTATAGAAAGGGACTTGAAAGACTACATGCATACTTCATAACCTGGAGACAAAAGAGTGGATGATGATCGAGTTGCACCAATTCTTGAATCAGAACGAAGATGTCGTTTTTGAGTTTCTACTTGAGAGCTTTTCATCATACTATTGTGGAGAAACTGCAGTTTATGTTGAAGGCATTGAATTTCGAGCAATTGACAAAGTAAGTTTGACATTATATCCCGTGCTTCCATTCTACACTCTTTTGTTTATGTTATATAAAGGGGTAGGATGCATGCCAAAAAATAAAATAAGATTAAGCCATGTTCTGTGTTGCATATTTACCATGGTTTGTACACAGGTGAAACATGATGAAATCGGAAAATTGATGGAAGTCCAACAAGTCTTGAAATCAAACATCAATGTGGAGCAGGTGCAAAAACTTCCAACTAACTTTGAAGAAATATTCAAGATATGCAGAAACTAGGACGAGCTTTTTTGGTTGTGCGAAGTCGACGAATAGAAACTTCTTGTGCTTTCGGCAAAGGCAGCTTTATATGAATTCTTTAATGTTGATCTTTTTGCTTCAAAACCATCAGCCCAGTCCAGGTTTGGTTTATTATTTGAAACTAATTTTGTTACGGTTTCCTTTAACCGCTAAACTTTTGCTGATTGTACATTCACTATGTTCTCATCTATACTTAACCAAATATATGAAAACGCCTTACGAAAAACTAGATTTGATGATTTAAGGTCCAAATATTTTTTGTTGTCTAATATTAAAGATTCAGAAATAGATATATGGTCAAAAATAGTTTTACATGTTGGATTTAGTTTTCTCTTTATATGTACATGCAGATTTCCAGAGGTGATTGAGCTTTTACCACAACAAGTATTTCATCTTAATTGCACGATCAAAATTCAAATGTGTCACAAGATACAGAATACGTGTGTTACCTTGTGTTCAAGCTTTCAGAAAAAAGCCAGGGGTTGCATTGTCCAGTAAAATTACGAGACATACTCCACAAAAAAACAATGAGGCTGAATTTGTTTATTATATAACCCCGAGCCCATTGAACATAAATGGTATCACTCGGGTTCCGAAACAAAGGGAAGATGGATGGATGGAGATTCAAGTGTGGAAATTTAACTCAACTCATGAATTCAAAGATGACTCTTTTTTTTTTTTTTAGCTTAACTTTTTAAGTTTTTATTATAATTTGGGATTTACATCAAGGTGGTAGGTAAGCGGGCAACAAGCTGCGCCGCCACCCCTTTCTGAATAGCAAACCCTATTCTACTAAAAACATAATCGTGACCCCTCGGGGCCGATATATTGCTGCGAACAATCTTACGAACCCGATCCAAGAGCGCACAACGAGGAGCTAAGGAACCAAAAGTGTCAAAAGCAAAAGGAACAAACTCGTGTTGATTCTCGGAGCACGCTTTATCATGTTTGTCCACTTTCTTTATCTCAGCCTTCATAACAGCTTGCCCAGCCATAAACCCATTGCCCCGAAGATCCACGAGGGGGGACACACCAGTGAGGTCCACACAAGCATGTTTCTATCGAAATGAAATTTACAAGTCATGAAGGAATTATGTCTGGCCTAATTGTAAGTGGCCTCGAGTTTCGACCGGTGTAAAAGAATTTTCCTTTTCTTATTAACATTCGCTTTTTACTATGAGTATTGAAAAAATTCTGTGTGAAACCTGGATAGTGTTAAAATCATGTAAGAGTGAAGGTTGATGTTCTTTATGCATTGTACATTAGGTGATTAATCATATATTATTTCTTTTATCTATTTAGTCAACTTCCTCTCGAAGCTACAATTTTATTGTTAGTCAAATTTTAACAGAGTAATCCAGATGTGTATATCAGATGCAAGTCATGTAATTAAATTAAGTTGCACACCATCTGTTTGATATAATGTTTGTTTTTATTATTGATATAAAGTGGTCATGTTAGTGAGACCCTTTCAGACTTGTTGCTTGTTAGAATTGTTTTGTGGACTTAAATCGTCTTTAAGAAATTGGCCTCTTGTTCAGTGCAGATTCGGTTTTTATTGAGCAAAATCGGATAAACTAGTAGCACCCCTGAAACGTATCTGTTATCAAAATGAGCATCACATGTTGTGATAATACCGAGTTTTGTGTTTGATAGTTTTTATAGTTTAATCAACATATGTAGTAATCAAGAAGATAGTACAGTGTGGATGTTGGTTGACTGTCCTTGATGAGTAGTTGAGTGGGAAGTGTAGTTGTGAAGATATGGTATTTTGGTGCATTATAAGGGTATAAAGACTAGTGTCTGGTTTGAATGGCTTGATAGTTTCCTCTGTAATGGTGCAGCAGTCATAGCTATATCTGATTTGTGACATATCAGATATTGGACAGTAGTACCAGATATCGGATAATGTAAGCTATTTTGGTATTGTTTGTATTTCTTTTTTTGTATCTCTATTGGGCATGTCCAATTAGAGCCATGATCTTATTGTAATATGTGTTGATATTAATTTTAATTTACCCTTTGCACCAAAAAAAAAAAAAAAAAGAAGAAGATGGTATAGCAAGTGTTTGATGAAATGTCTACTTGAATAGTGATAGAAGTTGGTCATGTTACGTAGGCCCGTGTGACTTTTTTTTAATAAACGTTGTGTTGTCGATTTAGTTGAGTTTGTTTTAATAGAGGATTTTTTTTGAAGCGATATTGGAAATCTTTTTGTTGCTCAGTTTATGGTTTATGATATTATATTGGTAATCAATAAGTTGATTATTTAATCATGCAGATAGAGCTTAGAGTTCATATGTATTTATTGGCTTATGAGAGTTGAGTTTTATACTCTTATGATGGCTGTTTGATTGTTGAGTTTTGTACACCATTATCTTTATGAGATTTTTAATCAAATCTTAGATCAAATTTTACTGAAAGTCAAAGTATTATAATCCTACAAAAGTGCTCAGATTCTCTGTCACTGATAAGCTGCTCATCATCTGCAAAATCGTCTTATTTTAGCATCATTGAGTTTCGACGATGAAGAAAAGCTCACTGAAGATGCTGGGATCTTTAGTGGGCGTGATTCATTTGGTGACGTCAATCCTTCTGTGACAGATCACTTAGATAAGGTTCCATTCATTGTCATGATAGAACCTTACTGTAAGTCATATCATTCATCCAGAAGTATTAATAAACAGGACAATGGTTTGCGATTAATCAAGTAGATTGGACTCCATCCCAGGTACAAGTATTAAGTATAAATAACTGGCATAATATTATTGTTTTGATCTTGAAACTTCGAGATCCTCAACCGAGTTGCACACTAACTGTTTCATAAAATGTCTCTTTTAATAGTGCCGTAAAGTGGTCATATTAATGAGACTTGTTGCTGGTTAGAAATATTCTATGGACTTAAATGGCCTGTAAGAAATTGGCGTTTTTTAGTGGAGATCAGCTTTTTATTAAGCGAAATTGGATAAACTAGTAGCACCCCTGAAACCTATTTGTTATAAAAGGGAGTTGTGATATGCAGACTTCCTTTCATAGGGGGTTCACTACAAAAAAAAGTGTATTTTGGAACGACATTCTCGTCCCAAAAATGCATACAATGTCGACCCAAAGTAAAAAAGGCACGACATGCCGTGCCTTTTTGGTAGACCCTATTGTGTTGACCCAAAAAAATTTGGCACGACAATTTCTTTATACTTTGGCACGGCAGAAGTTGTGGGGCCCAAATACAATTCAACCTGAAAATCATATTTGGCACGACAACCTTTTGCAAAATGGTACGACATTGTCGTACCTTTTTTTTTTTTTTTTTTTTTTTTTAAATCATTTTAAATTAACGGAAAAAACGTTAATTTAATTACAAAAAGGCACGACAATGTCGTGCCAAATTGTAAACACACGTGGAAAAACACGTGCCACGTACGCGTTGTCGCGAGAATGGCACGACATGTGTTTGTATATCAATGTCGTCCCTAATTTTCTGGGTGAGCAAAAAAAAGCGCAAACTGCAGATTTTCAGATTTTTTCGGATTTTTTTGGAAAAAATCTACCAAAACAAATACAACATCACAATCCACAATACCAAATCGACAATATGATACAATACCAAATTACTAAACGGATCGAATAACATTCCACAATTCTACGATACAATTCAACAAATACGATACAAAGTAAACTACTCTTAAACTATACAAATGCATAAATTTCCTAAATAACAAAACTATAAATGTCTCAAAGTAACAAGTCCACTAGCTTATAAAGCTAACATGTCCAAAAGTTATAAAGTTAACATAAATCCACGATAACATTCGACAAATACAATACTATTCCATAATATTAATAAGTCTAAAATTCACAAACTAACTTCCGCCTACTCATCAAAGAACTCGCCGCCGAATCATTTGCCGCCGGACTCGTCACCGACTTAAGCGTCGCCGCTCATTATTATCCCCACTATTATCATCATTATTATTCAAATAATTATTATCAACATGATCATTTTGGCCCAAATGAGTATTATTTTGTGAGTTGTACCGGTTAAGGTCTGGTGGCGGCATAGCATAGTTCGAACTAGTACCCCGCACGTGATAGAGTTGGGAAAGGTGGGGTGATAACAACCGGCAAATGCATTATTGGGGTTGAAAGTGGAAGCTTGGAAACCATAAGGGAGGGGAGAAAAAGGCGAGGAATGGGTACCGAGGGAAAGGGAGGTGAAAATGGATTACCTTGTTGGTTGTAGTGGGTGAAAAAATTACGAAGGTAAGATCCATTATGTCCCAACTGCGGCTTGGCCGTGGAGCCGGCTTCCCTAGCCGCGGTAGACTCTTGCTAGCAGCGGCAACTCGCCTCGCCTGACGAGCCCGTTCTTGAGCAGCCTTGGTTTCCCTCATCGCCTCTGCGATATGCTCCCTAGTGCGTAATCTTCGACAACATGCCGCGTGTGAACTGCGGCGGTTGAGCCACCACCGGTAACCTCCTGCGCCCCTGCACTGCCCATTCGGCGGTTGTCACTCGGAACTACATACGCAATATTTCCAAGCTGCTCAAGTACGCTGATGAGACCGCTCGACTTGCTCTTGAAGGGCCTCATCTCATTCTATGTAATTTCAAAAATAAAAAATAAAAAAAATAAAAAAATAAAAAGTTAGGAAAAAAATAATAAATGAGAAGTAACTTAATATAATGACGCATGTTAAGAGATAAACTACTTACGTAAGCGTCTCCTCTCTCTCTTAAATGTGCCATCTTTTTTTGAATGGCATCTCCTCCAAGTTTCAAGCATGTCTTCATTTTGATTGTTATTGTTGACCCTCTATACATACAATATAAAATAAATTGATAACTAGGTAAATATAAACAATATAAAAACCTTTAAAAATCACAAAAATTATAACGAGTCTTACATGAATGTTGCGTCCTTGAACGAGCAGTATGTCGACCTTGGTGAGTTAAAATCTTGTTTTAGATCGATTTTACGCATTTGTGGCGATCTTGCCATCCGTTCGGGTCTAACCACCAGGTCAACCAACATCTCCCATTCCTCTTGGGTTTGTTCCCCGAGATTTCTTGGGTGGCGGATGTGCCCTTGCGCCGAGGCGTCTAGTGGATATCAAAGTATTTATACTTGAGCCTGTGTTTGTATTTTCGGTATAGCGTCCTCTGCTGTAACCATAGCCCAAGTCCTACCCTTTCCCCTACCGTATAAAGATTCTCTCCAACACGGAATCTGTTCTCATTATTCAACCAAGGCTAGGTTGAAATAGGTGCACAAAAAGTATACGCATGTAAATAAACACACAATTTAAATATAACAAGCATATCTAAACGGTCAATAACAATAAGAATAGAAATAAAATAAACAATAAATATAACTGTAATTAAGGGGCATTATATCGCCTTATAAGAATCAAGAATTTCTTCCCAATCGCAATCAAGGGGAAGTGGCCTCACTTGTTCCCCAATAAGACTACTTAACTGCATTGCATAGGTGCCTACCGCTGTGAAGGTGCCTTGATCATCGGTATCAAAGCCTATAGGCAAAGGCTTTCTGTTATTCTCCCTAAAAGCCTTCCTTAAGGCCCGATTTGCCGTCTCACCGGTGATCATTGAACCTACAAATATAAGTTATTAAGTTGTGAAAATACATGTAAAAAAAATTCAGTTTTATCAATAAAAATTATATAATAATAAAAAATAAAATAATAAAATAAAAAATCACAATTTGTTACTGAGCAATAGCCGGCAAAGTAAATGAGGGCGTCTTGGTGGATCACCGCCAGACATCCCCGCCGTGTAATCTAGGTTGGCCACGCCATCTGTAAAAGTACAAGTAAAAGAACACATAATTTTGTTGACCAATTAACACTAATATACACATTCATATAAATATACACATTCATATAAACATATAGTAACAATTTCATTCAAATTACAATTTAAAAACAATAATTGGCATAATCAAATTACAATTAAAAAACAATTAATTGTCATAATCAGAATCATCACTAGATAAAACTTCTTCAACAACAATAGTGGGGTTCACTTCATCATCATCAGACCGTCAACATCACGTCATCAAGGAACATGAGCAGCGCGTTATCTTCATTAGTAACAAAATCAGCATCTTCTTCAGCAACAACATCTGGTGGGGCGTCCACCTGGCTGATTCATCATTTACACTCAAATTCATACTCAAAACCAGTCAAACCAGGACAATGCAACATCGGATGAGCTGCTTCCCTGTATAACATCGATAAGAATCTACCACATCCCCATGCGGATCTTCGATGATGAACATCTTCGACAACCTTCCAATGAGGTGGTCGTCTAGCAGGGTCTTCAAGGTAGGAGACTTGTGTTGCTTGTGTCGCAAGAATGTATTGTTGATTTCTAAAAGCATCCCGTTCAGTCAAAATATGATGTATGCCATGATCAATGTAATAACGTCTGGAGCGTGGCGTAGGGTTAGTAGGGTTACGGTGTGTGAACCATATACATGGAACAACACAACCTTACTGTTGCCCATATAAGTGAGCTCTAGAATTTCTTCTAGTTGACCATAATACATAGCTCCATCAGCCCCGGGTGTTGAAACTCCACTGCTTTGAGTGGTATGAAGTTTTCGCGCTCATGCAAGAACTTCACACGTTCACTATGCATGCTGGGTATGTACTTGCACTAGATGAAGGTCCACATGCCAAAGAGAGTAACTCGGGACTACAACTTGGATCTTTTGCTACGCTTTTCACGAATCTCGAAAGAGATACAAACAGATTTAGATGAGCAATAACTTTGGACTACAAGGTAATATATCTAATGTGTTTACCTTGTGATTGAACGAGGAGGGAAAACTTGTTTCCACGGTATCGTTAGGAAATTTTGCACAAAGGTAATGAATAAGTCATCAGAACAATGAAACAAATAAAAAAAAAAAAAGGGTTCTTCAAAATATAAAAAAGAAGAAACATACTCTTTGTACGCCAGGATGTACGCTTCTATTTAGGACTGTTGTTAAGTATAAACCATACAACTGCTGCATAACATCTGTATTCAAGCTGAGTCGGGCGTTCTACCCACCGGTTTGCCTCTGACTGGAACACACGGAATTTATTTGGTTGTTACGGCAAACCGTCATCATTCTGTCAAGGCGATTAAATCTTGTCTCGAAATCCTTAAGATAATTGCGAACAGAAAGTTACTGCTATTACGCAACATAACCCACGCTATAGAACCTTTAGGCTTGGCTTTATTTCGGACATAATTTTTTAGTTTTTTCATGTATCTTTCAAATGGATACATCCACCTGTAGTAAACAGGGCCACCTAGAATAGCCTTTTCAGGTAAATGTATAACCAAATGAATCATTATGTGAAAAAAAGCAAGAGAAAATATTTGCTCTAAATTAATCATAACCTCGATCATTTGCTTTTTAGCTTTCACCATGTCCTACTGCATCAAATTTCGAGCACAAATCTGCTTAAAGAATAAGCAGAGCTCGATTAATGGGTTTGAAATGTCTTTAGGTAAGTATCGTGGACTCCATAAGGAAGTAGCCGCTGCATCATTATATGACAGTCATGAGATTTTAGGCCCGTTATGTTGTTATCATCAGCGGTCACTTTTTCTTGAAGTTGGATCCAAACCCATCAGGTAGTCTAACTCCTTTGATGAATTTACAAAAAAGTTTTCTGTTTTATGGTGTGAAAGAGTACGTTGGATGAGGCTTATCGAACTTCCCATTTCCTTTATCAACGAGCCACAACTCCTTTCGAACTCCCAAAGTTTTCAAGTCTTGCCTTGCCTTTAGCGTGTCTTTGGATTTGTCGTTCATTAACAAGGTATTCAGCACATTCTTTTCAATGTGCATGACATCGAGATTGTGTTTTAGTAGAAGAACGGACCAATACTCCAATTCGTAGAAGATAGAACGCTTACTCCAATTCAATTTGATTTGTCGATTTGGTTTAGGGTTATTTTTTAAAGTATTTGGATGCTTCCCCGAGACACGTTTAAAGACTATACTAATTTGAATCATGATTTCCTCATGGGTAAAGATTTTAGGAGGATGGTTCTTTTCAGGTTTACCATGGAATTCCTTATGTTTTTTCCTCAGTGGATGACTTACGCGTAAGAATCTTCTATACCCAACATAAGCGATTTTATGCTTCACAGGAAGCGATGGAGTGTCCTGATTACATGTGGGGCATGCATAGTAGCCTTGTCCAACCCACCCAGACAAAATACTTCGAGCTGTAAAGTCATTGATAGTCCATAAAACCGCCGCTTTCATTTTGAAATGAGTACCCGTAGCAGCTTCTAAAGTCCACTCTCCTATCCATAACTCTTTGAGTTCTTTGATCAAAGGCTTCAAGAAAACATCAATGTCCTTTGCAGCTGATTTAGGGCAAGGAATTAACATCGTCAACATTAAAGAAGTCTCTTTCATACACATCCAAGGGGGTGTGTTGTATGTTGTCAATATCACCGGCCACATGCTGTAACCTTGAATCATGTTGCCAAATGGATTGAAACCATCAGCAGCCAACCCTAATTGGACGTTTCTAGGGTCACGAGAAACCTCAGGTTTCATTATGTCAAAAATTTTCCATGCTTGACCATCACACGGGTGATTCATCTTACCGTTTTCCTTAGACTGTCCAGTAGCATGCCAAGTCATCCACTTTGCGATGTATTTTGTGTTGAACATACGTTGTAGTCTAGGTTTTAACGGAAAGTAACGCAACACCTTGTTGGCAACTTTCTTCCCCTTTGTCTTTTGTTTTTTCCATCTACTCTCGTTGCAGATTGGACAATTATTGAGACTTTTGTTCTCATCTGATCCCCAAAATAAAAAACGATCATTTATACAAGCATGGATCGATTCGTATCCTAACCCGATATCTTTGTATGTCTTCTTGATTTCATAGTATGACGGTGGGAAATTGAATCCTTTACTAGGGGGACATGCCTTTTGCAAAAGAGCTAGAATCTTGTTAAACCCGATATGAGTTATTTTATGTAAGACCTTGATGTGCGAAAGCTCTGACGTAAAGCCCAATGTAGTCATATCACACCTGGGTACAACTTTTGGGTGGACCTAGCAAGTAACTCTTCGTACTTGTAAGTAATGTTATGATCACTGGTTTGATTTGGACTGTTGTTTGATCTGGTTGAGAAAACTGTGTTTGAGAGTGTAGTTGGGACATTATCGCAGAATATCTTGGAAGAATGCATCCATGTTCATGTGTTCAAGTGAAGGTGGTTGTGGTGTGTTGTGTACTAGGGGTGGAGGAAGTGGTTCACCGTGATATTTCCAAGGGGTATAAAGTGTGTCAAACCCGTATTTAGATATGTGTGACTCAAGAGTTTTGAGCGTACCCAATTTAGTTGGAGCGTTACCACAACGAACACATGGGCAATGAATCATTTTTGTGATGGGCTTTACCAATGGCTTACAATGCGTGATGAATGAAAAAGACCATTAAAAATTGGGGGAATTACGGTTGGATCTGATGGTCCAACTCTTATCAATTGTCATGATTGCGTTGTAAAAAAACATATTCAAAAAAATTAATTTGTATATATACATACATATTCAAACATGAAAAGACGTAATTATGAGTGTCTGTTTACCTAGTGCAACTATGGAAGGCAATCCTAACCCACTCTTTAAATGTGTCGTCTCATATATGAATGCGTATAACTGATTTACTATTTGAAAAAATTGGCAAGCATTTCCTCAACTCCCCAAATATGTGCATTAAAGACATATTAGTAAGAGTGAAAGGGAAATACTGTGAATTTCTCTCAAATAGTATAACAGTTATCGCATCCATATCTAAATGAGACAAAACATTCAAAAAGCAGTCCCAAACAGGGGACTTTCCGAAATTAATTTATGATAAATTAATTTCGGACGGGTTTTCTATAGGATGGTTAACTTCGGACGGGGAATTTCCAAAATTAATCACTAAAATCCTAAAAACAGTAACACAAGTTTAACAATCACAATATTACTAACCAAAGTATCATTTTCATTATCGACAATTAATAACATATATATCACATATCATTTTCATTTTAACACGGTCACTTTAAGTTTATAAGTAACAATTAATAACATATCACATGACATTTTTTCCGATATCACATATCATTTTCATTATCGACAAAGTAATAAAAGTATATACATTATCGACAAAGTAATAAAAGTATATATATATATATACCTATTTCGCGGTGAAATACGAAGTGAAGAAAGAGAAGAGAAAAAGAGGTGGTCTCGGCTGGTCCGGTGTCCACGGTCCCGGCTGTCCCAAACACCCGACGGTCGGCTTGTCCCAAAACACTACATAAAACTATAGTTAAACAAACTATTGTCGTCCCAAAACACATTGTCGTACCAAATTAATTAATAAAAACTTAAGGCACGACATTGTCGTACCAAAACACATTAACAGAATTAAAAAAAAAAAGTCACTTACCAACACAAAAGGTGGTGGTGGTGGAGCTGCAGCTGCTGCGGTTGTTGGTGGTGGTGAGCTGTTGCGGTGGACCATCTAACCAACACAAACACAACATAAAACCATTGTAAACAAACCATAATTAAAGAAATTAAATTAACGAACCAAATTTTATCAAAAAAAAAATACCTTTAAATGTTACAAAATAACAAAAATTATACAAATTGTGCACGTGGTGCGTGCTGTGTAATTGATAGTTCAAGTGATAGTAGTGTTCGAAGAAAATTGCGTTTTTGTGATTTTTCCGATTTTTTTCTTTTTTCCGGATGGTAGCAGTTTTTTTGTGGGTTTTCTCTAAGTGTTGAAGATAGAGAAGATGAGATATGCTCAATTATTGTGGTATTTTTGGGGACGACAATGTGTCCCTTTGTTTTTTTTTGCGAATTATTTGGCGGGTTATTTGACTTTTCGTGAAATTTTTTGGTAAAAAAAGGGTACGACATTTGTCCCCTTTTGTCTTTTTTCCTTTATTTTATGTATAATATAATGTGTTTAAATTATTTAATTAATACTAAATAAATTAAATTTGATATTAACTTTTTAAATAATTTAAATATTAATTAATTAGTTATATAAAGTTTAAATTAGTTATAAAATTGATTGAAATGATTTAAAAGCAATTAATTATTAAATTATATAAATTTTATATAAATTGAAAGCGACGATGAAATGTTAAACGAGCGAGTCAAGATAATGTCGTTATACATGACATGTTAAAACGGATGAATCGAGATAGTATCGTGATACATGATATGTAACACTAACGAGTCTAGGTGATATCGTTATACTAACAAGTCGTGATACTGGGTCCGAGTCTATAACTCTTTATCTCATCAAAACATCCAACCAAAACTTGCCTCCAAAAATAATGGCGCCAAAACTTCCCTCCAAAAATACTGGCGCCAAAACTTCCCACCAAAATCTACCGCATTTGCTCTATATATCACATAAAGAAAACTTGAGATCTTATCCCACCAAAGCCACCGATCTTAACCTCAAAACCACTCAACCTCACAACCTCTTATCTTTGCACAAATTTCAAAATCTGAGATGGAGCCATTTAATCCTTTTATGTGTTCTTGTGGAGCAGGAAATATAAAATTAAGAACATCGCATAGAGAATATTCATCTGGACAACAATATTATTCATGTCATCTGTCAAAGGTGAACAATCATACATTTCTTATTTATGTAAATATACAAATAATTAGGTTGTAATCTCTTATAATTTTCTTATTATATGTAACAGCAGAAAAAGATAATGGAGTGCGTGATATTTTATGTGGAATGATGCATTTGATCAGTACTTAAGAACAATCTCGCACCAACAGAGTGCTCGAGTGCCATGAAAAGATCTTAGGATAAGCTTGTGGAAACACAAAACATGTGCTAGACACAAGAGTAAGGTTCTTTGGAGGCCAAACTTGAAATGGCAAGGATTCCGACGACCACGCATGTCGGTCGGATGCATTACTTGGACAAGTAGGTATGACATGGAAAATCTTTGTATGTAGTAGTAGTTGTTGTTCTTGTAGTTGTAGTTGTAGTTGTAGTTGCTGTTGTAGTTGTTGTTGTTGTTCTTTTAGTTGTTGTTGTTGATGTAGTTGTTGTTGTTGATGTTGTTGTTGTTGTAGTTGTTGTTTACGGTAGTTGTTGTTGTTGTTGTTGATGTTGTTGTCGTTGTTCTTGTAGTATGTATCCGTCAAGTATTTTTATAAATCAAAGCACATGCTGGATTTGTAAAGCCGGTCATGTTCTAAGTTAACCTATCACTTATTACTATGTACCTTTCAATTTGACCATGTTCTAAGTTAACAAGATTATGGTTTCCAAACACCCTTTTCCAATACTAAATTACACATGAATAAAGAAACAACTTGACAACAAAGCGAAATGGATGAAAAACGAAACAACTCGGCAAGCAAACGAAACAACAACTCGAAACGAGAAACAACTAACAAATTACCGATACACACCGAACACGACATAGACCATATGCTACACGACGACATACGAAAACAACTCAAACGAAACGCGCAACTTGACAACAAAACTAAACAGATTCCAAAAACAACTCGCCATCAATTATTTTCCACGCTTCGGCATTTCCCGCCCTTGGCCCATCTTTTCTTCCTTTGCTTAACTATTCAAACAATGCTTCAAGATTTGTTACCCTATTTCTCGCGTCATCAAATGTGTAATCGAACGGGCTTTTTCAGCTGGCTTCATCTTTTTCCTTCCTTTGCTTGACGAATCTGCCCCACATTGCTTGATTCCACGTGTTTTTCTCCTCAACACCATTAGCTTCACGCACCAAATACACCCTGAGAATCGCTTCTTTCCTTAACCATTCAGAATGCGGTCCGTCATCAAGCGGATCTATGTTCTTATAAGAACCGTATACATCATAAATTTTCGACCATACATGTATCAATAACTGTCGACAAAGAGATATATCGACGCACAAAACCAAAGGTGACCACTCTTTTTCCTGTAATCGCCATTATATTGTTTTACGTGTGTTTTGTGGGAATTGACGATTTGGTTATTTATGTTTTGTCGGGATATATAAGGAAAACTTGGAAAAATAAAGTATGGAGGAAACTATTACGGTAAATTTTTTTTAATTCTATAAATGTATTTAAATTTAAATTAAAGTATTTAATTGTAAATATAAACTATTTAATTTTAATTCTATATTAAATAAAATTATTTAAATTAAATAAAAATAATTTTTTAAAATTAAATAATTTAATAAAAAGCGGTTTCTAAAGTATAAAAAAATAGATTTAGGGCCGTGACTGACAATGTAGATCCAAAGTGTTTGGCGGGTCCAAAATACTAGCTGTATTTAATTTTAAGTGTGAAAAGTTATTTATAAAGATTTTAAATACTAAAAAATGAAATAATTAAAAAATGGGACGACATTGTCGTCCCAAACTGTGTGGGCCAAAAGCTCTTTGTTGACTGCTCTTTTTGTTGAAAATGTGTGGGACCCATCTTCAATTTGGGCGTCCCCAAACTCTGATTTTGGTGTAGTGGTTATAGTTTCATTAACATTAATAATTATCAAGGAGATGGTAATTCATAAATGCTCATATAGATGCCAACTTTATGGTTATTTTGTGGTATTCTGAATGGGTTTCTTTCTTATGATTCGTTTGTTAATTAGGAGTTTTGAACTTGTCTTTCATAATAATGAATTTTCAATTACTATATTCCATTGCTAGTTGGCGATAGTGTAGATTCAGATTCTTATGGATGGATTGATTCAGGTTAGGTTATATCTCTAATGGGCAAATCTTTTTAATTACAAATGTTTGATTAGAACAAAACGGGTCAGAAACAGGCCGAAAGTCGCCCAGGCTGTAGCTTTAATGCATGAAACATCATAAATCATTATATTAATAAAGATGGGATTATTGTTGTACAAATTCAGTTTTATTAATTATAGTCACACTAATTATCTATAAAATTCTAGAAATCTAGACAAAAAAATATTTCGGGTTGACCCGTATGAAGCCTGTTCCAGCCCTAACCCATTACACAACCTGCACATTGTTTCACCTCTATAGTGTACCATGTTTTTATGTCGATATTTTAAGCCTAGGAGTGAACATGCTTTTGGTCAGAATTTTTCTATCCAAAGATGGAGTTGCTCGATATGTTACAGCAAAGATAAAAAGATATGTTACAGCTTCTTTTGTATGAGATCGATCTCATAAGAGTTGTAAGGGACTCTATTGTCTTTACCATGGAGAGATAATGAAGATCTGATTTATGCAAATTACCTTATAACAACTAGTATATTGAGGTTAGTTCTATGATACTTTGTGCATATAAATAATGTCAAAAAGTTGCACTTGTGGATGTTGCAAAATGCATGGGTTTGGCTAGAAAAAAGTTGAATGGATCGGCTGGTTGACCCAAACACTTTTTTGTCAAAAAAAGTTTGTTCAAAAGACCCCCCCACGCACGGGACTCTACTTATTCATAAGAAACGAATCGAAATTTGTATGTCTGGTATAGAGTACTCAAGCACAAATTGTTGCAAACAATATACCCTTTTAGGTTTTGATAATATATCTTTTACATTTGTTCATTGATGATTCTGTAGGTTGAGATTCTTTCCACCTTGGTGGAGGCACCAATTGATGAATTGAAAATATGTATCATATTCTGGAGATAATTTGATTCAAGGAGAGAAGAAAATATGGACTGGCTTTTCACTTGCAGAAGGTTCAAATTAAAATGTGAGCTTCTCGACTCAAGTTGGTTCTTTTCAAAGTGTGAACTTCTCGGCTAGTCAACCGGGTCGTGCTCTTACAGCTATGACTTGTGCTCTAGGTAGTCTCTTGACAAAAAAAAATAATTTCCTATTATACCTGTCAATTTTGACCCATTGACTTATACGGATGGATCGTTTGAGGTTAGGTTATAACTCTAATGGGCAGATCTTGTTAATTAAAAATGTTCGCTTAGAACAAAACGGGTCAGAAACTGGCCGAAAGTCTCCTAGACTGTAGCTTTAATGCTTCAAACTTCATAAATCATTTTATAAATAAAGATGGGATTGTTGATATACAAATACAGTTTTCTTAATCATAGTCACACTAATTATCTAAAAAATCTAGAAAATTTGACAAAAAAATATTTTGGGCTGACCCGGATGAATCCTGTTCCAGCCCTAACCCATTACACAACCTGCACATTTTTTCACCTCTATAGTGTACCATGTTTTTACGCCAATATTCTAAACCTAGGAGTGAACATGCTTCTTGTTTGATTTTTTCTATCTAAATATGGAGTTGCTCGATATGTTACAGCAAAGATAAAAAGATATGTCACAACTCTATTTTTTTTTTGGAATGAAATTGCATTTGATCTCGTCAGAGTTATAAGGGACTCCATTAGCTTAGGATATTCAGGTGTACTTCAATACTTCTACACTGGGACGGATCTGGCTAGTTAGTGTGGAGGGCAGGCGCCCCCCATGGTAGCCGAAAAAGTTGATATTTTAGTGTACTTTTTATTTAATTTTGACCTTTTTTCGAAAGTGACCCCTACCAAAAACTCAAATTGCCTCCCACTCGCATACTGAAATCCAACATTTAACTCTTTAAAGCCTTATAAATCCTTCATGTCTAAGTAGAAAACCTTGATTTATCATTACGTTTCTAGTTTTTTCTTTCGCATTTTGTTGCTATCGTTAAAAAAAATATGCCCCTACATCCTATTTTTCTGGTCCACATTAGGTTCTACACACAGGGTTCATAGCACTATCGTTCATATAACTAGTTTGTATACAAATTATCTTATAACACCTAGTATAACTTGAATTGTTGAAAGGTGGATGCACATTTCTTTTAAGTAATTATATATCCTCAGTTACCCATTTCATCAATTATATTTATGATGCCATATGTTATTAAAGTTACAAGTGCTCCATGTTGCGATAGATTCTGTCGTCGACAGAAATATGTGTGACTGATTCTAAGGAGGGACTCTGAGAGGAAAAAAATACAAGAAATAGATCGACTGAATTAAGGAGTGTGGCTTATCAGATAAAATAGAGAATTTTAGTGTGTTGTTTTAGATTAAGCATTTGCAAATATGAATTATGTTTTTTTGAAAAATTTCATGGATGACATATGCACTGACGAGTTTCGATACATGATGGATGCGTAATTTTTTTTAATTGATGGTCAACGATAAATTATAATTAAAGTCTATTATGTTAATAAAAAAGGTGTGAAATGACTGTTTGAAAATTTTGAAATAATAGCTATCATAATATATGTGAAGAACTTGATTTTTTTGCAATTCAAGTACATCCAAAATTGAAATCTATATATAAATTATGAGACTAAATTCTAAATTATTTTATAGGGTTGTTAGCTAGTCTTTATCTCTATTTAAAAAAAATAAAAAAATAAAAAATAATAATAATAATCTTCATCACCTCATAAAATGACAAATGAGCCATTAGGAACTATACGATAGATAAAAAAAACCCAAAAGCAAATGACCATGTGAGGACGAATCAATCAATATATATAGTTGACCAATTTAATAACAATTGATTATAAAACTTGTTCGCATGCTCTTGTATTCATCTAAGTGGAAAGAAGACTTTTTAGCCTATGTTTTACTGCATATAACTGCAAATTTAGTAATTTGTTGAAATGAATCGTTAACCAAGAAAAATTCAGGTTCATGATTCTCAGCTCTTGTGGTGTTAAGTTTATGTGGGTTTCATTTCAACCGGTCTATTTGCCCAAAAAGAAATCATTGATCGTCGTGTTATTATCTAGAGAATATTACGTAGTTAATCGTATTTGGATCATGTTTATAATTATGACGGTCTTCATTATCTAGTGAATGTTGCGTAATACTAGCTCATTCAAGATCGGGGTCACGAGATCCCGGTTGTCATTATCTAGTGAAATATTGCGATTCCGATCCCGATCCTACCCAAGATCATTTTTATCTTTGCAAGATCGGGATTGTAGGATCAGATCAAGATCGAAAATGCGACTAAATGTTCTTCTTTTATAAGGAGTTATATATTATTAGAGAGTATATGTTTCTTGAAAATGTTTAAGTTCATGAAACGCCATACTAATAGGACTAATGCAATACAACCATAAAGTTCAAATTTCAATTGTTAGATTGATGTGACCGGTCTTAAAGTAGGAAATAAAACAATAAGAAACATGAGCTTGTAGTAGTGCTCGTAATCATAAACCTTTATTGGAATACTATATCTGTAACATACACATATATATAGGATGTCTATTTGTGATAGCGTGTGACCTCAGTATTAGTTATTTGTTCTCACGTGTACACAAAACTCCGAAAGTTGCATGTGTTGGGGTACCTGACCTAGTGATTGTAGATTTGCATTTAAGACATGTGAATGTGGTACTTCCTTAATCCTTATTTCTTTCTTGACTTTCCTGTATCATCCCAGGATGGTCGCCATTGCAGGTGTAACTTGTACGGTGTATGTTCGTTCATCTTGTGGTAGCCTGGACGATGAACGTGCATTGAGTGGAGTTGTGAAACTGTCGATTGGTGGTGTTTGTCTTGTGGCAGTTATGGTGACCGTTGAGTGCATTCCTAAAATGAAAATGTGTTTGGTCAACCCACTTCCATTGCTTTTGGTTGTGATATGAGGTTATGATTATTTTTAAATAAAGTCGCCCGACCCTCCTCCATATGAGTGATAATAACCGAGCTGATGGGATTGGAGATATGACAAAGATACGGTGGTGGTGGTGGTTGTTGATTTGACATGTTTTTCAAAGAGAGTATTTGTTGTGATTATAGAATAAGATTGTTTTTTTGGTGATTTTCATTTTATTTATTTATTTATTTTTTTTTTTTTCAATTTTTATAACGAAAATAATAAAGTTTTTGAGTTTTCCGGTGTCGGAAAAGATGAAACCGATGGCTTTATTTACATCACGGGTCCCACGGATGGCGCCATGTTTACGTAGGTGCGTAAAATGAGGATTAGGGTAAATCAATGGTGTGAGATAATGATGATCATATGTTTGGTTTCTTGTGTTCGGTAAGGACCCCGAGAAAAGAATGATTATGTTCGGTAAGGACCCCGATAATGATGATCATATGTTTACTTTTCTTATTAACATTTGTTTTTTACTATGAATATCGAAAAAATGCTGAGTGAAACCTGGATAGTTATAAAATCATGTAAGAGTGAAGGTTGATGTTCTTTATGAGTGTGTACATTAGGTGATTTATTGTCTCACCCCATCAATTGTTTTAGTGTTTTCTCGATTGGAAGAGCAAGAAATAGACCACTCTTGCGATGGTAGAATTTGAATATAAGGTTTTAGTGTTTTCTCTACTGATTTGAAAGTGTAATTTGGTGTCGGGGTGTTATGTTTGATATTAACCTGCTGTTTTCAACCGGTGGTTGAGGAATGCCCCTGTTTTAGTCCTCTGTTTTCACGACCATGAATTATAAATTTTGTTAGGTAGTGATTTTGTTATATCTTTATATAAGATAGTGATTTTATTTTTTCAGAATATTTTATCTTGCTGTTCTATTTTATAAAAATATTATATCTTTATAAGATGGTGATTTTATTTAGTAATACTTATATTATTTTATTCATTTATATTGTTACTGACACAAAAGGAGAAGTGTAGGGGGAACAAAGGTTATGAATGATTAAAACTTCAATATTTATAATATGTGTAGGTTTGGGACACTGGCGGAGATGTTAGATATTTCCAAATTGAACATTGAAATAAAGATAAATGTTCAACTTTTATCTCCAAATGTTGTTTATGGGGTGTATTTAGTCTTCAAACTTTGTGGTTCAGTAAAACTTTCAAGTAAACCGATGTGTGTTAACCTAAAGTATAGAATGGGACTTGAAAGACTACATGCATACTTCGCAACCTGGAGAGACAAAGAGTGGATGATGATCGAGTTGCACCAATTCTTGAATCAGAACGAAGATGTCGTTTTTGAGTTTCTACTTGAGAGCTTTTCATCATACTATTGTGGAGAAACTGCAGTTTATGTTGAAGGCATTGAATTTCGAGCAATTGACAAAGTAAGTTTGACATTATATACCGTGCTTCCATTCTACGTACACTCTTTTGTTTATGTTATATAAAGGGGTAGGATGCATGCCAAAAAATAAAATAAGATTAAGCCATGTTCTGTGTTGCATATTTACCATGGTTTGTACACAGGTGAAACATGATGAAATCGGAAAATTGATGGAAGTCCAACAAGTCTTGAAATCAAACATCAATGTGGAGCAGGTGCAAAAACTTCCAACTAACTTTGAAGAAATATTCAAGATATGCAGAAACTAGGACCGAGCTTTTTGTTTGTGCGGTCGACGAATAGAAACTTCTTGTGCTTTCGGCAAAGGCAGCTTTATATGAATTCTTTAATGTTGATCTTTTTGCTTCAAAACCATCAGCCCAGTCCAGGTTTGGTTTATTATTTGAAACTAATTTCGTTACGGTTTCCTTTAACCGCTAAACTTTTGCTGATTGTACATTCACTATGTTCTCATCTATACTTAACCAAATATATGAAAACGCCTTACGAAAAACTAGATTTGATGATTTAAGGTCCAAATATTTTTTGTTGTCTAATATTAAAGATTCAGAAATAGATATATGGTCAAAAATAGTTTTACATGTTGGATTTAGTTTTCTCTTTATATGTACATGCAGATTTCCAGAGGTGATTGAGCTTTTACCACAACAAGTATTTCATCTTAATTGCATCGAAAATTCAAATGTGTCACAAGATACAGAATACGTGTGTTACCTTGTGTTCAAGCTTTCAGAAAAAAGCCAGGGGTTGCATTGTCCAGTAAAATTACGAGACATACTCCACAAAAAAACAATGAGGCTGAATTTGTTTATTATATAACCCCGAGCCCATTGAACATAAATGGTATCACCGGGTTCCAAACAAAGGGAAGATGGATGGATGGAGATTCAAGTGTGGAAATTTAACTCAACTCATGAATTCAAAGATGACTCTTTTTTTTTTTTTTAGCTTAACTTTTTAAGTTTTTATTATAATTTGGGATTTACATCAAGGTGGTAGGTAAGCGGGCAACAAGCAAGCGCCACCACCCCTTTCGAATAGCAAACCCTATTCTACTAAAAAATATATCGTGACCCTCGGGCCGAGCGAACAATCTTACGAACCCGATCCAAGAAGCGCACAACTTGAGGAGCTAAGGAACCAAAAGTGTCAAAAGCAAAAGGAACAAACTCGTGTTGATTCTCGGAGCACGCTTTATCATGTTTGTCCACTTTCTTTATCTCAGCCTTCATAACGCTGCGCCCAGCCATAAACCCATTGCCCCGAAGATCCACGAGGGGGGACACACCAGTGAGGTCCACACAAGCATGTTTCTATCGAAATGAAATTTACAAGTCATGAAGGAATTATGTCTGGCCTAATTGTAAGTGGCCTCGAGTTTCGACCGGTGTAAAAGAATTTTCCTTTTCTTATTAACATTCGCTTTTTACTATGAGTATTGAAAAAATTCTGTGTGAAACCTGGATAGTGTTAAAATCATGTAAGAGTGAAGGTTGATGTTCTTTATGCATTGTACATTAGGTGATTAATCATATATTATTTCTTTTATCTATTTAGTCAACTTCCTCTCGAAGCTACAATTTTATTGTTAGTCAAATTTTAACAGAGTAATCCAGATGTGTATATCAGATGCAAGTCATGTAATTAAATTAAGTTGCACACCATCTGTTTGATATAATGTTTGTTTTTATTATTGATATAAAGTGGTCATGTTAGTGAGACCCTTTCAGACTTGTTGCTTGTTAGAATTGTTTTGTGGACTTAAATCGTCTTTAAGAAATTGGCCTCTTGTTCAGTGCAGATTCGGTTTTTATTGAGCAAAATCGGATAAACTAGTAGCACCCCTGAAACGTATCTGTTATCAAAATGAGCATCACATGTTGTGATAATACCGAGTTTTGTGTTTGATAGTTTTTATAGTTTAATCAACATATGTAGTAATCAAGAAGATAGTACAGTGTGGATGTTGGTTGACTGTCCTTGATGAGTAGTTGAGTGGGAAGTGTAGTTGTGAAGATATGGTATTTTGGTGCATTATAAGGGTATAAAGACTAGTGTCTGGTTTGAATGGCTTGATAGTTTCCTCTGTAATGGTGCAGCAGTCATAGCTATATCTGATTTGTGACATATCAGATATTGGACAGTAGTACCAGATATCGGATAATGTAGGCTATTTTGGTATTGTTTGTATTTCTTTTTTTGTATCTCTATTGGGCATGTCCAATTAGAGCCATGATCTTATTGTAATATGTGTTGATATTAATTTTAATTTACCCTTTGCACCAAAAAAAAAAAAAAAAGAAGAAGATGGTATAGCTAGTGTTTGATGAAATGTCTACTTGAATAGTGATAGAAGTTGGTCATGTTACGTAGGCCCGTGTGACTTTTTGTTAATAAACGTTGTGTTGTCGATTTAGTTGAGTTTGTTTTAATAGAGGATTTTTTTTGAAGCGATATTGGAAATCTTTTTGTTGCTCAGTTTATGGTTTATGATATTATATTGGTAATCAATAAGTTGATTATTTAATCATGCAGATAGAGCTTAGAGTTCATATGTATTTATTGGCTTATGAGAGTTGAGTTTTATACTCTTATGATGGCTGTTTGATTGTTGAGTTTTGTACACCATTATCTTTATGAGATTTTTAATCAAATCTTAGATCAAATTTTACTGAAAGTCAAAGTATTATAATCCTACAAAAGTGCTCAGATTCTCTGTCACTGATAAGCTGCTCATCATCTGCAAAATCGTCTTATTTTAGCATCATTGAGTTTCGACGATGAAGAAAAGCTCACTGAAGATGCTGGGATCTTTAGTGGGCGTGATTCATTTGGTGACGTCAATCCTTCTGTGACAGATCACTTAGATAAGGTTCCATTCATTGTCATGATAGAACCTTACTGTAAGTCATATCATTCATCCAGAAGTATTAATAAACAAGACAATGGTTTGCGATTAATCAAGTAGATTGGACTCCATCCCAGGTACAAGTATTAAGTATAAATAACTGGCATAATATTATTGTTTTGATCTTCGAAACTCGAGATCCTCAACCGAGTTGCACACTAACTGTTTCATAAAATGTCTCTTTTAATAGTGCCGTAAAGTGGTCATATTAATGAGACTTGTTGCTGGTTAGAAATATTCTATGGACTTAAATGGCCTGTAAGAAATTGGCGTTTTTTAGTGGAGATCAGCTTTTTATTAAGCGAAATTGGATAAACTAGTAGCACCCCTGAAACCTATTTGTTATAAAAGGGAGTTGTGATATGCAGACTTCCTTTCATAGGGTTCACTACAAAGTGTATTTTGGAACGACATTCGTCCCAAAATGCATACAATGTCGAACCAAAAAAAAAAAGGCACGACATGCCGCCTTTTTGGTAGACCCTATTGTGTTGACCCAAAAAATTTGGCACGACAATTTCTTTATACTTTAACGGCAGAAGTTGGGGCCCAAATACAATTCAACCGAAAATCATATTTGGCACGACAACCTTGCAAAATGGTACACATTGTCGTACCTTTTTTTTTTTTTAAATCATTTTAAATTAACGGAAAACGTTAATTTAATTATAAAAGCACCATAATGTCGCCAAATTGTAAACACACTGGAAAACACGTATTACGCGAGAATGGCACGACATGTGTTTGTATATCAATGTCGTCCCTAATTTTCCTGGTTGAGCAAAAAAAAATGTAGCAAACTGCAGATTTTCCAGATTTTTTCCGGATTTTTTTTCGGAAAAAAATCTACCAAAACAAATACAACATCACAATCCACAATACCAAATCGACAATATGATACAATACCAAATTACTAAACGGATCGAATAACATTCCACAATTCTACGATACAATTCAACAAATACGATACAAAGTAAACTACTCTTAAACTATGCAAGGCGCAAATTTCCTAAATAACATGTCTCAAAGTAACAAGTCACTAGCTTATAAAGCTAACATGTCCAAAAGTTATAAAGTTAACATAAATCCACGATAACATTCGACAAATACAATACTATTCCATAATATTAATAAAACTAAAATTCACAAACTAACTTCCCGCCTACTCATCAAAGAACTCGCCGCCCGAATCGCTGCCCGACAAGTCACCCGACTCGTCGCCCTCCTCATTATTATCCCCACTATTATCATCATTATTATTCAAATAATTATTATCAACATGATCATTTTGGCCCAAATGAGTATTATTTTGTGAGTTGTACCGGTTAAGGTCCGGTCGGCATAGCATAGTTCGAACTAGTACCCGCACGTGATAGAGTTGGAAAGGGGTGATAACAACCGGCAAATGCATTATTGGGGTTGGAAGTGGAACCATAAAGGCGGGAGGGGAAAGGGCGAGGAATGGGTACCGAGGGAAAGGGAGGTGAAAATGGATTACCTTGTTGGTTGTAGTGGGTGAAAAATTAGGTAAGATCCGTATGTCCCAATCAAGCGGCTCGCGGCAGCAGCTCTAGCATGTAGACTTTGCCTAGCCGCGGCAACTTCTGCCGACTGAAGCCCGTTCTTGAGCAGCCTTGGTTTCTATATGCTCCCTAGTAATCGTAATCTTCAACATGCCCACGTGTGAACTGCGGCGGTTGAGCCACCACGTGTAACCTCCCCCTGCTCGCCCTGATTCTGGGTTGTCACTGAACTACACGCCGCAATATTTCCAAGCTGCTCAAGTACGGATGAGACCGCTCGACTTGCTCTTGAGGGCCCTCATCTCATTCTGTGTAATTTCAAAAAATAAAAAATAAAAAATAAAAAAAATAAAAAAGTTAGGAAAAAAATAATAAATGAGAAGTAACTTAATATAATGACGCATGTTAAGAGATAAACTACTTACGAAGCCGCCTCGTTTCTCTCGTCTTAAATGTGCCATCTTTTTTTGAATGGCATCTCCTCCAAGTTTCAAGCAGGTCTTCATTTTGATTGTTATTGTTGACCCTCTATACATACAATATAAAATAAATTGATAACTAGGTAAATATAAACAATATAAAAACCTTTAAAAATCACAAAAATTATAACGAGTCTTACATGAATGTTGTGTCCTTGAACGAACGACTGTCGACCTTGGTGAGTTAAAATCTTGTTTTAGATCGATTTCTGCATTTGTGGCCGATCTTGCCATCCGTTTCAGGTCTAACCACCAGTCAACCAACATCTCCCATTCCTCTTGGGTTCTGCCCTGATTGGGTGGCGGATGTGCCCCGCCTTGGGCGTCTAGTGGATATCAAAGTATTTATACTTGAGCCTGTGTTTGTATTTTCGTATAGCGTCCTCCTCCATAGCCCAAGTCCTACCCTTTCCCCACCGTATAAAGATTCTCTCCAACCGGAATTGCTCATTATTCAACCAAGGCGCCAGGTTGAAATAGGTCTACAAAAAAGTATACGCATTTAAACAAACACACAATTTAAATATAACAAGCATATCTAAACGGTCAATAACAATAAGAATAGAAATAAAATAAACAATAAATATAACTCTGTAGTGTCGGCATTATATGCCTTATAAGAATCATGAATTTCTTCCCAATCGCAATCAAGGGGAAGTGGCCTCACTTGTTCCCCAATAAGACTACTTAACTGCATTGCATAGGTGCCTACCGCTGTGAAGGTGCCTTGATCATCGGTATCAAAGCCTATAGGCAAAGGCTTTCTGTTATTCTCCTAAAAGCCTTCCAGGCCCGATTTGCCTCACCGGTGATCATTTAACCTACAAATATAAGTTATTAAGTTGTGAAAATACATGTAAAAAAAATTCAGTTTTATCAATAAAAATTATATAATAATAAAAAATAAAATAATAAAATAAAAAATCACAATTTGTTACCTGCGCAATAGCCCGGCAAAGTAAATGAGGGCCGTCTTGGTGGATCACAAGATCCCCGCCGTGTAATCTAGGTTGTACACACGCCATCTGTAAAAGTACAAGTAAAAGAACACATAATTTTGTTGACCAATTAACACTAATATACACATTCATATAAATATACACATTCATATAAACATATAGTAACAATTTCATTCAAATTACAATTTAAAAACAATAATTGGCATAATCAAATTACAATTAAAAAACAATTAATTGTCATAATCAGAATCATCACTAGATAAAACTTCTTCAACAACAATAGTGGGGTTCACTTCATCATCATCAGACACGTCAACATCATCGTCATCAAGGACATGAGCAACGACGTTATCTTCATTAGTAACAAAATCAGCATCTTCTTCAAAGAACAACATTCCTGGGGCGCCCACTTGGCGATTCATCACACTCAAATCGCATACTCAAAACCAGTCAAACCAACGACAATGCAACATCGATGAACTGCTGCCATGTATAACATCCTGATAAGAATCTACTACATCCCCATGCCAGATCTTTCGATGATGAACATCTTCGACAACCTTCCAATGAGGTGGTCGCTCAGCGTGGTCTTCAAGGTAGAAGAATTGTGTTGCTTGTGTCGCAAGAATGTATTGTTGATTTCTAAAAGCATCCCGTTCACCAAAATATGATGTATGCCATGATCAATGTAATAACGTCTCTGAGCGTGGCGTAGGTTAGTAGGGTTACGAGTGTCGAACCATATACATCGGAACAACACAACCTTACGGTTGCCCATATAAGTGAGCTCTAGAATTTCTTCTAGTTGACCATATACATATCCAGCTCCGGGTGTTGAAACTCCACTGCTTTGAGTGGTATGAAGTTTATCGTGCTCATGCACCAAGAACTTCACACCGTTCACTATGCATGCGGGGTATGTACTTGCACTAGATGAAGGTCCACATGCCAAAGAGAGTAACTGACTACAACTTGGATCTTTTGCTACTTTTCACGAATCTACGAAAGAGATACAAACAGATTAGATGAGCAATAACTCGACTAAAGGTAATATATCTAATGTGTTTACCTTGTGATTGAACCAGGTAGGAAAACTTGTTTCCACGGTATCGTTAGGAAATTCACTGCACAAAGGTAATGAATAAGTCATCGGAAACAAATAACTTAAGAAAAAAAGGGTTCTTCAAAATATAAAAAAGAAGAAACATACTCTTTGTACGCCAGATGTTCGCTTCTATTTCGGATGTTGTTAAGTATAAACCATACAACTGCCTGCATAACATCTCAGATTCAACCGAAGTCGGCGTTCTCACCACCGGTTTGCTCTAACTGGAACACTGGAATTTATTTGGTTGTTCTGGCAAACCGTCATCATTTCTGTCAAGACGATTAAATCTTGTCTCGAAATCCTTAAGATAACGCGAACAGAAAGTTAATGCTTCTTCTGCAACATAACCCTCTGCTATAGAACCTTTAGGCTTGGCTTTATTTCGACATAATTTTTAGTTTTTTCATGTATCTTTCAAATGGATACATCCACCTGTAGTAAACAGGGCCACCTAGAATAGCCTTTTCAGGTAAATGTATAACCAAATGAATCATTATGTGAAAAAAAGCAAGAGAAAATATTTGCTCTAAATTAATCATAACCTCGATCATTTGCTTTTTAGCTTTCACCATGTCCTATCAGATCAAATTTCGAGCACAAATTTGCTTAAAGAATAAGCAGAGCTCGATTAATGGGGTTGAAATGTCTTTAGGTAAGTATCGCTGGACTCCATAAGGAAGTAACCGCTGCATCATTATATGACAGTCATGAGATTTTAGGCCCGTTATGTTGTTATCATCAGCGGTCACTTTTTCTTGAAGTTCGATCCAAACCCATCGTAGTCTAACTCCTTTGATGAATTTACAAAAAGTTTTCGTTTTATGGTGTGAAAGAGTACGTTGGATGAGGCTTATCGAACTTCCCATTTCCTTTATCAACGAGCCACAACTCCTTTCGAACTCCCAAAGTTTTCAAGTCTTGCCTTGCCTTTAGCGTGTCTTTGGATTTGTCGTTCATTAACAAGGTATTCAGCACATTCTTTTCAATGTGCATGACATCGAGATTGTGTTTTAGTAGAAGAACGGACCAATACTCCAATTCGTAGAAGATAGAACGCTTACTCCAATTCAATTTGATTTGTCGATTTGGTTTAGGGTTATTTTTTAAAGTATTTGGATGCTTCCCCGAGACACGTTTAAAGACTATACTAATTTGAATCATGATTTCCTCATGGGTAAAGATTTTAGGAGGATGGTTCTTTTCAGGTTTACCATGGAATTCCTTATGTTTTTTCCTCAGTGGATGACTTACGCGTAAGAATCTTCTATACCCAACATAAGCGATTTTATGCTTCACAGGAAGCGATGGAGTGTCCTGATTACATGTGGGGCATGCATAGTAGCCTTGTCCAACCCACCCAGACAAAATACTTCGAGCTGTAAAGTCATTGATAGTCCATAAAACCGCCGCTTTCATTTTGAAATGAGTACCCGTAGCAGCTTCTAAAGTCCACTCTCCTATCCATAACTCTTTGAGTTCTTTGATCAAAGGCTTCAAGAAAACATCAATGTCCTTTGCAGCTGATTTAGGGCAAGGAATTAACATCGTCAACATTAAAGAAGTCTCTTTCATACACATCCAAGGGGGTGTGTTGTATGTTGTCAATATCACCGGCCACATGTTGTAACCTTGAATCATGTTGCCAAATGGATTGAAACCATCGCACCAACCCTAATTGGACGTTTCTAGGGTCACGAGAAACCTCAGGTTTCATTATGTCAAAAATTTTCCATGCTTGACCATCACACGGGTGATTCATCTTACCGTTTTCCTTAGATCTGTCCAGAGCATGCCAAGTCATCCACTTTGCGATGTATTTTGTGTTGAACATACCGTCTAGGTTTTAACGGAAAGTAACGCAACACCTTGTTGGCAACTTTCTTCCCCTTTGTCTTTTGTTTTTTCCATCTACTCTCGTTGTTGATTGGACAATTATTGAGACTTTGTTCTCATCCGATCCCCAAAATAAAAAACAATCATTTATACAAGCATGGATCGATTCGTATCCTAACCCGATATCTTTGTATGTCTTCTTGATTTCATAGTATGACGGTGGGAAATTGAATCCTTTACTAGGGGGACATGCCTTTTGCAAAAGAGCTAGAATCTTGTTAAACCCGATATGAGTTATTTTATGTAAGACCTTGATGTTAAAGCTCGGACGAAAGCCCAATGTAGTCATATCACACCTGGGTACAACTTTTGGGTGGACCTAGCAAGTAACTCTTCGTACTTGTAAGTAATGTTATGATCACTGGTTTGAGCTGGACCTGTTGTTTGATCTGGTTGAGAAACTGTTGTTTGAGATGGTGTAGTTGGGACATTATCAGCAGAAATATCTTGGAAGAATGCATCCATGTTCATGTGTTCAGGTGAAGGTGGTTGTGGTGTGTTGTGTACTAGGGGTGGAGGAAGTGGTTCACCGTGATATTTCCAAGGGGTATAAAGTGTGTCAAACCCGTATTTAGATATGTGTGACTCAAGAGTTTTGGCGCACCCAATTTAGTTGGAGTGTTACCACAACGAACACATGGGCAATGAATCATTTTTGTGATGGGGTTTACCAATGGCTTACAATGCGTGATGAATGCAAAAAGACCATTTAAAAATTCTGGGGAATTACGGTTGGATACAAGGGTCCAACTCTTATCAATTGTCATGACCGCTTGTAAAAAACATATTCAAAAAAAATTAATTTGTATATATACATACATATTCAAACATGAAAAGACGTAATTATGAGTCGTTTGTTTACCTAGTGCAACTATGGAAGGCAATCCTAACCCACTCTTTAAATGTGTCGTCTCATATATGAATGCGTATAACTGATTTACTATTTGAAAATCGGCAAAGATTTCCTCAACTCCCCAAATATGTGCATTAAAGACATATTCGTAAGAGTGAAAGGGAAATACTGTCGAATTTCTCTCAAATAGTATAACAGTTATACGCATCCATATCCTAAATGAGACAAAACATTCAAAAAGCAGTCCCAAAGGGACTTTCCAAATTAATTTATGATAAATTAATTTCGACGGGTTTTCTATAGGATGGTTAACTTGACGGGAATTTCCAAAATTAATCACTAAAATCCTAAAAACAGTAACACAAGTTTAACAATCACAATATTACTAACCAAAGTATCATTTTCATTATCGACAATTAATAACATATATATCACATATCATTTTCATTTTAACACGGTCACTTTAAGTTTATAAGTAACAATTAATAACATATCACATGACATTTTTTACGATATCACATATCATTTTCATTATCGACAAAGTAATAAAAGTATATACATTATCGACAAAGTAATAAAAGTATATATATATATACCATTTTTTCAAGGCTGAAATACATGAAGTGAAGAAAAGAGAAAGAGAAAAAGAGGTGGTCTCGGCCGTCTCCGTCAGTCCACGTCCCTACTGCCCCAAACACCCCGACGGTCCCGGGTCATCCCAAACACTACACATAAAACTATAGTTAAACAAACTATTGTCGTCCCAAAACACATTGTCGTACCAAATTAATTAATAAAAACTTAAGGCACGACATTGTCGTACCAAAACACATTAACAATTAAAAAAAGTCACTTACCAACACAAAGGTGGTGGTGGTGGAGTCAGGCAATGCTGCGGTTGTTGGTGGTGGTGAGCTGTTGCGGTGGACCATCTAACCAACACAAACACAACATAAAACCATTGTAAACAAACCATAATTAAAGAAATTAAATTAACGAACCAAATTTTATCAAAAAAAAAATACCTTTAAATGTTACAAAATAACAAAAATTATACAAATTGTGCATAGTGGTGCGTGTGTAATCGATGGTTACAGTGATAGTAGTGTTTCAAGAAAATTGCTTTTTTTGTGATTTTTCCGATTTTTTCTTTTTTTACGATGGATGGTAGCAGTTTTTTTTGTGGGTTTTTTCTCTAAGTGTTGAAGATAGAGAAGACTGAGATATGCTCAATTATTGTGGTATTTTTGGGACGACAATGTCGTCCCTTTTTGTTTTTTTTTTGCGAATTATTTGGCGGGTTATTTAACTTTTCGTGAAATTTTTTGGTAAAAAAAAGGGTACGACATTGTCGTCCCTTTTTGTCTTTTTTTTCCCTTTATTTTATGTATAATATAATGTGTTTAAATTATTTAATTAATACTAAATAAATTAAATTTGATATTAACTTTTTAAATAATTTAAATATTAATTAATTAGTTATATAAAGTTTAAATTAGTTATAAAATTGATTGAAAATGATTTAAAATTAATTATAAATTTTTTATATAAATTTAAACGGATGAAATGTTAAACGAACGAGTCAAGATAATGTCGTTATACATGACATGTTAAAACGGATGAATCGAGATAGTATCGTGATACATGATATGTAACACTAACGAGTCTAGGTGATATCGTTATACTAACAAGTCAAGGTGATACTGGGTAGTCTATAACTCTTTATCTCATCAAAACATCCAACCAAAACTTGCCTCCAAAAATAATATGGCCAAAACTTCCCTCCAAAATACTGCGCCAAAACTTCCCACCAAAATCTACCAGATTTGCTCTATATATCACATAAAGAAAACTTGAGATCTTATCCCACCAAAAGCCACAGATCTTAACCTCAAAACCACTCAACCTCACAACCTCTTATCTTTGCACAAATTTCAAAATCTGAGATGGAGCCATTTAATCCTTTTATGTGTTCTTGTGGAGCAGGAAATATAAAATTAAGAACATCGCATAGAGAATATTCATCTGGAAAACAATATTATTCATGTCATTCCAAGTCAGGTGAACAATCATACATTTCTTATTTATGTAAACATACAAATAATTAGGTTGTAATCTCTTATAATTTTCTTATTATGTAAAGCCGAAAAGATAATGGGTGCGGATATTTTATGTGGAAGGATGCATTTGACGAGTACTTAACATCCGCACCAACGAGTGCTCGAGCCATGAAAAGATCTTAGGATAAGCTTGTCGGAAACACAAAACATGTGCTAGACACAGAGTAAGGTTGTTGGAGGCCAAACTTGAAATGGCAAGGATTCCTCGACGACCACGATGTCGGTCGGATGCATTACTTCGAATGTTAGGTGACATGGAAAATCTTTGATGTAGTAGTAGTTGTTGTTGTTCTTGTAGTTGTAGTTGCTGTTGTAGTTGTTGTTGTTGTTCTTTTAGTTGTTGTTGTTGATGTAGTTGTTGTTGTTGATGTTGTTGTTGTTGTAGTTGTTGTTCTGGTAGTTGTTGTTGTTGTTGTTGATATTGTTGTCGTTGTTCTTGTAGTATGTATCCGTCAAGTATTTTTTAAATCAAAGCACATCGGATTTGTAAAGGGTCATGTTCTAAGTTAACATATCACTTATTACTATGTACCTTTCAATTTGACCATGTTCTAAGTTAACAAGATTATGGTTTCCAAACACCTTTTTCCAAACTAAATTACACATGAATAAAGAAACAACTTGCCAACAAAACGAAACAGATCAAACGAAACAACTCGGCAAGCAAACGAAACAACTCAAACGATATGATACACAACACGACATAGACCATATGCTACACACTATCTAAACAACTCAAACGAAACAACTTGACAACAAAACAAAAAGATCCAACGAAACAACTTCGCCATTCAATTATTTTCCTCTATTTCCGCTCGCTAGAACCGCACCATCTTTTTCTTCCTTTGCTTGACGGACTGTTCAAACAATGCTTCAAGATTTGTTACCCTATTTCCCGCATCATCAAATGTATAATCGAACGGGCTTTTTCGGCTTCATCTTTTTTCCTTCTTTCTGACGAATCCCACATTGCTTTTGATTCCGCGTGTTTTCTCCTCCAACACCATTAGCTTCGGTCCCAAATACACCCTGTAGAATCGCTTCTTCCTTAACCATTCCGAATGCGTCTCATCAACGGATCTATGTTCTTATAAGAACCGTATACATCATAAATTCGACCCATAATGATCAATAACTCGAGTAAAGAGATATATCGACGACAAAACCAAGGACCACTCTTTTTTCCTGTAATCGCCATTATATTGTTATGTGTGTTTGTGGGAATTGATTTGGTTATTTATGTTTTGTCGGGATATATAGGAAAACTTTATGGAAAAATAAAGCGGAAACTATTGGCGGTAAATATTTTTTTTTAATTCTATAAATGTATTTAAATTTAAATTAAAGTATTTAATTGTAAATATAAACTATTTAATTTTAATTCTATATTAAATAAAATTATTTAAATTAAATAAAAATAATTTTTTAAAATTAAATAATTTAATTAAAACCGGTTTCTAAAGTTTAAAAAAAATAGATTTAGATTTGGACGACAATGTCGTCCCAAAGTGTTTAATGGTCCAAAATACTAAGGGATGTATTTAATTTTTCGTGAAAAGTTATTTATAAAGATTTTAAATACTAAAAATGAAATATTAAAAAATGGGACGACATTGTCGTCCCAACTGTAGGGCCAAAAGCTCTTTGACCTCTTTTTGTTGAAAATGTGTGGACCCATCTTCAATTTGGGCGCCCCAAACCTGATTTGGTGTAGTGGTTATAGTTTCATTAACATTAATAATTATCAAGGAGATGGTAATTCATAAATGCTCATATAGATGCCAACTTTATTGTTATTTTGTGGTATTCTGAGTGGGTTTCTTTCTTATGATTCGTTTGTTAATTAGGAGTTTTGAACTTGTCTTTCATAATAATGAATTTTCAATTACTATATTCCATTGCTAGTTGGCGATAGTGTAGATTCAGATTCTTATGGATGGATTGATTCAGGTTAGGTTATATCTCTAATGGGCAAATCTTTTTAATTACAAATGTTTGATTAGAACAAAACGGGTCAGAAACAGGCCGAAAGTCGCCCAGGCTGTAGCTTTAATGCATGAAACATCATAAATCATTATATTAATAAAGATGGGATTATTGTTGTACAAATTCAGTTTTATTAATTATAGTCACACTAATTATCTATAAAATTCTAGAAATCTAGACAAAAAAATATTTCGGGTTGACCCGTATGAAGCCTGTTCCAGCCCTAACCCATTACACAACCTGCACATTGTTTCACCTCTATAGTGTACCATGTTTTTATGTCGATATTTTAAGCCTAGGAGTGAACATGCTTTTGGTCAGAATTTTTCTATCCAAAGATGGAGTTGCTCGATATGTTACAGCAAAGATAAAAAGATATGTTACAGCTTCTTTTGTATGAGATCGATCTCATAAGAGTTGTAAGGGACTCTATTGTCTTTACCATGGAGAGATAATGAAGATCTGATTTATGCAAATTACCTTATAACAACTAGTATATTGAGGTTAGTTCTATGATACTTTGTGCATATAAATAATGTCAAAAAGTTGCACTTGTGGATGTTGCAAAATGCATGGGTTTGGCTAGAAAAAAGTTGAATGGATCGGCTGGTTGACCCAAACACTTTTTTGTCAAAAAAAGTTTGTTCAAAAGACCCCCCCACGCACGGGACTCTACTTATTCATAAGAAACGAATCGAAATTTGTATGTCTGGTATAGAGTACTCAAGCACAAATTGTTGCAAACAATATACCCTTTTAGGTTTTGATAATATATCTTTTACATTTGTTCATTGATGATTCTGTAGGTTGAGATTCTTTCCACCTTGGTGGAGGCACCAATTGATGAATTGAAAATATGTATCATATTCTGGAGATAATTTGATTCAAGGAGAGAAGAAAATATGGACTGGCTTTTCACTTGCAGAAGGTTCAAATTAAAATGTGAGCTTCTCGACTCAAGTTGGTTCTTTTCAAAGTGTGAACTTCTCGGCTAGTCAACCGGGTCGTGCTCTTACAGCTATGACTTGTGCTCTAGGTAGTCTCTTGACAAAAAAAAATAATTTCCTATTATACCTGTCAATTTTGACCCATTGACTTATACGGATGGATCGTTTGAGGTTAGGTTATAACTCTAATGGGCAGATCTTGTTAATTAAAAATGTTCGCTTAGAACAAAACGGGTCAGAAACTGGCCGAAAGTCTCCTAGACTGTAGCTTTAATGCTTCAAACTTCATAAATCATTTTATAAATAAAGATGGGATTGTTGATATACAAATACAGTTTTCTTAATCATAGTCACACTAATTATCTAAAAAATCTAGAAAATTTGACAAAAAAATATTTTGGGCTGACCCGGATGAATCCTGTTCCAGCCCTAACCCATTACACAACCTGCACATTTTTTCACCTCTATAGTGTACCATGTTTTTACGCCAATATTCTAAACCTAGGAGTGAACATGCTTCTTGTTTGATTTTTTCTATCTAAATATGGAGTTGCTCGATATGTTACAGCAAAGATAAAAAGATATGTCACAACTCTATTTTTTTTTTGGAATGAAATTGCATTTGATCTCGCCGTGAAAGTTATAAGGACTCCATTAGCTTAGGATATTCAGGTGTACTTCAATACTTCTACACTGGGACGGATCTGGCTAGTTAGTGTGGAGGGCAGGCGCCCCCCATGGTAGCCGAAAAAGTTGATATTTTAGTGTACTTTTTATTTAATTTTGACCTTTTTTCGAAAGTGACCCCTACCAAAAACTCAAATTGCCTCCCACTCGCATACTGAAATCCAACATTTAACTCTTTAAAGCCTTATAAATCCTTCATGTCTAAGTAGAAAACCTTGATTTATCATTACGTTTCTAGTTTTTTCTTTCGCATTTTGTTGCTATCGTTACAAAAAAATATGCCCCCTACATCCTATTTTTCTGGGTCCGTCACTGGTTCTACACACAGGGTTCATAGCACTATCGTTCATATAACTAGTTTGTATACAAATTATCTTATAACACCTAGTATAACTTGAATTGTTGAAAGGTGGATGCACATTTCTTTTAAGTAATTATATATCCTCAGTTACCCATTTCATCAATTATATTTATGATGCCATATGTTATTAAAGTTACAAGTGCTCCATGTTGCGATAGATTCTGTCGTCGACAGAAATATGTGTGACTGATTCTAAGGAGGGACTCTGAGAGGAAAAAAATACAAGAAATAGATCGACTGAATTAAGGAGTGTGGCTTATCAGATAAAATAGAGAATTTTAGTGTGTTGTTTTAGATTAAGCATTTGCAAATATGAATTATGTTTTTTTGAAAAATTTCATGGATGACATATGCACTGACGAGTTTCGATACATGATGGATGCGTAATTTTTTTTAATTGATGGTCAACGATAAATTATAATTAAAGTCTATTATGTTAATAAAAAAGGTGTGAAATGACTGTTTGAAAATTTCAGAAATAATAGCTATCATAATATATGTGAAGAACTTGATTTTCTTGCAATTCAGTACATCCAAAATTGAAATCTATATATAAATTATGAGACTAAATTCTAAATTATTTTATAGGGTTGTTAGCTAGTCTTTATCTCTATTTAAAAAAAATAAAAAAATAAAAAATAATAATAATAATCTTCATCACCTCATAAAATGACAAATGAGCCATTAGGAACTATACGATAGATAAAAAAACCCAAAAGCAAATGACCATGTGAGGACGAATCAATCAATATATATAGTTGACCAATTTAATAACAATTGATTATAAAACTTGTTCGCATGCTCTTGTATTCATCTAAGTGGAAAGAAGACTTTTTAGCCTATGTTTTACTGCATATAACTGCAAATTTAGTAATTTGTTGAAATGAATCGTTAACCAAGAAAAATTCAGGTTCATGATTCTCAGCTCTTGTGGTGTTAAGTTTATGTGGGTTTCATTTCAACCGGTCTATTTGCCCAAAAAGAAATCATTGATCATCGTGTTATTATCTAGAGAATATTACGTAGTTAATCGTATTTGGATCATGTTTATAATTATGACGGTCTTCATTATCTAGTGAATGTTGCGTAATACTAGCTCATTCAAGATCGGGGTCACGAGATCCCGGTTGTCATTATCTAGTGAAATATTGCGATTCCGATCCCGATCCTACCCAAGATCATTTTTATCTTTGCAAGATCGGGATTGTAGGATCAGATCAAGATCGAAAATGCGACTAAATGTTCTTCTTTTATAAGGAGTTATATATTATTAGAGAGTATATGTTTCTTGAAAATGTTTAAGTTCATGAAACGCCATACTAATAGGACTAATGCAATACAACCATAAAGTTCAAATTTCAATTGTTAGATTGATGTGACCGGTCTTAAAGTAGGAAATAAAACAATAAGAAACATGAGCTTGTAGTAGTGCTCGTAACTTCGTAAACCTTTATTGGAATACTATATCTGTAACATACACATATATATAGGATGTCTATTTGTGATAGCGTGTGACCTCAGTATTAGTTATTTGTTCTCACGTGTACACAAAACTCCGAAAGTTGCATGTGTTGGGGTACCTGACCTAGTGATTGTAGATTTGCATTTAAGACATGTGAATGTGGTACTTCCTTAATCCTTATTTCTTTCTTGACTTTCCTGTATCATCCCAGGATGAGTAAGCCATTACAGGTGTAACATGCGATTGTATGTTAAGTTCATACCATCTTGTGGTAGCACAGACTGATGAACGTGCATTGAGTGGAGTTGTGAAACTGTCGATTGGTGGTGTTTGTCTTGTGGCAGTTATGGTGACCGTTGAGTGCATTCCTAAAATGAAAATGTGTTTGGTCAACCCACTTCCATTGCTTTTGGTTGTGATATGAGGTTATGATTATTTTTAAATAAAGTCGCCCGACCCTCCTCCATATGAGTGATAATAACCGAGCTGATGGGATTGGAGATATCAGACAAAGATAGCGGTGGTGGTGGTGGTTGTTGATTTGACATGTTTTTCAAAGAGAGTATTTGTTGTGATTATAGAATAAGATGAAAGTTTTTTTGGTGATTTTCATTTTATTTATTTATTTATTTTTTTTTTCAATTTTTATAACGAAAATAATAAAGTTTTTGAGTTTTCCGGTGTCGGAAAAGATGAAACCGATGGCTTTATTTACATCACGGGTCCCACGGATGGCCATGTTCGTGAGGTGCGTAAAATGAGGATTAGGGTAAATCAATGGTGTGAGATAATGATGATCATATGTTTGGTTTCTAGTGTTCGGTAAGGACCCCGAGAAAAGAATGATTATGTTGAGCTAGGGTGTCACTCTCATACAATGAGGTTTTATTGTATGTGAAATGAAGAAGATAACTTAGTTATTCTCACCAAATACACCGGTATTTATAGGATGTATTTGGGTTGTATGCAACACGTGGATGTGATCCAGCTAGATGTTCCAACTGTCCTAGAGGGTACACATGGTGGATATCTTATGTAGAAGACACGAATGACACGTGGTGTAACATTCTTGGCTCATGTGGTTATTGGGATCTTCGGCAAGATCTACATGTACTAGATAAATACACGCGACACAACCTCTGGGCGAATGAGGTAGTTACACATGGTGTTAGCACATAAAGGCTTTTGAGGATAAGTTTCAAGCTTTTCTTGCCTTGGAGTTAGTTTTCCAGGAAAGAATCGCTTTGTATTCGGCCAATGTTTTCCTGGAAAATTGGTTTCACATGTGATGTTTATTGGGCTTTTAGCCTTGTGGGTTAGTTATGAGTGCATGGGCTTTAGCCCTTTGGACTAAAATTCCTATACGCTATCAGTAACCAAAGTACCAAACATGCACATTGAACTTCGACATAATGGAACTAACAACCATCTTGGTTCCAATAAATAATCCAAATATGAATACTGCAATAATGTCAAAATCATTAATGTCCTACTAAGTTAAAACAAGTATCTTCGGGCATTCTGTTGGTCACCATGGTATTATTATACATATACACGTTTTAGAGAAAATATGTGTAGGAGGTATATATATAGTGGTAGATACAAAGATGGGTCGGCCATGGGCTTACCATGGTCCGGCTTGGTTTCTTAACTAATACAAATAGCTATTAGATATTAATCATTAGATGATAGCTTGGCTACAATTTTTAAAGTCAATTAGCTACAATTCTCCACATAAATTACATAAGAAAGGACTCATTGACTCACTAAAAAGACTCAGGGATCCATAAAAGGTCTCAGGGACCACAAATTATAGTACAAATTGTAAGGAGTTGGCTACAATGCAATTGTAGCTAATATATTCCTTAATCATAATATCTAATAATGACCGACACTTTCACTTCTAACACGTTCATTATGATGAGCTTTTATAAAGCTTTATAAATTTAATTTTTCATGCCACCTCAACACTGTATAAACCTTTTAATTTAATGAACCTATTGTTACTATGCTTTAAACACCTTAAAGCTTTGTAATTGTTTCCCATAACGCATGATCGACCTATTTATCTTACTAATTAGACCAAAATTTACCTTAGCCCGAATCAATTTCTTTATCTGAGCCCATTATCCAAAAACTCTTTGTAGTAAGTTTGAACAAATCACACTGGGAAGTTTTAACCATTTGACTCCACTTCTCTGCTTGTTAGTCTTCTTTGGTTCATTTTCATGTTAAATCCAACGGTAAAGCTTCTAACATTTTGGGTTCAAACCCCGTGGATTAGCCAGCCAAAAGGTCGAAAACCATGGTCACCCCCTCCCCCCCCCAAAAAAAAAATAAAAAAAAGCTTCTAACATTTTTTCTACTTTTTTCTCTGATGTTATTTTTCGTTTTCTGACATTTTATTAACAAAATTTGGATTATTATTGTACAAGCACAATTTTTCTAATCACAGTTGCACTAATTATCTATAAAAAATTAGGTCATTAACAAGAAATATTGCGGGTTAACCCGTACATAACTTGGTCAGTCAAAACCCGTGTAAGCTATTACACAACCCACCCATTTTTGTTCACTTTCTGTACTATATAATGTTTTACCATGTATCCACATCATTAATTTTAGTTCTCAGGTATGGGAAGGTTGAATCAATCCGAAATTACCAGGAGTGACGTGCTTCTAGTCACATTTTTTTCTGTCTGGAGATGGAGTTGATCCGTATGTTATAGTTCGTTTTTTTGTTGGCAATTACATCTGATGTCATTAGAGTTAGAAGGGAACTCAATTATCAGTTTAGAATAGTAATGTGCATAATTCCATACATGTACACGCTGTGTTGGTAACACTATTTTTAATTTTACATAGTTTATCTTTACCATGGAGCAATACTGATGATCGGGCTTATACAAATCACCATTTAATTTAAAACATCATTAATCACTAGTACTAGATGCTTTAATCTATCCATGGTAGATCTTATTAAACTCCTTAAATATACAACTCCATATGTTAATAATAGGGTAAAAGCCAAAAATACTCTATGTACTTCTCGTGAAAACTCATTATGCTTTCTCAACTTTTTTTATTGTCATTATACTTAACGTTGTTTCCATTTTCGACTCATTATGCTTAATTACTTCTTTATGTATAATGACAATAAAAAAAGTTGAGAAAGCATAATGAGTTTTCACGAGAATATAAATAGTATAATGGACTGACATTTTATTGATTATAACTAAAGTTTGATCAGTTTATGTGTGGTATTGCGAGTAATCCACATTTTGTCTTATACATGTTTTACAATGGCATCGTCATGTTACATTTTGGCTTCTAAGTTGACTCATGAGCGTCTGACACCTTGTGCTTGTAGGCGAATTAATGCTTTTCAATGGATTCTCCTCGAGTATGTTTACTTCATCATGTCGTTGCATACCTAGTAAGCAAAAGTACAAAGTTTGAGATCGAGCGCGTTTTGGTTACAAGTGCGGGTTGAAAGCTGTGATTTTTAGTATGGGTCGATATGAGTAAGTCGACCCTAGCAAAAGTTGCCTTTTTATCTGTTTTATTCTATCTGAACAAGAGGATTGAGGTTGTATGCGTTACAGTGGGTCAACTTTTAACCCGTTCAACAAGTGCCTATACAACAGTAGACATAACCAATTAAAATGAAAATGGTTATGTATAATGACAATATTTGAAGTACATAGAGCATAATGAGTTTTTGGGGAAAGTACGTTAAGCATTTATAGCTTTTTCCCTTAATAATAATCTGATGATTGTCAAGCCTATAATATTTCGGGCCATAAGGAGTTTAGAAGAGACTAAAGCTCCATGTCGCGATTGATCATCTTGTCTTTGAGTGGAAAATATGAGACCGATTCAATAGAGAGACTTTTGAGAGGAAAAAATACTAGAAAATGTGAATTATTGATTAAAATAATAGAAGAAATATTGAATTTTGATGTCTTGTTTTAGATTAAATGATGGTCTACGATCAATTATAAACAAAGTCTATTATACTTATAAAAAAGGGAATGATAATGACAGAGTTAGAATTTTTCAGAAATTTATAGTTAAAATAACATGTCTATGGAAGAACTTGGTTTTCTTGTCAATTGATTAAGTAATATTATTTTAGTCAATAGGTTTGTTAGCTTGTCTTTATCTTTATAGCACAAAAAAAGAAATTTCATCTTCAACACTGCATTAATGATAATAGAACTGCTAGGCACTTTACGAAAGATACAAAACGGGTTAGAATTTTTCAAATTTTTATAGCTAAAATAACATGCCTATGGAAGAACTTGGTTTTCTTGTCAATTAATTCAGGAATATTTTTTGAGTCTATGGGTTTTTTAGCTTGTCTTTATCTTTATAAATTAAATAAAGAAATTTCATCTTCATCACTTTATGAATTACTCAACAGAAGGAAGTTTCCTATATGCTAGAGATAATTTGTGTAATCTTAATGGTCAAAAAGGTTAGTTGTCTATTACTCCGTAATAATTTTATTTTATTACTAAAATAATGCAAAACCGGACCTTTATTCGTTATATAAAATAACGCGGAACGCACACACATTCACAACTTCACACACTTTCATGTTTTGAATGGTCCTGTTTGAAAACAATAGTGCAAAGTTAATAACCAAACAAGTCCACAAACAAACTATATTCATGAAATAGAGAACAAAACTTTAGCGACCAAAAATTAATTATAATTCTATACCGTTGTCAATACAAATCACCAAAAAGGTCATCAGGTAACTAAATTAAATATATTTACTAGTTCATATTCTGGAGAGTATCTGACTTAAGGTGAAAAAGAAAATATTGATTGGTGTATCAAATGCAGAAGGTACAAAATGTGAAAATAGCTGTAACTTATCAACTCAAGTTGGCTCTTTTCTTGATCACCCCACGCATTACCGACGTCGCTATGATGTTATTGTTGGTCAGCCACTACCTACTGCTAGGAACTTTATGAAAGATACAAAAACAGGTAGCAAATGACACATGATTATAGAACTTGTTCACATAGCATTATAAATTTCATTTTTACTATATTTTATTGCTAGGTGGCAAATTTAATAACAAGTCAGCGAATATGTTTTATTGCAACTAATGAATGAATATATTCTATCGCTAGTTCGCTAATTCAATAACAATTGATTATAAAACTTTTTTAAAGGCTCTTGCATTTGTCTAAATGGAAATAAGACTTTTTAGCCTGTGTTCTATTGTAAATCAACTACAAATTAACAAAAAAATATAACTTCATGATTTTGTGCTCTTGTGGAGTTGTGGTTATGTTTCATTTCAACCAATACTAGATATTTGTCCAAAAAGAAATCCTTGATCATCACTAATCATCAATACATGGCTTGTTTTTGTTAATTAATTCAGGTTTCGGCAACTCATAAGGATTCATTATCATCAATACATGTAAATAAACATGCATGTAACGTGTTTGATGAAATGTGTCACTGAAATTGTTCTAGAAATTAGAAGCCACGTGTTTTGGATCACTTAACGAAACATGGTACTCTATCACCTTATGTAACATCTGCTCTTGAGTTGGTGTTTTGGAATGATTATCTTGTTTAAATTTCGAATAGATTTTATGTTAGTTTTGGAATTGAGGTTTGTCTGTTATTGAGCTCGTTCAAGTGATTATTAATAACAGGCACTACGAAAATGATCAAAATGCATAAGTATGTAGAGTATTAGATTAAATGTTTATACATAGTACCAAAAAAGAATTTAGTGAATTGACGATCACTTCGATCATGAGATGCATAAGTATGTAGAGTATTGTATATTCAATAAACTAAGACCACTAGGCACTAGCAGCAGCCCTTCATGACCTATTTAACATCTGTGATTTTTCAAAGTCAGGTTTCATATTGTATTATTCAAACTTTGAATCATTCAATAAAAGGGACGTTTCCTATGACAAAAAGTTAATTGTCTTTACAAAAAACAGACCTCCATCCATTAAAAATAACAAGGAATGTCTTCAAATTTTCCTATTGTATAAGTCTGGGTTTGTTAGCTGTCTTTATCTTTATAAATAAAAAAAGAAATTTCATTGTCATCACTTCCTAAATGACAATAGAATTGTTAAAGACCTTTACACAAGATACAAAACCATTAGCATCTACTGACGCATAATGAATATATTTCAATTGATAATTGCCAATTTTATAATATTGATCAACAGGTAATTATTAAAGTCGTTCATAGGTTGTTGTAGTTGTTAGCATCTAATAATGAATATATTCCTTAGAGCATGGGGTGTCGTGGGTTGCCGCTTCTCTTCATTGGGCACGTGTCTTGCATATCATCACTCCACATCATTCAACACACTAACTAAAAATACCCCCCGTCAATCACTCTTACTTCTCTCCATTTGGGCCCCACCCACACTCATTTATAAACTTGCAATGGATATATTCTCTTCATTTGGTTGTCGTTTTCCTCGTCGTTGGACGTGAGAAACAAAAGTGGCGAAGCCACTTGGTGTCGTGTGAGGAGCAAAGTGAAATGGCGAGTTGCCATGTAGGGTGGCGAGAATCAACGAAACCCACACCCCAAGCTCTTATATAATTGGCCAAATTTATATAATACTTATAAACACTTAATTATTAAACTTGTTCACATGTTGTATTTGTTCATGTGCTCTTGTATTTGAATATGAAAAGAGGACTCTTTAGCCAATGTTCTACTGTAATTAGCCAAGAAAATATTACTTCATGATCTTGTGCTCTTATGATTTTGAGTTTATGTTGATGTTATATTCCAACCAATTCCAGTTATGAATAGATCGATTCATGTTAGGTTGTATCTCTAATGGATAAATCTGGTTAATTAAAGGAGTTTGCTTAGAACAAAGCGGGTCAGAAACTTAATACATCAAACTTAATAAATCATTTTATACGTGAAATTGGGATTATTGATGTACAAATACACTTTTCTTAATCGTAGCCACACTAGTATCTATAAAATTCTAAATTTTTTTTACAAAAGAAGGTTTCGGGTTAACCCATATGAAGCCTGTTTCAGCCCTAACCCATTACACAACGCATTTTCACCTCTATAGTATACCATATATTTACGTTGATATTCTAAGCCTAGGAGTGAACATATATGCTTCTGGTCAGATATTACCTACGATCGGTGTTTCATGTGCGGAGGTTCAAAGTGTGAATGATGTTGGAACTTCTCAACTCAAGTTGGCACTTTTCTTGATCCACACTTTGCTGACTTCGCTATGATCTTATTGCTGGTCAACCACTTTTTGCTGCAAGCTTTACAAAAGATACAAAAACAGATTAGCGAATGATGCACATATGCAATGACTAATCAATGAAATTGATTATATACTTGTTCACATGTTCTCTTATTTGACTAAATAGAAGACTATTTAGCCAATGTTCTGCTGTAACTGCAGATTAACCAAGAAATTATCACATCAAGATTTTGTGCTCTTATGGTTTTCACTTCATTTTTATTAAATCTAGTTATTTTCCCAAAAAGAAATCCTTGATGGTCAATAATCATCAATACTAGACTTGACTTTGTTAATTAATTCATGTGTTGGTAACTGATAAGGGTTCATTATAATCAATAATTGCATATAACTATTCATGTAATGTGTTTGATGAAATTTGCCAGTTTCACTAAAATAGTGAAATGGTTCTAATTTTCGGAAACCACGTGTTTTGGACCACTTGACGAAACGTATTGCTCTGTCACTTTATGTATATTTGTAAACCTCAGATAGATTCTATGTTAATTTTGGAATTGAGGTTTGTCCGTATCAGCTTGTTCAAGTTGTTAATAATGAAATTTGTAAGTTATGTTGAATTTGTGATCTAACACTCACTACTAATATGGTCATTTGGTGGCACACAATTCTAATTGCAAAAGTATGTAGAGTATTAGATTAAAGTATAAGTTACTATTATAAGGATCACCTAAAAAATAAATAAAGACAGCAGCCCTTGAAGACCTGTTTAATCATATTATAACTTGATGTTTGTTTTTTTGTTCTTTATCATTTTCAAACGTTAACTTATTTAATAAAAGGAAGTTTCCTATATGTTGTAGACAATTTGTGTAACCCTAATACTACGTCAAAAAGTCATTAGTCTACTACAATAATAATGCAACTACCACACTTGACAATTACTAGTAGAGTTTATAAGTTTTCTTTTAACTAAAATATGTTTATTTAGTGGATGTTAAAAGCAAGGTTGTCAAAATCGCGATCATGCTCGTAGGATAGTACGATCCTACGATCCTATACACAAAAACGATCGGGATCTTAACAAGATCGTAATCCAGGTAAGATCGCAGCAGGATCGTAGGATCGTAGGATCGGATCGGATCATATAGGATCGCCTATTATTAGTTTTTTTATTTATTTTTTATTTATTTATTATTTTTTTTGGTATATTAACTTATTAAGTATAAGCTCATGTTTTAAAGCCCAATGACTAAACAATTTAAAAAAAAAATATTTTTGTGTTGTTAATTAATTATCTCTTGCAAGATTAATGAGATTAATGAGTGTAAAATAATTATGTTTTTATAGAACACTTAGAAATAGTTTAGATGTGTTTTTTTGGATTTATTATGAGAAACGATTTTGTGCTTTGTAAAATGTGAGAAGCTTGTTTTTGAAGTAAACTATCTACATACTTGACCCAATTTTGTTCATATTTTATTTTATGTTACATGTAAAAGCATGAATATTCTAATCTAATTTATTTGGTCATGAAGAAAAAAAATTCGGTAATATTATCAGAATATTCTAATTTAATTTATTTTGTCATCAAGAAAAAAAATCGTGTTGCCCTCTATTATAAATTATGTCGTTTCAGATACAATCCTTTTATCTTTTTGCATTAATCTATATATTGTAACAAAAAGTTACGAAATCACGTGCTAATAAATTAACATTATTTTTTTGCATAAATGTTATCACGAAAACCTATAATAAATAAACATTAAAACAAGAAGTAGGTGGACCGCAAGACGTATGTAGTAACTTTGTGCAAGTATGCATTGCAATATATCTAACATTCTACTACTACGGTACTTAAACATACAACTTTTTCTTTTATCATCCATTTAGATTCGTTTATCATATGAAATATTATATAGAAAATATAAACTACAAGCCATATACAAAAATATATACATTTTCATAGGATCTTACGATCCCGATCCGATCCTACGATCACGATCTTGCAAAAAAGCGATCCTAGGAGGATCCCGATCCTGACAACCTTGGTTAAAAGGTATACCAATCCATCTAAAATCTCAAATCTATCAAGTGGTTCACGACACCAATGTCAACAAGTCAGATAATGAGTTGATGAAATGCCAAGTGTGGGACAAAGTTCAGTAGTAGACTAGAAGATAAAGGAGTGTACAGTAATAGTCATAGACTAGTAGGATAATAGCATACAGACTTTGATGGTCCTGAAAAAACACACTATGGGATGTCACCAAGTACCAACACATTAGAGTAATAAAACATTAAACTTCCTGAGGGTGCAGACGAAGGGTGGAGCTAATAAGGGACCGGGAAGGGTCCCGCCCCCCTAGGCCTACGCATGTTAGTGTATTTTTTCGTGATTTTATGTGTATTTTTGGGGAAAAAATTATTATGGGCCATCCCATTTAATGTATTTCCTGAAAAAAATTTGTTTCGGCCCTCCGATGAAAAATTTTCTAGCTCCGCGCAGACCATAATCTTCGGGTTAACGAGTCTCACGCCTAACGCAATTATATTAGTCACAAAGGTTCACAAAACGTCACACAAAAGAAATAGTAACATTCACTTGATGCCACAAAATGAAACATATACTACATGTCTACGTACTATGACTAGCTTATCACACCGGCCAACTGCAACCATTTGTGCCGTACGAACTTTTCCATCGTCATCCAACTGATCACAGAAATTGGCTCACTGCTACCAATCACGGACATCACCACAAGATGCTCATCCAGTGTAAGACCACGTAATCTTTCATCTGAGTTGCTATTTTGTCCATAATGCCAATCACATACTGAATTCTTTTGCCACTAGGCACTAGCAGCAGCCTTTAATGACCAATTTAACATCTATGACAATTTGGTGAGAAGGTGCCATCATGTTTGTTGTTTTGTTATTTTTTCCTTTTTTTTTAATTATCTTCTGGAACTTTGGATTGTTTATCTACATGTAAAATGCTTCGTATTTTCAATACTAATTTTGTCGCAAGTTTTATCTTCTTGAACTTTAAAGTATTTATGTACATTTATTTGTAAAATGTAATTTTTTTTCATGTTGCAGCCCCAAAAAATTAGATATAAGCAATCAATAATCATGGACTATTACTCTCTGGGGTTAGTTATCCACACCCTTTCAAAGGGAGAGTATCCAATCATTGGATGCATCATCGGCTTGTACGATGTGCCCCGCGGGTTGTACGGTTTGACCAAAACCTATTAATGTGACAATATAGGGAGGGTTTGTATAACATAGCCTTACTCTCTTTACTTGAAAGTTGAAGAGACAACCCACCATCATCTTTTATGGTCAACTATACTCGCTTTGATGTCTCTTTTGTCTAAAACACACTGTCCCCCTTCATAGTTGATAGTTAATACCACATATCTCATTTATGCATATTTTTTGTTGTGTTTGAGATTGTTCATATGCAATATTTAGGAAGTTTGTAATTTTTCCTTTTTCTCATGTATCATTCAGTCTTATTTGTATACAGAAAGAATACTATAAGCATCTTTCATAAATTCTTGTAAAGATGTTGATATTTGCTATTAGTAATGTTTTATTTTCAAAGTAATACTGAGTATGCAAGTTGAAAACCATTTGTTTTTACTATTTCCATATAGTAAGTACTACCTATAAAGGAAGTTTCCTATACAAATGCAGAAGTCAATATAGTCTTCTTTTATCTACCTATTATATAAGTAAGGAGGCTTTTTCCACTGTAGCACCCCCAGAAAATTACACGTCAGCCGCAGAAAAATACTCAAAAAATTACACGTGCATGCATAAACGATAGTTTGTTGACCATCGTTTCTCTTACAAAAAGATCTCACATTTTCCCATTTCATTTTTAATGCACCGTGTTACACACACCCATTCAATACATCCCCATTGCTAATTCACAGTCTCTCTCCAACCTCATTTCTTTCTCTAAAAATTTTTTACCCACCATCTTGTTCTCAGCTACCATCGTTTGTAAGGTGCAACTGACGTAAGTAACTCACATGTTTTCTTATATCTTCTTTTAGGCATTTTATGTACTAACTATAATATTTTTTTTCAATTTTTTTGTTGATCACGTTAACTTTTTTTGTTGGTTTGTGTGGTCGCATAAGACTAATGGCCGGTGTTATCTCTTTGAAACAATGAATCAACGGTGAGTAACTTCATTTATCTCATTCTTTGAAAACATTTTTCCTTTATTTTTGGTTGTTATATATCTACAGGTTTTGTTTCAAACACTTCTTCATTCACAAGACTTCGCTTTTTAAGTAATTGTTTCTGAATTCCTATGTACTCTGTATGATATATGCGTGAACATATACGTATGTCCATGCTTGAAATTCCATCACATCTTGCGTGTTGCGTGTCTCCATATCAAGAAAGATCACCAAAGTTATTTTTTCTTTGTCTCTTGTGGCAGGATGTGAATTTCTAACTCATCGACGGTGAGCAGAACTTTGAATTTCTTGAGTCACATCATTTGTTATGTCTCAGGTATTACATATATTGATCATGTATTTCGACTTTTCGAGACATTGTTGTGCGTTATTGCCTCAACGACTTCTAGATTCTTTCTTTGTGCGATTTTCTGGTGTTTACTTATTTTACATTTTTAAATTGGGTTTATATGAGCGTGATATACGATCATCAGATCATGAATTGTGGTTCTTAATTAGAAAAAAATAGATAATATTAACTTCTAACCATGAACTACTACTACATATAACATATCTTTCTTGATTTTACAGCTCATGCAAGCGTCAAATAATTTGAAGGTAATACACAAACAACAAAAGATTACTTTTCTTTTTAGATTCAAGTATTTTAAATATTTAATACTTGTTAATAGTTTATTTTGTACCTTTCAATAAAAAAGAGGTTTAATTCTTAAATTCTAATGATCATACAAGATCTTTACGATGTGGCTAGCCTATTATATCATATTTCTTAAGGTACAACAAGTATGGCCACAAAGAATCAAATAGACTAAGAAGGACAAAGTGACAATGACAAAGCGTGGAGATGGAGTAGTAGTCAAACACTCAATCCTTCGATTATTGAGTGTATAGTTGTATACTATTGTAGCAGGTAAACTTTGTGCAAAGATATTTTGACTTTACCATTGAAAGATAGATCCATTATTGAGCATAGCATAGGTGGTTTTGCAATGTTGCTTAAGTGTAAGAAGCAGTAGTTGTATTGTACGCTTATATGAATAAATGATCATTTGATGTTATACAATTGTATAATCGTATATGTATCTTTATTTATTCATCGGGAATATAAAATTGCTTGCACCATTATTTATCAACTAAATATCTTATAGCCACTTGTAGAGAAAGATGAGTTACTTGATGATGAGACCTATATATGTCTAAAAGATTTGGATGATGGGTAGACACAATAGTCAACACGATTTTGTACTTCTTAGGTTGAGGCATAGGGGCATGTATGGGATGTACATGATATGATGTCTCATACTTATTTGACTCAACTTTTAATGATGTAAACCTCTTCTGCGCAATAGCATTTGGTGTACGCATTTATTTGTATCTTAGACCACGTACCCCTAATCGTCACCAAACCATTAGGTGGTGGTAACTTACGACGCACAGTCGCACTCCTACCCCCACGATCGTGTGTGGTGGTGGGTTTTTGGTTATGATTTGGTGGTGGTGCCACCTAACATGTTGCACATAAAAAGAAAAAAAATACCCCAACGGCTACAAATGTGTATGTTGATTTAACGTAAATACCCTACGAGTATCAAGATCTATGCTGATGTGAATAATATTTAGGTCAGCATTTTTAGTTATTAAAAGAATATCATGAGCTAGACATATACTGAAAATGTTCGTATACAAAGGATGAGGGTCAATGAGTTTAAGTCTCCAAATAGAATTATTGCTTAAAACTTAACTTTACTTTTCTTGAGCAACACACGTTTACAAGTCTTTTTATAGTATCAGATTGTTAGTATTTTATATACAGATTGTCTAACCAATGCCCTAAGGGCATTGGTTAAGAAGTCATGAACCCTTGCAAAATAACTCAGGGACCCACACACAAAGTACACTTTTCAAATTAAAAAATATTTTTTTAGTCCTTTTTTGTGGGTCCATACCCTTCTTAACCAATGCCCTAAGGGCATTGGTTAGACAATCCCTTTTATATATCATAATAAAATCAGTTGTGATATTTTTGTTTGCTACTAATCTCCATGGTAGCTTTTTATAACTTAGGCCCTGTATGGCTAAGCTTATTTATCATAAGCCGATTTGGGCTCATTTTTTATAAGCTCCAATTTTGTGGCTTATTTTGAGACTTGTCGGCTTTTATAAGTTTATCATATCATAATAAACTTAAATAAGCCGACAAGTCTCAAAATAAGCCGTAAAATTAAAGCTTATAAAAAATAAGCCGAAATAGCTTCAAAATCTTTTTAAAAGCCATCTTTTATATGTTGTTAAATACCTCAAATATAAGCAACATGGGCCGTGCTTATACACTACCTAATTAATAGAATAAAAATATGCAATACTTATCCACACACAACTAGGGGTGTTATCGGGTCGGGTTATCGGGTTTGTCGGGTCGGGTTGAGTCGGGTTACGAATTTTTAAAAAGTCACCCGCAACCCGACCCGATAAGTAATCGGGTTATCGGGTTTGGGTTTTATCGGGTCGGGTTAAGTCGGGTCGGGTTGAGTCGGGTTGGCGGGTTGAAATAGCAAAATAACAAGAATCACCATAGCAGATTTACATAGTAACCTGTTAAGTTGGTCAAAGTAACAAATCAACATGTAAATTATCAAAGTAACCTTTTAAGTATCAAAGTAACAAATTTACATAGTAACCTGTTAATTTGGTCATTCAACCTGTTAAGTATCAAAGTAACATGTAAATTGTTGTAATTTACATAGTAGCCTGTTAAGTATCAAAGTAACAAATGGTCATTCAACACAATCATTTGTTAATTTACATAGTAGCCTGTTAAGTATCAAAGTTACTTTTCAGACGACTTTGTCATAATGTTATATTCTCATGAGACAATATAACTCAAAACTGGACTTTCTTCAAGATGAATGGATTACAAAAATCACCAAATGCATGTTAATTTTGCACTTCTGTTGGTCCTATCCCAGTACACAACTTTTTGCTGATCTTCAATAACAATTGATTTAAGACCTTCAAACTTCTTTTGACATTATATTACTATGCAAGAAGTTGTATTCACTTCTCACATGAAGTTGCAAACCCAAAAAATATTCAAGTACGTAAGAAATTTGTTCACCCCTGTTACAAGTTGTAGTCTAAGTCCAATTGAAGGAAAGATGACATAAAATACTTAAAGTGTGTATCTTACAACATAGGCGCATGAATGATGCTGCTAATCAAAGTAACCTGTTAAGTTGGTCATTCAACCTGTTAAGTATCAAAGTAACATGTATCAAAGTTGGTCATCGGGCCAATAAAAACTAATAATATGGAAAATGGAAAATTGATTATCGGGTCTAATCGGGTTGACCCGATAACCCGATAGTATTATTTTTTTAACCCTAACCCGACCCGATAACATTATCGGGTTATCGGGTTCGGGTCAAAACAACCCGACAAGATTTTTGACCCGATTAGACCCGACCCGATAAGGCCTAATCGGGTTCGGGTTCGGGTTCGGGTCGGGTCAACCCGACCCTACTGACACCCCTACACACAACCACATATCCACAAGACCACAAACGCATATGCTAAACACATTTGTATCACCACCAGCTACCTCCCTCCTTTTTGACTATTGTCCACCACTAGCAACTCTTTCAGATCTCCTTCATTTCGTATCCTTTTCTAACCCAAATTTCGCCCTCTTTTTGATAAAGACAGAAACGTGATGTTTTCATCTGACGAATTTGATCACCTAAAAATACCCCTTGAAAATATCCTCATAGCCACCAACAACTTTGATGAAGAAAATGTCATCGGCACAGGTGGATTTGGAAATTCTTACAAGGGACAGCTCTTGTGGTCCGGTGAATTGATTGATATCACTGCTTGGAGGTTTAATAAAGATGATGAAATTGAACAGCTGTTTTGGACGGAGATTTCGATGCTTTCTACTCTCAAGCATAAAAATGTGGTTTCTCTTGTTGGGTTTTGTGATGAAAATGATGAGAAGATCATCATTATCAAGAGTGAGACCAGGGGAAGTCTTGGTAACTATCTAAGTGACTCGATGCAGTTGACATGGGTGCGAAGATTGGAGATATCTGTTGGGATCGCACAAGCATTGAGCTACATTCATTATGACGAGCCACGCGATTTCAGCGTAATACACCGGCTCATTAGCAGTCGCACAGTTCTATTAAATGATGATTGGGAACCTAAGTTATCTGATTTTGAATGTTCCATGAAGATTGAAGCATCTCAAAGGCACAATTCATTTCATACTAATGAACTTGAGTATGTGGAAGGGTATGGAGACCCAACATATATTGAGACTGAAAGTGCGAGCCACAAGTCAGATATGTACTCCTTTGGGATTGTATTATTTGAACTACTCTGTGGTAGGAAATCAATAATAGACAGCGATAATAACGAGTATTTAGCTTCTCTGGCCATTACCCATTATAGAGAGAAAAGACTCGATGGAATAATTGATTGGGACCTGTGGAATCAAATGGACTTGCAGTCATTCGATATTTTTGCGGAAACAGCGTATGAGTGCTTGAATGAAGAACGATCGCAGCGCCCAAATATTGATGAGATTGTCACAAGACTTGAGAGAGCGTTGGAACTTCAACTGGAACATCAAAATGAGGTAAGACCGTTTTTCCTCTTCCATCTTTCTATAATAATCAGTACTACTATATATCTATTTGTGTGAGTGTATACACATATAAACTCCTAGTACCTTATTAGCCTTTGATCAGTTTCCAAACAGCATGTAATTGCTCTGAAAAACAGCATACAAACATGTAATTGCTGCTTAAAAGACATGGTTTCTGTATAAAACTGTGTCGGAACAGCATATAAAAGCTGTAATTGCTGCTAAAAAACAACATACAAAAGCCGTTAAAACAGCATATAAGCCTGTCCAAACAGCCCATCCTTCTGTTGTCCAAATAGCATATAGAAAGTGTTTAAAACACCATAAAAACCTGTCTAAACAGCTTTTAAAGCCTTTAAAAACTTGTAAAAAGCAATGTGGAACACATATAAAAGATTTAATGACAAACCCAGCCGGAATTATAAAAACGGGTAAAACCCGGCGGGTCACACCGGGTTTTGAATTCTTAAAAACCGGTTTCTTTTAACCCGTATCTACTTCGGAACCACTTCAAAAATTAAAAAAACAAAACTGGTATAGTAAAAGTATTTGTTGATGTTTGCAAACATTTGTGAACTATGACCTTTGTGTGAAACTGGGGGACTGTCCCTTGTAGACGATTAAAATTAGAAACTAGGGGATTGCTGAGTTACAAAGTAAAATCAAAATTTTAATAGTATAGTTATTAAATCTACCTGTAGTTTAGCAAGTTCATTACGATACACACAAGGTAGTATATATGGCCTTTCACTGTAGCAAGTTCAAATCACTGTAGCAAGTTCATATGCGTTGTCCACCCCCTTTTTGTTTGTGTCTTTAACCTCAAAACTAAAACTTTTAGGGACTCTAATCTTCAAATATTAACAGACTTAATTATGACGCATTGACTGGAAGAGAAGAAACTTCCGTTATACGGGTTCGACTCATTTACTTGTAAATTTGTCTGTCCAGGTTATGGTTTGTCTCTATGTGGCGATAAAAAAACGAAAAACCGATAAGAAAAAAAAGGTCAATTAGGTCACTGGTGAAGACTTGATAGTCACCCACAGTGTATTTTTAGTGAATAAAACTTTCTATATTGAGATCTATATTGAACTTTTGCCTTGTAAATATATTTGAGTATCAGTTTTTGTCACACCCTCGCCGGAGGCGGAAACACGAGGTGTAACGGAAGGGAACATAAGCACAAGATAATAGAACATACCAACGTTAAGATTTAAAAGAAAGAGTACACCATTACAACACCAGTTTAGCCAACATCGGCAAATGTATTACAAAGTTTAGTTCCCAAAATATTGCGTTCTATTACATAACGATTTGTAGTGACAAGTGAAAACTTCATTATGCAAGACCTGGTAGAAAAAGCTTACTAACGATCACCTGAAATGCATGAGAGAAAAAACGGGTCAACTATGAAAATAGTTGGTGAGTAAACATGTTTAGTAAAATAAGAAAACTCGTAAGAAATATTCAAAGGTTTCGGTCATCGGAAATAGTCCACAAAGCAAAGGCACTGTAAATCCACTCAGTTCCAAGTTCAGCCCATACAAAACTTGCAACCTGTGTGTTCACAACCCATTGCACAAAATATAGTATGTCTAGTTTATGCTCATGCACACGTTGTCAAATGAGGTCACAAAGCAAAGGCATTGTAAATCCACTCAGTTCCAAGTTCCGCCCATACAAAACTTGCAACCTGTGTGTTCACAACCCACTGCCAAAAGTAGTATGTCTAATAGTCAAGTATAAGCGGTCATAATAGTTCACAATATAGTACCACGAATATAATAATTCAGGGATGCTCCTGATGAAACCAAATTATCTTTGGGTGCCACTACCCCAAAGTTATGTTGGGTGCCTCTTCCCAAAGATATACTGGGTGCCTCTTCCCAAAGATATCCTGGGTGCCTCTTCCCAAAGATATATTGGGTGCCTCTTCCCAAAGATATACTCCGAACATAGGAGTCTTTATAGTGATGTCTCGAACATAGGAGACTTTATAGTGATGCTCCGAACATAGGAGACTTTAGGTCAAGGTCATAACATGTATGGTTCAATAAGTTCAAGTAAGGCATAATTTCATAATTAAGTTCAAGGATTTGATTCAAGTTCACAAGTTCTAGTCAAACAAGTTAATAGAAGTAGTGATCAATTTAGCTCAAGAATGGTTCATGCATTTCGCCCCAAAATATAGTAAAACGGTAAAAGGGGGATGTGATTACTCACTTGATGAATAGATGCGATGACAAAAGTGGTTACACCGAAATGTAGCGTGAATCTCTAACCTGACCTATTATGAATGATATGATATGTAATAAGTCATGATGTAATGTTATGCACGCAATTCGGATGATATTTATACCACCTATGTATTTTTGAAAACAATACTTCTCGTTGAAAATATAATCTTTTAACGTCTTGACCATTTTTAAATTACTTCACATGTATTTACATTGAAATGATATCCAACGATAATCATTTAGTGATTAATTGTGAAATTATAACTTTTCGTCGTAAAATAATGTCATTGAAATTTCCATGAAAGTGACTAAAACGGCCTCTAAAAGCTAGTCGTAAAATGGTGCACGTCGAGCGTTAGGAAACAAACTCAACGGTTTTGGGAAGCTTGTATCACTATCTCAAAGTTTTAGCATTTAATTTTTCATCCTAGAGGTCTCGATCTTAGAGAAAAATATAGGTTAAGTATGGTACTTGTGTGTTTAAGAGTGGTTTTCGGTAAACTTTGAGCGACTATATTTTATTCATTACAACTCCGCTTGACGAACGGTTGGATATTTTGGAAAATATGGTTGGCGAATTTGATTTTACTAGAATACATATTTTTATAAAGAGTATTCTATCAATGTTAAAAACGACCCTCAACATGGCCCCTAGTTGCCGTAGTATATGTTTAATAGAAAAATATATTAATGTTACTAATAGAATAAAGTTACGGCAACTTTGTTTATCGCGTGTAATTTACTCGTTACAAGTCCGTTTTCTACGTTTTCTATACCCTTAGCTTCGTGTCAAAGTATACTAATATATTTTCGATAAGTCGACACAATTTATAAAGCTTAAGACTCATTTTTGACTCGTAAAGAGTGACATTTTTATGCTGAATTTCCAGAAATTATTAGTTTTCGACGTTTAACTTGAAAAATTCATATCTTCTTCGTTATAACTCCGTTTTAACCCGTTCAAGCGGCCACGGTTTCGTTTTAAAGTATATTTTCTAAATATCTAGGCCAAAATTTTTTATCTACTGTCGGATTTTCCAGATTTTAAAAATAAGGACAGACCCTTTTCCAAACTTGTCGAAATGAGTTTTTCTCGCGCCAAACCTATTCTAACCCATTCAAAACAACTCCGAAACTATTCTAATCCTACCATACACCTTCTTAGGGTGTCATGGATTCCTAGACATAACCAAAAATAATATATAACAAGGAGTAATTATAGGATGGATTATATATATATATAACACTTAAAAATCAATAAAAAGTGGTATAAACATCAATATGACTTGCATGATTTTATTAAATATGATGAAATGAATATGAAATGAATATGAAATATGATCATAAAAATGAAAAGCTTACAAGTAACTTGATGATGTTATTAGAACAAAGGGTTTTTCCTAATCACTTGAGGTTTTTATTGCAAAACCTATACAACAAGTGATACTAGAGTGTTAATTAACTTGACTTGAAAACTTTGGTGATCTCCTCTTGGAACATCAATGGTGGCCGGTTTGATGGTGAAGAGAGAAAGAAAGAATGGTTTTGATTACACCATGAGATATTATCTTGTATGTGTTGAATTGTGAGTATAATACATTATATGTATAAGATATTTTACAACAAGTGAATGTGAGTCACACCATTTAGTCGACACACACAAAAGAAAAAGGAGATGAATGCATTTAGTAATATTTAAGAGTATTAATGTAGAGTAAATGTGTAATTACTTAAGGATAAATGGTAACTTGTGTATTTATTTAAGCATTTTGGGTAGCGTTAGATAAAAATAACTTTTCACGGGTCAAGATAAAATGTATTGAGGTCATAAAAATTATAAAAATACATTTCTTGAAAGATTTGAGTGAATAAATATTTATCGGGTTGAATTTAAGAAAACCGTCGTAATTTATATAAACATAACAATTTATATACAAAATAAATTGAAACCATCGGGTAAACTAATAATAAAATTTTTATAGTCTTAAAATGAGTACAAAAATATATTAAGAATATTTTTGGAAGTGTCGGATCAATATTCAAAATAATCTTTACGTGATAGCGTTTATTTAATAAGAAAATAAACGTTTAATGTAAAATGCAAAACCATGCACGAACCGATATGAAATGATGAATATTGAGTTTGAGAAATGACCGGAAATTGAGAATTGTGACAGTTTTTCTTTGACAATTTTTTTTTTTTTTATTATTTTTTTTCCCAAGTCAACCCAGCCACACTGAAGTTAATGTAAGAGATTAAACACAACATTAATATCCCATAAGCACCATGAAACACCAAAAACCGACATGTTGAAAAGGCGAAAAAGGAAGCTAAATGATGGCCAATAAACAAAACATCACGAAAACGAAACAACTACCTTCTCAATAGAGCCCATAATAATCCTTTTGACCTTGGTTATCTTAATATGATCCCTTGGCCTCTTTATTCCCCCTAACAGAGGCATAAACAGAAAAGATAAGACACGTATTAGTTTCAGAAAAGAATACTCAACAAAATAAGATTTGACATCTACACTCAACACGCGCCCGAACTCCTTATCAATATTGTATGCAAGCAATGGGTAACAACCTTTTGGGATAGCTAATCTGCTTTGAAAGTTGAAACAATGCTATGGGTCAAATGGGTAACAACCTTCTAATTTCAGCGTTTATTCTTTTACTGCATCATATAAGCACTTATCAGTTGACTTTTTGGGATTACTGATCTGCTTTGAAACATTACCTTGCCACTTTTTAAGGCTTTCCATATAGTCCTTCAATTGGTCCTTGGTATTATGGGTCCCCTTCTCATACGCTTTGGAAAATTATTTTTTGCCTGAAACAAGAATGAGTAGTATATAAGAACTAGAATGAATGCAGTAATAGCATATTCATTGGATTTCATAAAGTCTAAAGAAAGATTACTCAAACTCAACAGATTTCCATATTTCGCTAATGGTAAAGGAAAAAATCTAAATGAGTTCCATAGAGATCAAACTTATACAAGCTCTTGATCTTCCTCAACAGTTTTATATTCAAGTTTCTATGACTTTATGAGATGAACATAACTTAAGTATATACAGTTAAATGGGATGAACGAATCTCAAAGTATGAGATGAACATCATCAAGCTGGAATAGAATTATACTTTCCTTAATATTCATGTGTCTCATTGCTGCTAGTCTTTCTTTCCACAACAGGAGAGTTCTTCCCTTTCAAAATCAGCAATTTGGCTTTAAAAGTTTCAATTACAACATTTAATACTGTCTCTCCATTCCTTTCAATATCCTGAAAAATCCTCCAATTCCACTATTGTCAAATAAAGTATCCTGCTGCAACAGCTACTGGAAACAACTTCAAACATCAAATGACTAAACAAAAGTATATATTGCAATGTTAAAAAATTTACTGTTACACAAACCACTTTATGAACTTATCCACAAGACAAAAACATGTCTTTGAGGGAACCAACCAAGACAACTCGAATCCAGATTATCCCATCAAAACTGCATCAGGTAGACAAAGTATCACCCATGTAGTCCATACTTAAATCATCTAATTCACGACCAAATACTTTAAAAAACACCTTAGGAGCAAATATTGACTACATTAACCAAGACCAAATATCAACATGAAGTCACTCACCAAAACAATGAAACTTAACAAGACCATTCACTTGATCACTTCCTAAACTTCTAACTAACCTGTCTTAGACATGGTTCAGGAATTTTATCAAACACTTTGTACGCATTATTAAACTCCATTTTTCTAACTCACATTTTAACTTGACTGTTTTACAGATAATGAAAGAATTTGCTCACCTCAGAGTCCCCCTTGAAAATATCCTATCCGCCACCAACAACTTCCATGAAGAAAACGTCGTTGGAGACAATTGGTTTGAACAGAGATATAAGGGACAGCTATTTTGGTCCGGTGAGTTGATTGATATCTTTGCTCGGAGGTTTAATAAAGAACGGGATGGAGGGACAGCTATTTGGAGGGAGATTTCATTGCTTTCTAGTCTCAAGCATAAAAATGTGGTTTCTCTTGTTGGGTTTTGTGATGAGAAGATCATCATTTACAAGCTTGACACCAGATTAAGTCTCGTCAACTATCTAAGTGACCCGATTTTGTTGACATGGGTGCGACGATTGGAGATATCTGTCGGTGTTGCGCAAGCATTGAGCTACATTCATTATGACGAGCCACGCGATTTCAGCGTAATACACCAGCAAATCAACAGTGGCACAGTTCTATTAAATGATGAATGGGAACCCAAGTTATCTTGTTTTGAATGTTCCATGAAGATTGAAGCATCTAAAAGGCACCATTCTTTTCATACTAATGAAGTTTGGAATGTGGAAGGGTATGGAGACCCAACATATTTAGAGACTAAAAGTGTGAGCCACAAGTCAGATATTTACTCCTTTGGGATAGTATTATTTGAATTACTATGTGGTAGGGAATCAATAATTGACGAGCAAGATAATAAGTATTTGGTTCCGGTGGCTATTTTTCATTATAAAAAGAAAATACTCGATGATATAATTGATCCGGTTTTGTGGAAACAAATGGATCCGCAATCATTAAACGTTTTTGCGAAGACAGCATATGATTGCTTGAATGAAGATAGATCTCAACGCCCGGATTTAAGTGAGGTTGTCACAACACTTGAAAACGCGTTAAAACTTCAAATGGAACGTCAAAATGTTGTATGACTTTTTTTTTTCCTTTCATCTTTCTTTTATAATAGCTAATCTCTATTTATTGATAATATTAATATTAACACGAGCAAAATTGTTTACTTATTACTGTATATTTATGATAATAAAGGAGCAGTCAAAAGTTGCGTCAAAAGTTGAAGATACATCATCCAATCATGACAAGGTAATTATTATTATTGTTGCAAGTCATTGGAATTTTAGTAAGGTGACCTCCATATATACACGTGTTATTTTTGGAATACTTGGTAATGGGGAGGCGATTTATACACTCCAACAAATCATTGGTAGACTCCAAATTATTATGTTTGAACATTTATACCTTCACATAAGTGAAAGTGTAAGGATAACTGTGAGGGTATAAATATCTAAACAAAATAATTTGAAGTGCACCAATCATTTGTTTAAGTGTACAAATCATCTCCCTTGCTAATGTTATCTTGTTTGGTACATATAGGGATCATTGACCGCCATATCTACACGTGGTGAGTCCCATGTTAGCAAGGACACAAAGTCTTTCCTCAAAGATCTTTCTCACTTAAAACTCATCATTCAAGATTTAAAATCAGCAACCAACAATTTTGCTGTTGAGAATATTATCAAAAAAGTTAAACTTGGAACGATTTACAAAGGCCGTCTCTTACATTTTGAACAATTCATTGATATTATTGTAAAGAGGTTCTATACCAATTGTATAAAAGATGAGAGCAAAAAGATTTGGACGGAGATTTCAATGCTTTCAAGTCTCAAACATAAGAATCTAGTGTCTCTTATTGGGATTTTTGATGATGGGAGAAATAAGATGATCATATACAAGAAGGAGGCCAAGGAAAGTCTCTCAAAATATGTTAGTGACCAGACCCTCACATGGATGCAAAGATTGAAGATATGTGTTGGTGTTGCGAATGCGTTGAGTTACATCCATTATGATGTTGGACGTGATTTCAGTGTCATACATTGCAATGTCAGGAGCTCCAAAATTTTACTTGATGACGAATGGGAACCCAAGTTATCTGGTTTTGAACTTTCATTGAAAAATACAGTAGCTCGGAGGCACCGTCTTCTTCTTACTCGTGATATTGTTAAGAATGTATACACGGACCCAAAATATGAAAAGACTGGCGGGGTGACCCATAAGTCAGATGTGTATTCATTCGGTGTTGTATTATTGGAAGTCTTGTGCGGACGGAGTGCCGTTCTTCCCGGTGAAGAGCTGGGAGAGGGATTATTGAGTAAATTGGGCAAATCTAATTTGGATGATATGATTGATCCGTATTTACGAAAACAGATGGACCCAAGAGCATTAAAAATCTTCTCAGAAACAGCCTATGGTTGCGTAAAAGAGGAAAGAGCAGATCGGCCATATATAGATCAGGTTGTCAAAAGACTTGAGAAAGCGTATGATGTTCAATGGAAACATGAAAATCCAGTAAGAACGTTAACTTGTTTATCAACTTTATGTAACAATAATTGTTATATTATCAACTCATTTCCTATTCTCTTGCAAATATTATTGTAGGATCTTTCGAGGAATGTAGTTGACCGCACATCATCCGATCACTTGAAGGTAATTAAACTCCTTAAACTTTTTATTTAAATGCGGATAGGTGTTACTTTACATGTTTTCTTTTTAAGTACCAAACAGTTATGGTTTTAAACGTATGTGATTTTGTTTTTTCATTATAATCTATTAACATTGATATTATATTGAGACTATAATATTACATAAAACTAACTTTTTTTTTATAATTAATGTGGTGAATATGAAAGTATTAAATAATTTTGTTTTATTAAGTGTATTTTGACAAAAATAGCAATTTGTAAGCGTTAGCGTTTAAAAGTAGCTGTAAGCAACATCATTTAACACCAGTTGTTTTGTTTCGTATTTAGTAAGATAATTGAATAATTTTAATTTGTGATACTAAGGGTATGTGTGATAAAACTAGCTGTAGGCCAATGACTGTAAGTTAATAATAGGTAAATATACTAAGTGTTTGGTAAGTTAGTTGTGGTTGTAACTATAAAATGGAAAATGACACTAAAATACATTTACATGATTAGAAACGACTAAAAACTTAAATAATAAAAATCAATTTATGGATAATTAATTTAATGTTATTAAAAAAGTATCTCTTAACAATCATCGACGCCGTACATCAATATGTAGCAATATCATTAGTGAATCATATTATCTCAATAGATGTTTCTTTTGAAGAAAATTTGGGTGTTTGTTTTATGCCCCGAACATCATGAATTTTTCAACTGAGATAAAATTTGGATGTTGCTCAAATTATATGTAATCGAAGATGTTTCAATCTTCATTTTGCAATATTAAATTGTAGTCTAACACAAAACGAGACCACTATTAAGTTAACAATATGTTAAAACCACATTCTCCACAGTAGATTGCCATACAACTGTCAAGTATGCATACATCATAACTTAAATGACAAAAAGTGAGAATGTGTCATTTAATAGAGGAATAGAGAGTAAATAAACACTTAAACGAATAGCCTAACAAAATCGAAAACCCCAATCTAAATTATGATAAAGGAAGGGGTAATACCCAATGACCAGTAAACCAATAGAGAATGGTTTGATTTAAAATATAACTTTTCTTCCCCTTAGACACAGTAAAAAACTAAAAACAACATAATTGATACCTACACACAAACTCGATTTCATTTGATACATTTGTGGGACCTCTACCGAAAGTGGTACCCGGTAACAAAGTATGTCTAATTCATTCATTATTTGAAACATGGGAATTATTATTCTCAATAATTTTTCGTTTTCAACCTTGTCACACGTCTTGATCCTTTTATTAGATATATATTTGGGCATTAGTTTTACGGATTATATTCATTTTACGAGAAAATGTCATGTAATAGTAATTAAGTTTTTTGAATGTTTGAATTATGTCACTCAAACTCTATATCAATTACAAAAACAATCCAAGTTTTGTCCCATTATTGTGAAAATATTCAACAGTGTTATGTTTAGGAGTAACTAAACATGCATTATTTGATTGTACTATAGTTTTAAACACGTGCCTCTAACGATATCTTCTCACAACCAACTCAATCTATAACCATTCAATTTGAAAAGAAAAATAAGTCAGAAAATAGTAGTAAAGGTTTAAAAAGGTTCTATTAAAGTCACTAGAATTCAAAATTTTCACAACAATAAAACATTATTGAAATTTGAATACACAACAACAACAACAAACCCAATCCCGCCGTGGCAGGGTATGGGGGAGGTAGAATGTAGACAGATCCTACCCTTACCCCAAGGATAAACCCGGGAGTAAGGAGCCTGCTTCCAATGAGACATTATTGAAATTTGAATGATTTTTATAATTAAAAAAAAAAGTCTTAGTTATTAGATTGGAAACAAACTGAAACATAGTTACTATTTGATTTGATGTTTTTCATCCTCATTTTCCTAATAATCAACTTAAAACAAATCAACTATTGCACGTGTTCATCATATTATCTTATAATGCATAAAGGACTTCTAAAATTACAAATACTTAAAATTCATCATTGTTTATTATAATAAGATTCAATAGATTGTACATAATTAACACACAATTAATGTGGTCAAGATATATTTTATGTAGTCAATTAATTAACTGATCAATAAATACAATTAATGCAGTTATTAAAACACCCTTACATAAGAAATACAAATTATCAATCATATTCTACAACCAACTCAAACATAATTATTAAATGTCACTAATACAAATAATAAAGCATATTATACAAATATTCAAGTCCGAACAGGCAACGGGCGCGGGCCAAACATACTCGAGCCCGAATGGGCATGAGATAAACAAAATTCTTGATATCTGTGAATTTATTGTAAAAAAAACATAATAAACTAAAATACATGATTTACCGGAAAATTTTATTTCAGGATACCCGTTGCTGCAACGCGTGAGTACTCGCCGCTGCAACGCGTGAATACCCTGCTAGTCTATCTATAAATACTAAAAAAGCACACTTTTTAGAAGCTTAAATGATTAAGATTTTCATAACATAACTAAGCACCTTCTTTTGACAAGTGTCCATGGCATCTTTCTTTAACCAGTTTTTTGAATTATCTCTTGAATTCTCCCGCCAAACTTAGTTATTCACAACTATGTCATTAACTCTTTCAATTGTTTACAAAATTCTTAAGCGTATATTAATAATGAAAACTATTGCCATTTATTACTTTTTACCAATCACACCTAAGTTATGAAAGTATATTTTGAGACTTTTACAATCAATAAATATCATTTATGATTTTTGAATTAGTTCTTAATATCAATACTAGGATATGCACGTAGAAAAAAGGCGTGAACACACCCAATGCTTGCTTTCTGAATACCACCACCAACAAAATGAGAACGAAGTGAGAATTAAAATTACATGCTAAATTGTTTTCTGACTATTAATCTACAAATGAGAGCCCTGATTTAAATAAAGTGTAATCCATCAACATTAATTTTACATTTACTTGAGGTTTATATGTTTTTTCACTATCACTTATTCCATCTAATTATAAATACGACTTTTAGACCCTTGACTATAAAGGCCTTAATTTGGAATATAAAATGTCAACACAAATATCATATTGGAACGCCCGTAGTAGACTAGATTTTTTTTTAAAATTTTTTATATATAACAAGACATGATCCAAACCTTCCATTACTTCTCTAGTATACTTTTGAAATTCTAATTAGATTCAGACTCTCAAAGTATTTTTATGTTAAAATAGACACAAAGAGATTTCCGACGATAGGTGGCACGACCTCCAACGAGCCACTGATTATTTTATACAAAATTCGAAAAATGACAAAAATCTCTAACTGATCACAGCCGCGGCTAAAATCCTTACAGTCGCGGCTGGAGGCCTCAGAAGACCTCCATAACTCTTCCTAACCTCGGCTGGAAGCCTCACAGTCGTGGTTAAGACCTACAAGCCAGCACTTACACTTTCCTTTTGACCCATTTTTCCGGAAAACATATTAACCCTTATCACAATGACATGAAATTCCACATAATTACTACATATACATTAATAAACATATTTGAAGTTTTACAAGCTTGGAATATAAGTGGAAACGTGTTTTCGAAGTTGTGCCAAACGCTCCTCTAAATATCCATTAAAACATTCCGAGAAAACCATATGTCATTAGGATTTAAATATTTGTTAACAATAATACATGTTCATGTTTTCCAGATTAGTAGTTACTATAAATCTTATATTTTCGTCAATTTTCTTTGAAAAACGTGGTAATTCGACGGGTCATTTAGCTAGTATTTTATAAATGTCTAGTAAAATTTTTCCCTCTTTCTCTTTCTTTTTGTAACTTCACCCCAATCCTTACTAGCATTAATGTGGTGCTGCATAACTCCATAATGTTGCAGGGAAAGAACTTGGAACACTTAAAGATTCAACTAAATGATATAATCAAGGCTACCAACAATTTTGACGAAGCATATTGCATCGGTTCAGGTGGATTCGGTCAAGTGTACAAAGCAGATCTTGAACATTTTGATAGCAATAATTCATCGTCGATAGAAGGTGTGAATAAATGCGATTTACCAAGGAAACGAAGCACGGTAGCCATAAAGCGCATTCACAATCAAGAAGGAGAACAAGGGTTCATTACAGAAATTGAGATTCTGACTAGCTGCAAACATGATAATATAATCTCTCTTCTTGGTTTTTGTGATGAAGATCGTGATCACATGATCCTTGTCTATGAGCTTGCTTCTAAAGGGAGTCTTGAGGATTATCTGGGAAACAGTGAAAAAATGACTAATCTTACTTGGATGCAACGCTTGAAAATATGTCTTGGTATCGCACATGGCTTGAATTACATTCACACCGACACAGATCAAGACAAGCAAAAGATAATACACCGTGACATTAAGAGCGCGAATATTCTATTGGACGATAACTGGGAGGCTAAGATTGCCGATTTTGGGCTTTCCAAATTTCATCCAGCAGATCAAGATGCCAGTACTTTCAATGCCAGTACGATTGCAGGTACACCTATGTACTTCGATCCAGAATATGAGAAGTTTGGAAAGCTAAATAAGAAAGCAGACATTTACTCTTTTGGAGTGGTGTTATTCGAGATCTTGACTGGGAGGTTGGCCTATGATTTTGAGAAGGGGATTGCACCCATTGCACGACATCATTTTGAGAAAGGAACACTAATGGAATTTGTTGATCGCAAGATAAAGGAAGAAACCGATGAGCATGTCTTTTCTCTAAGCAAAGGACCCGACAAAGAGTCTTTGGACATATTCGCAGAAATTGCATTTCGATGTCTCGCGGAAACTCAAGTGCAACGCCCAACAATAGATGTTGTCATCAACGAACTAAAGAGAGCGTTAAAGTGTCAGGTGCATAATTTTTTTTGAATAACTTTATAATCTCCTTATATATTCTTCTTAGTAGTACGTGACATTTCCTACATTATAATGTGTAACTAATTTTTTAATCCTCAAACTTTTACCCAATTAACAATCTTACCATTTAAGTCATTTAGTCCTTAATGACTTAATCCTCACTCCCCCTCTCTACAGACCATGATGTATAATATTTCTTCTTTAATTCTAAAATGAAACAACTAAGCTTGATTTACAACCGTAACCCTGAACTTATTTGAAACTTTAAAGGAGTTTTAGATGGAAAATAGTTCAGTTATTTTTTACTTATCAATCGACTGATTGTCTGATGATTCGCAGGAGAACCACACGGATAGCCTCAAACTGTCACTTCAAGACATAAAGTCGGCCACTGAAACTTTCAATCAAGACAATCTCATTGGACATGGAGATTTTGGGAATGTATACAAGGGTCACACTCATGGGCATAAATTCATAGCTGCAAAGCGGTTGGGCAAGAAATCTGCGGAAGGAGAAGCTGAATTTATGACAGAGCTTGAAATCCTTATGCAGTATAAACATGAAAATGTAATTGGTCTTTTGGGCTACTGTGATGAAGAGGATGAGAAAATTATTGTCTATGAGTATGCATCCAGAGGAAGTCTTGATCAGTACGTGAGCAATGATAGTGTTACGTGGGTGATGCGGCTTAAAATATGCATCGATGTTGCAGTCGGGTTGGAGTTTCTTCATGGAACTATTTCAAGTCCAGAAATGGTAATACATAGGGACATCAGCAGCAGCAACATTCTACTGCTTGATGATTGGAAAGCAAAAATTAGTGATTTCGGGCTTTCCTTAGTATGTCCAACAAATCATGATGTAGACTATGTCATCGACAATGTTACAGGCACAATTGGCTATTGTGACCCACTGTACTCAAAAACAGGCTTCTTAACCAAAGAGTCTGATATATTCTCATTGGGTGCGGTCTTATTTGACATATTGTGTGGGAAACTATCATCTGAAAAGCTAGATGACGTGTATCTTTACTTACCCTTTTTGGCTAAACAACACTATCATTTAGAAAAACTTGATGAGTTAGTGTTCGAGGGTATTAAAGAACAAATTGTGCCAGAGTCATACATTATCTTTACAAGGATTGCCCTTAAGTGCTTACATCACAGGAGAGAAAAACGGCCAACAGCTCATGAAGTAGTCATAGAACTCAAGAAAGCATTGGAATTCCAGGTAGGTTTCTATATTCTGACAAAATTGGCTAACTTTTGATTCATATAACTGTAAGAAAGTAACTATATGAAACATGAGTTTATTAGTTGATTAATGTATATGCAGGAGGATTGTAAGACATGGGAGCCCAAATTGCCTAAAGACTACAAAGAAATAGCCCAGATGTCAAAGTGCCCTGAAATATATTCTACCATTAAGAAAGAGGATCTTTATACCATTTTTTCAAAGGGAATCCTCATTCAACAAGACAATGTGGTAATCAGTTCATCTTGTATCTCGTTTATTTGGTATTTTCCAGTTTTCTATATATCTTATCCTTTGTGAGGGATAATTTGAGATGACACATGCGTTCACACATGATTAAAATTGAATCTGATTTATATTTTATTATATGTAACAGTTGCTGTCATTCGATGGTAATGGAGAACGAAATAAAATGGTATCAGCGGAAATGTTTTCTTACATAAACAGTTGTCCACATGAGTGGAAATCTCTTCAAGAATCAAGGTTATTCTCTTTACCTCTCTAAATTTATCAGTACATAAGTCATAAGCATACATATGCATTTATGTTAGATGTATATATATATTTTTCTTTGAAAAAATGTTGTTACTTTACCGGATTATGCATGACAAGCTATTTACGGGAGCATAATAATTAGTTTAAAGCCTACCTATGTATTTTGAACTTGCATTGTGGTTCTTTTTTCTTGCAGTGTTGTGTATTATATAATAGAAAAAAATTCCAACAAGGTACTTTTTTCGCTAGTCCTTCTGAACTGGATTTCCTAGCCCTTCTGATGTGAGAGAGAGTTATAAATGCCCCATATTGATAAACTCAGTGCTTTATGTATTATACTATTAACGGGTAAATAAACCCGAGTGGAACAACATCAAATTCTTTGTTTCTTAGACTCCTACATGAAGATGGTAGATATCTAACAAGGTTTCAGTGTTTTCTCAACTAATTATAAAAGTCACATATTTGGTATATGGGTATTATGTTTGAAGTTTCATAGCTGGATTTTTTTTCTTCAAAGTAGAGGGGTACAACTATATCCCCAATTTTGGGTCCTCTGTTCTAATGACTGTGATTTTGCTAGCATGTTGCTAGTCCATTTTTTATAGCTTGAATATCTGTAATATGTGCAGATTTGAGACAGTAGTGGAGATGGTTGATATTTTCAAATTGAACATCGAAATAAAGACAAACGCTCAACTTTTATCTCCAAATGTTGTTTATGGGGTCTATTTAGTCTTCAAACTTAGTGATTCAAGAAGATTTTCAAGTAAACCGATGTGTGTTAACCTAAAGTATAGAAAGGGACTCGAAAGTCTACATGCATATTTCGCAACATGGAGAGACAAGGACTGGATGATGATTGAGTTGTACCAATTCTTGAATCAGAACGAAGATGTTGTTTTTGAGTTTCTACTTGAGAACTTTTCATCATATTATTGTGGAGAAACTGCAGTTTATGTTGAAGGCATTGAATTTCGAGCAATTGACAAAGTAAGTTTGCAATTATATCTCGTGGTTCCATTCTACACTCTTTTGTTTACATTATATAAAGAGGTCAGGTGCATACCAAAAAATTAAACTAAAAACCATGTTCTGCATTGCATATTAATATGGTTTCTATCCAGGTGAAACATGAAGAAATCGGAAAATTGAAGGAAGTCCAACAAGTCTTGAAATCAAACTTCAATGTGGATCAGGTGCAAAAATTTCCAGCTAACTTTGAAGAAATATTCAAGATATGCAGAAACTACGACGAGCTGTTTTGGTTGGGCAAAGTCGACGAAAAGAAACTTCTTGTGCTTTCAGCAAAGGCAGCTTTATACGAATTCTTTAATGTTGATCTTTTTACTTCAAAACCATCAGCCCAGTCCAGGTTTGGTTTTATCATTTGAAACTAATTTTGTTACGGTTTCCTTTCACCGCAAAACTTTTGCTGATTGTACATTCACAATGTTCTCATCTATACTTAACCAAATACGGAGTATATGAAAATGCCTAACGAAAAACTAGATTTGATGATTTAAGGTCCAAATATTTTTCACGTCTAGTAAATTTTAAGGATTCATAAATAGATGTATATATGGTCGACAAAAGTTTTATATGTTGGATTTAGTTTTCTCTTTATATGTAATCATATTATATATCGTACATGCAGATTTCCAGAGGTGATTGAGCTTTTGCCACAACAAGTATTTTATATCAACTGCACACTTAGAAGTCAAATGTTATCACCAGATACGGAATATGTTTGTTACCTTGTGTTCAGGCTTTCAGAAAAATGTAAGGGGCTGCATTATCCAGTAAGAGTACGAGACCTACTCCACAAAGAAAACGATGAGGCTGAATTTGTTTATTTTACAATCCCAAGTGCATTGAACATAAATGGTATCACTCGGGTTCCAAAACAAAGGGAAGATGGATGGATGGAGATTCAAGTGTGGAAGTTTAACTCTACTCATGAATTCAAGGATGACTCTCTTTCTATGAATATGAAATTTACAAGCCATGAAGGAACTATGTCTGGCCTCATTGTATGTGGCCTCGAGTTTCGACCCGTGTAAAAGAATTTTTCGTGTTCTCATTAACATTAGTGTTTTACTATGAGTATCGAAAAATGCTGAGTGAAACCTGGATAGTTATAAAATCATGTACGTGTGAAGATTCATGTTCTTTGTGCGTGTGTACATTGGGTGATTTATACAAATAAATTATTTCTTTTATCAATTTATGTTTTGTGACAAATATAATGGGATCAACAAAGTGACTAGATTCATGATATGAAAATTAACGAGCTCAATTTTGACAATTAATTGAGTAATGCCTAGCATCTTTTGAAAAGCTCATTTTCTATTGGGGATTTTTTCAAAAAGACATAATTGTTACAAAAAGTTTTACCAAGAAAATACTATAATTAAAAACATGAACTTAATTTTTGTAATATAATTTTCAATAGTTTTTCAATGCTTGAGAGTTGATCAATACTCCGTGAATGAGTAACCAATTTGGAGACTTCTTCGAGATGCCAAATTATATTAGATTGGCGCCGGAACGTAGGGGCATGCACAGTTCGGTTTGGGTCGGGTTTTGGCTAAAAACGAAACCGAACCACAATGTTCGGTTTTTGTAGAACCAAAAACCGAAACCGTTCAGTTTTTGGCGGTTCGGTTTTTTATCGGTTTCGGTCAGATTTTTCGGTTTTTTCGGTTTTTTCGGTTTCTAACTGTTAATATTTGGGTATGGCCAAATTATACTAACAAACTTGTTTTACGTACAAAATTAGTTATTCTTCTTTACTTTTTTTCAATCTAAGCATAATAATGTTTATTTCATAATTCTACAATTACAAACATATAAATGAGAAATACACATAGAAGTGAATATACACGTAGTATAATCATTATCGAATACTTGTATATTCACACAAAACACGCGACACGACAAACACACATATAAATATAAACGTTAAGATAAATATATAATAAATCCACTCACAAAATGAATATGAATTTATAAATTTGATTTATTTAGTTATTTAATTATATTATATTATTACATATTATTATATAATAAAACCGGTTCAGTTCGGCTTTTGCGGTTTGGTTTTTGGACGAAAACCAAAACCGAACCGCATTTCTCGGTTTCTGAAAAAGTAAAACACGTTAAACACGAGAGTACGTGACGAAAACCAAAGCCGATGGGGGCACACATGTTAAACACGAGAGAGTATGACGAACGGTTTTTATACTTGAATATATATATCACTCGATCCATATGGCATGCATGTAACCCGATCATGATACTTGACCCATTGATTTGATTTAACTTTCAATGTGGGTCAATTTGAAAGCCTTAGGCCTAGTTATTTCTATCCGATCAGGGGTGTTTAGTTTTGTAGCTTGAGAACCAAGTTTAAAGCCCATGATGGGTTGGTCTCGTGAGATATATAAACAAACTCACCATGCTTCATAAATAGCGACACATTGATATCCCTAAACTCACAATCTCAATAATCTCTGCCAAAGTCAATTCCCACTTGTGGGTCCTCTAACTAATTGGTTTATATACCATACGATTAGAGTTTTGGATTTGATTTTATTAATGAACCTTACTTGCAAGTTTATTTCAAGATGTAAAGGTTTGTGTTGGTTTTTTCTTGCTGCCTTCCTGGTCAACGTTTAGTACAAGAAAGAGTGGGTTTTTTCTGTTTGTATTTATTGGACAGAAAGAGTGTAAGATGTCGGACAAGCTTATGTCCGATATCGGGTAATACTTGGGCAGTTTTTGGACAGCTCTAGTGGTTCTCGGGCAGAATAAAGAGAAGGTGTTCTTGGTTTTATTTGTTCGTGTAATTCAAGTAATTCAAGGGTCGATTGTTTTAAACGTTCTCGACTAGCATTTATCGAACGTACTTGGTTTAAGTGTTTGTGTGTGATACCCATTTAGGCATCTATTTTAGGTGCTCAGTTTCGTATTGGTTTTATTGTCCGTTACTAAAGATCAATTGCCAAGCAAGGTTAGGGTTTCTTTTATCTCTTTTATTAATTAATTATTGTATTAATTAATTGTTTATTAATTACGTGTTTAACCTAATTGCGATTACTAGATCTTTATCCGCTGCGTACTCGTAGGGGTTAATGGTTAACTGGTTTTAAAATCTCAACAGTGGCATCACGAGTCAACTCGTTTTTGCGATTATGGGTTACACGTTTCTCAATTAATAAACATGTTTCAAAAGACTGCATGAAACCTAATTTAGTTATTTGTTTTATTTTATTTTGACAATTACATGCAATACTTGTCAATTTTTAATAAATATTAACTAGTCACACTCAAATTAAAATTATATTGATAATTAGAATTAATTTGTTAATTGAAATTACTTGTTAATTAGAATTTTATTTACATGTCAATTATAATTACCTTGTTAATTAAAATTAAATTGTTAATTAAGAATTACATGTTAAATTAAAATTACTTGCTAATTAGAATTAAAAGTTAATTTGTATTTATTAATTGTTAATTAGAATTATTATGATAATTAGAATCACATATTGGTTTATAAATACATAAAATTGCGTTATTACTTGATAATTGAGATTGCTATGCTATTTTATGTGTTTTCTGGCCACAAGACCCACTCAATTGCTTTTGCGATGTATGGGGCGATCTAGGTATTGCATCCTAGTGATGGTCTTATGGTTCTCCGTTTGGGGAAGACTCGCAAGAGAACTCGGAACAATATGTGGTTATTTATATTGATGTTTATGCTTGTATGTTTGTGATTCCTATAAGTGCATTATTACTTGCTCTAACACCTAATTGTATGCAATATGGAATAATACATATCGTAACCATAACATTAATATTGGTCTTTATTTACACGCCTAAATACCATGCTCATTGTGACCTGCTATTTGATTCGTGGAAAATTGTTTTTATAAAATAAAGTGACCTAATATATGAAACACGTTTTCAAGAATTTATAAACTAGACGCTATGGACACTTGGGATGTACGGCTCACCCATTAGAACAAACTCAAAAGGGGGTCCAAAGAGGTGCGCGCAGTGGCACCGAAAGGATGTCTAAGGTTATGCTTCAGCGCTTACCTGGTCCTCTGCCTCCCTGTGCGTTCGATTGGAGATACCGTGAACCATGATGATCACTACAGTGTCATTACCAAAAGTTTTTAAAATTAGTGTTACAAAGTTGTTTTGCATGCTTCTTTGTACACGACTTTTACCACATTTATGTATGCATACCTATTTGTTAATATTAAGTCTATGCCACCCAACTATGGACACGTGCACTTGGATTGACTTCTCTGGTCAGAATTAAAGGCCTTTCCAACCCATGGTAATTATTTCTCACTGGTCAGACCTCTGTTTATTTTTACACGTTCATACTTGGTCGACTTATATCGAGTTAACCTGGTCAGACCTCGGACCCTAGGCATAAGATGAGAACTAAACATGCTTTTGACATTATTACTTGATACTAATGCCTTAAACAGTCTCATAAATCTAAGAGTTGCATTTGGCAATTAACGCTCGTCGCTACCTCTTGTCCTATTTTTTTAAACAGGGTAGACCTATGGTAATTATGTGGGGTTGCAAGATGGATCTTAGTCTTAATTAGTAATTAATTGGGTAGTTAATTCTTTTAAGAATGTAATTATCGAAAATACTATAATTGAACTTTTTATGTTCTGATTAATTGTGTTATTGCAACATAATTCGTAAACAAAGTTGTTTTTCTTCGAAAGACAAACTTAGTCTCTTTTCCTAGTAAGAAGAGTGAGACTTATTCCTATCTTTTCTCCTTAGTTGACTAACTAAGATAGGATTCCAAAATTGATAAAATCATTTATGATCTTTCATTACCCTTTTGTGGTCTAGAGTTAATTGAAAGATAGAATATTTTGTGTAACTGGAAACATTGTGTTTAGAGCTACCAAAATAAATAACATCTTGCACTTGTCACGATGCATGAGTTTAAATAGCAAAGAGTAAAGGAATTACTAGCATATTTGCTAGGTAATCTTCTTGGACTCTTATTATTCCTAAAGTGCTAATTACCCTTGGGGCTATGTAGACGATAAAGGAGGAATTGCATGCTAAAGATTTAAGTTAATTGAATAAAAGAATGGCTAGTCCATTTTCTACATAAGTAAAACTTCATATACTCTGCTCAATACCTAAGTACATGCTACTCGTAGGCAATTGAAGAGAATAGGAAAGTATATATAACTACTATATGCTTTCTACTGGAAATGTAACACTTACAATGTTGACAAATCCAGTGGGAGCAGTTGCATTTTATTACTGAAATATCATTCATGTAATGTTGTCAATTTCAGTGGGAGCTACGGGATTTATTTCCTGTTAGTCACCCATATCATTTCAAACTAGCTTTGAAATAATCCATTACTTTTCGAATATGAACAACCATTGCTTAAAGGAAAATTGCATTTTATTTTATAAGATAACACGTTGCCTTCCTGCTGTCGCTTCCTGAACTGTTATCTATAGAATAATAATCCACAATTCCTTATTACAGGTTATGGTTCTAAACTACTTATGGTATATATGACATTAATCATATCGTTTGAACAATCAATCACGTGTTGTTTGTTTTCATAATATGATGTTGTACCTTTCGCAAGTTGGAGAAATCTCAAAGTGTGTTCAAGGAACAACAATATTATTTGTATCTCTTGACCGCAAGGTAAAGAAAACTAATAATTCTACTTTGACTTAAACACGTTAGATGTTTAATGCCCTACTACATGTAAATAAGAATTCTACTAGGACTTAAACATATGAGATGTTTATTGCCCTACTACATTCTAATAATGATTCTACTAGGACTTGAACATGCTAGTTGTTGTTGCCCTACTACATTCAAATGGCATGATATAGTGTTAAGATACTTCAACATTTGACTACATGTTTTAGTCAAAATAATTATGGTTATAAGATAATGATCATAATTTTGAAGTATAAAATTAACTTGAAATTACTATAGAACTCAATAGTTTGCGTTCATAATTACCTTTGTTAGTATAATTATGCTTACATGTTAAGACATAATTATAAAGTCCTTGAATTGATCAATGACTTATAACATAAAGTATATATAGTAAAATGTTATGTCTTTTAGTTAACACATAAACATAAGGCCTTTGAATTATTCAAAGACTTATAATGTATTATTGAAATGTTCTATTTTCTTGTAAACACATGAACATATAATACTTGAACAGTTATGTCTTCTTGTGAACACATGAACGTAAGGTTTTTGTATTATTCAATGAATATACATTATAGCATGCACTTGGTTCATAAATACTTTATAAGCAATTTGGCTTGACCCAATTGACAAGTATTTGGTCCAAAGAGAATTAAGTTATCTATAGAATTCTGATATAGTTTCACAATTCTAATAACTCATAGGACACCACTTCATCATGGTATGTCTAATGTGTTGGATCAAACCTTATTCATATTGTTTGGTTCATGATAGATTTAATTGCTCTACCTCCAAAACATATCAAGGTTAGAAATTGCGTGTGTCATGGATACACTCAATAGAGTTCAAACCTAGAAGGTATTCAAGACGACCCATTTTTGATTTTTCTACACTTCCTAGCTTGAAGATTGTAGTTTTGGTATTCTTCCTAGCTTGACGAAACACAAAACTATTGCTAGAACATTTGGTTAAAGAGTGACTTCATAACCAAGAACAAAAGGTGTCTAAATAGAGAAACACTAAATGCATTCATCACAACACAAGTCAAATGTTACATTGATCCCACAATACGGTGAATACAAGTCTTACTACATAAGTTCACAATTATCAAGTCTTAAGGGGCATTTCCAAATGCATAACTCCTCGGGAACACAACCCAATAGAGTTTCGTCTTATGTCTGCTAAGCCAGGCCAATACTCAACCTTCTATGCGACTTCATTCTTAACACCTGAAAATGGATACTCGAAAACGTCAACATAAAGTTGGTGAGCTCGTAGGTTTAAGAGTTAAACTGCAAAGATGTGCATAGTAGCATAGGACAATAGTGAGCAAGATATACGAATATGAAACACATTGCTAGCGGCAACTGAACCTACCAATAATGTTACACCCATGTTACCAATAGTGGGAAGCTACCCCAAATAGTACTATCAATTTGCTTCGGCTCCAAACAGAGTTAAACAGTTGCGCATACAAGAAACACAATTTATCATCACAAAAGGGTCACATATTGCAATCAAACACACATATTGTCCAAAATTTTGTAAACAGTTTAGCACAGTATAAAACAGTTAAGACATCATTTGAGTACTATTTTCCCCCAAGGAAAACATTATGAAAAAGGGGCTACGAGAACTCACCTCAATATATAATGGACGACACCGACACGCGACCTAAATTAGTACAGCAAGTTTAGTTCACAATACCAATTTAAGACTCGATGTGTGAAGTCTAAATAAGTTTAAAAGTTTAAAAGTATTTATGTTATTGTTGCTAGTGTGACAACATTTAAGTTTAAGTAGTTTTTAGTAAATGTTGGCAATGATTGGCTCTTGGAAGAGTACAAATATATAAATATGCAATAATAAGAGTGTCGAAGACGAATAAATCCTTGGTTCGACGGCAGCCGATAGATGATGAACGGAAAGTAATTATAATCAAATATTAAGCGTTGACGGATTATGAAAATATTATTGTTATATGATACCAAGTGTGTATATAAATATATTTATCATTGTCATAAAAATATCTAAAAAAAAGTTAAGTGATAACCTTAATTAATGTTCTCGTAGGTTATGAATGAAATTTCTCATTGGTGGTTAAAAGAAATTAAGTTAATTATATATATTTTGACGAAAGACAGGCATGACCCGTGTAAACATTTTAGGTTTTCCGTGATAACTATAAGTCATAGTGTTTTTTTTTGTTTTTTGAAAGGCCAGTGTATGTGTTTAAATAATAGTCGTTTTATATAATGAATAAAATTCGAGTAAGTTTTTATAAAACCATATTAAGCTTATATATGTTACATTGGCGATATAAATCAATAACTATATTTAAAACTTAAAATTTAGACTTAGCGATAAGATTTAAATGTAAAATAGGGCTTACGGTTGTATCTAGGGGTGCTAATCGGGTCGGGTTGGTCGGGTTCGGGTCGAGACTAAAAATAATATACCCGAACCCGACCCTATTTGAACTCGGGTTAGTCGGGGTCGGGTCAAGTCGGGTCCGGTCAGGTCGGGTTCGGGTCTGTGCCATTTACAAAATCACAGAATTTAATTTCTAAAATAACACATGTATAAATGACACATTTTTTTGGTTGCATTTGTTTGTTACATATTTTTTTGATACAACTGTTTTTCTTGTTCCTTATAAAATGGAAAGAAACACACTCACGCTGTCAAATATAAGGTTTTAATTCATATATGTGTAATGCATGCATATTCAACGTTCATATAAATGTTAATATAAATGCCTTTAAACATATTTTAAAACAACATTAATTAGACTTTTAAAGAATATACTCAACAATTAAAATTAAATAAAGATTTAAAAAAAAAAGAAAAAAAAAAAAATCCTAACTCGGGTTAGTCGGGTTGACCCGAACCCGAATAAGCAAAGTATTTGAACCCGATACCCGACCCTAGTTCGTACTCGGGTTAAACGGGTTGACCCGATTGACCCGAGTTAGACTTTGGACCCGAGTAACCCGACCCGATTATCTTTAGTCGGGTTCAGGTCCGGGTCGGGTCCCGAACCCGACTAAATGTACACATTATGACTTCGTTTAACACTAATGCACCCTATGTCTGATTAAAGGTGTGGGCTGTGGCCCAAAGTGGGACTAACAAATTGGGCTTCTTGAGATCAATGGGCTTCGGCCCAATCTGCGACGCATGACAAATTGGAGCAACCAAACCATGAATTTAACACACCATATCTCATGACAGCTTGTGGTATTTTGAGTGCAAGAGGAGTAAAAAGAAAGACCCAGAACATTCGCTAGACAAACTCGACCTCAAGAAATGACTCAAACTAACACACCCTTATATATTGGACTTGGGGTCCTTTACCCGAGCAAAACAAACACATATGCAACCACAACTGCACATGTACAAGACTCAGCATGCAACTTAGTTTCAAAAAGTTCGTGACAACCCGTGAACAAAACCAAACGTTCCTATGTTGGCTCGAGTGGGTATCGACCCACCTACTGTCTTCCTTGCCAAGCATAACATTTCCAAAATTTCTTTTCATTTTCCAGCTCCAATCAAACCAACATAAAAACACCAAACCAAATCTTTGTCCAGTTTAACTAAGCACCATGAAATAAGTCATGTGAAAGTAAGCAACTCACTACATCTTACTGGTTACACACACAAAAGTAGACAGTGAAGGAGCAAAAACAAAAGTAGACAGTGATCTATCATGCCTTGACTTGGAAAAGAGGAAAAGAAATCTAGTACAAAGGGATAAGGAGTGTAGTGGACAGCTAGGTGGGGGGTATAGGGTACATGTGTTTTGTTTTATTATAGATTAGTGTATTGTGTGTACCTCGTATCCCGTTGAGCTATAGCGTAATTACGGTGCTTCGGTTTGTCTAAAATGCGAAAAATAATATTTTTGGGACCGCTTTTATAAAAATATTATAGAAACAAAATTATAGAGTGAAATCATTATTGAATTTGAGCCATTACTAATGTAGTGTTGATACGCGTGCAGCTCGTTTTCCTTAACTTGTGCACTTTAGTTAAAAGTTACGCATAAAAGTGAATATATATAAACTAAAAAAATGATTATTTCGAGCTTAAGGTTGAGTAAGGACATGGAAAATTACGGGTTGTTATATATGATTTGTGTCACGGTTTCTTGCTCAAATGGTTTGTGTCAAAATGATTCATAGTTTACAAAAATAAACATTTAATAAAATACATGTTTTTGGTTATTGGACTAATCTACTCTCCATTTTATTTATACACAACTCAACTTATACAAACAGTTTCATAAATTAGCTACTGTTACTAAACCAGAACTTAAAGTCACGCGATTCACAAAACATTAGTACATTAACAACATAATGTTGGGAGAAAAAAAAAAAAAAACTCTTTTCCTTAGGTTATGTAACCATTAACAAGCATTTGCGCCATACAAATCTTTCCCTCATCGTCCAGCCGTTCAAACGTTAGCCAAAGTGATGCACTCCTACCAATCATATACATCACTAAAATACGTTCATCAAGAGTAAGACCATGTAAATCTTTCATTTGAGTCGTTACTATCAAGGTTTTCAAAATCGGAATCTTACTCAGGATCGTTTTCTTTGTTGCAAGATAGAAATTGTAATATCGGATCGGGATCCTAAGACCCTACGATAATGTCATTTTTTAATAGCATTTGTAATATTATTCAAATTTACAAATTATTATATTCATAAACACAAAAGTATACGAGTGTTTCATGGAAATATTGCCATAAATTATGAATATAAAATGTTTAAGAAGATTCACATATTGGCGTTTAAATTCTACTAAAACAAAATCCACAACTTTATATTTTTTTAGTTTGTGGTTCGAGAAAAATAAGATCGGATCATATTAGATCTTAAGATCCTATGATCAAGATCGAGATCCTATAAGATCTTAAGCTTGCTAAGATCCTACGTAGGATCCCGATCATTTTTCCTTTGTAGTATCGTAAAATCGTAAGATCCTAATATCAGGATTGGGGTTTTAACAACTATTGTTACTCTGTCCATGATCTCATTCGCTGCATTGATTCATTGCTTAGCCACTTTTGTTTCCACACAAGTTTCATCTAGCTCGTTAGTTTCATCTCTTTTGCATTTATTACCAACGCTCCTTTACCTTCATTGAATAAAGAAACATCCACACTAACAGGCAACACTTTAGCGTCCAAACTCGTGTTTATATTGAGTTTTTCAATGCTGTCTTCACCTTAAACAATGTTTTCAGCTTCAAAACCCGTGTTTATTTTGATTTATTCAACGTTCTCTTCACCCTTAACGTTGTCTTCAGCTTCAAAACTCGGGTTTATTTTGATTTATTAAATGTCGTCTTCACCTCGAATAACATCTACTTGAAGGCTCTTAACTCTTTCTTTACCATAGATGATGCAAAGCTTGTTATAATGGGGAAATGACCATTTTCTAAACCGACCAGCAGTTTTTTTAATCTACAAGAAATTACAAATACACGCCAACTGCTTAGACTTTAGTCGATACCTTGATGTACTTATCCCATACATGATCACACGATTTCTACTGGTCCCAACTAAATCCACTCATGTATTTGCCAACCAACATGTCATTTACAAATTTTAAGTTGTTTTTCAAAGTCTTCAATCTAGACTTTATATGAGGATCTACTTTTATCCCCATGTTTGGAAGACTTGCACTCAACATTCATTCCAATGCCTCAAGATATCCAGTTATAAATGTATTACTATACACGTTTGTGTATTTCCCCGATAAATGTATTTCCATTAGTGCATCAACTAGCTTTGTATCTTCATCGATCGGTTGTCCAAATTCCACTACAACAAAGCATGTAATTACACACGCATATTAGGACATATCTACACGATTGCAAGTGTGGTTAAATTTAGAGTCCATGCACATGCATAGCGTGGAGTTTTTGCGCGTCACAAAATGATGAACACTATTAACCGTAGACAAATTTGTTCTAATGTGACGCTTATAATGGTGAAAAAATTGATCAAATGTCCACACTTTTTAAAGTGAAAAAAAATTCAAATGCCCCACCCTATAAAGCGCGGAGAATCTTTCATGAACACATCACGAAGCAAATTTTACACGCTTTTAACTCAGTTTTTATTTTGACAAATTTTCAATTATAACCCTGTATTTTTGATAATCTTACAATTCTTACCCTGTATTATAAAGAAATACACAAATATTGCAAAGACAATTCTTAATTCTCAAAAGATACATCGATACTTAATTCTACAAAGATATCATACCACACTATTGTTAAACTAATATAAACCATGAAACACATAGAAAAAGATTTCTAAATATGTTTACAAAATATTATTAAAAGCTTCTTCGATCTTCCGTCTTCAACTTGAGGAGTAAAGTGACCCAGTTCTTGAGCTTTCATCCTTGCCGAATCACAGGCTGCATTTAAAGAATCACTATATGGATTAGAGCACTAAGATATATAATAGTTTGATAATGAATGAAAAGTGTTGATTGTTAATGAAGCATCTCAGACTACGACTTTAGTCATCTAGATATCGACTCAAAATCACAATTATTCAAGCATTTAATTAACTACTTTAGAACTAAGTAACTCACCTTTCCAACCATTATGTCATCTTCTGAGAAGAAAGGAACCAAATCAACAACTCCGGCCGCTTCGACCTCTCAAATACTCCAAAGCCCATAATGCACCAAGTGAATGAATAGCATACAAAAATTAACATTTTCCATGTTTTTGGACAGATTTTAAGAAACATTCAAATGTCAAGTATACCTTTAGAGCCAAAGTAGAGTTTTAGTCATCTTGTTCTTAAGCATTCGCTTTTTGCCGACCATCAAATATAGACGAAAGGTTTAGATTCTGCATATATTATAATTAATCAACAACATAATTAGATAATTACTGAAACACAGATGAGTAAAGAATGGCCAACCTCATGGTAAGCACAACCTAGGAAGGCTGATTTTGCTTTTTGACAGATTATTATTTGAATTTTTCTTTTTCAATACAAAACTTTAATTACCTCACTTCAGCATCCTTGAAAATGGATTTCTCCCCATCAACAACTTTTCTTCTCATAATTTGCATCAAGATAAGGTTCTTGCAATAAATTGTGTTGCTCTTTTCATTTGTCATTACAGATTCTCTATACCAAAAAACTGAGACATATTAGCCATTTATCGACTTTGGTACCAGCTATACCACGTATACATACATATGTCAATTAATAAGCAACGACACAACCCCATATGATATATCATCAGTAGTTTCGATAAGCAAATCTAAAACATGCCCATATATAACCATCGTATGTAGTTTCAATATGCAATCGAAACAGCCTCTATACAAGCCAGACAATTTTAATAAGCAATCCTATACAACCCATATAGAAGCGGTAATTCATTAAGCAATCCCAAACACCCCTATATTAACTTTAAAAGCGACACAATGTTCATAGATTTCACCACTCGTAATGAAACATACCCTTAAATCTTCACACACCTTGAAAGAAAATCTCAATCACTCTAATCAATATCCAAAACATTAACTTTTAATATAAAATTTAGATTATCAAAATAAATAAATAAATAAATAAATTTAGCTTAATTGAGACGTAAAATATTAACTGGTCATCATTTCGGGTCGGGCCAGGTCATGGCATAGTCTAATTAAAAGTGCATTATTAGTCTAGAGATAAATAATATCTTGTTGTTTGAAAATAGAAAACTAAATTGCGTGAGCTAAAAATTAAAATTATTCACCTATACACACCTGCTACAAATTTATTTAGACAAAAGAAAGTACTAACTTAAAACCACCTTAAAATTTGCTTCATCCAAACTAAAAGTAACTACAGTATTTTTTTTTCATTATTGCTATGTCCAGAACAACAAATTGCTATATCCAAGATATTTTTAAGGGTAATGATATGTACACATTGAATTTTACTTTGCACACATACAATTAATGAATAAAACAAACAATACCCCATGTAATTTTATGTGTGCAAAGTAAAATCCTATGTGTACATATCAATTCCCTATTTTTAATTTTTTAACTTACTTTATCCAATAAAAAGACTTTAACCAACCTTCCATATACCTATCTTCTTCAATAGTTCTGTTCATCTCCGATCCGGCCATATTCCTTTTTTTTTTTTTTTTTTTTCCTATCTTTCTCCTTCCGTATAGTTAGATCCAAGCTTTTAAGGTGGTTCCTTACATATTTATATGGTGGTTCCTTACCAAAGTGCTACATCGCTTGTAACTGAGTTTTTTTTTTCAAGGTGGTTCCTGGGCACCACCTAGATTGCACCTAGGTCCGCCTCTGATACCTTGGATCGAACGTTTGCTCTTACTAAACATAATTACGGCATACTTCAATTGCTTTGATCGAAAGAACATTCCTTAGCTGTTATAACGAACGGACAAAATCCACCGATTGTTAAGAATGGAGATCGCTCCTGCTAAATTGAATTAAGGTTTTTAGATTTAATGAATTGTTATGTTTCTTGTTGATTGTTTTGACGTATGTTTCTATGAAAAAACGGATGATGCACCCTGTTTACTTTTCTTTATTTACACTTTGGTCCCAAACAATTAATTATTAAATCTTAAGCCCATGTGTACTTTTAGTTTTTTTATAGATGTAATGTATAATACCGAATTTATAATATTTTGTTGCCAAATTTGGAAATGTTTAAGCTTTTATAATTCAAAACCTTATTTTAAAAAAATTACAATAATTTAATTATTACTTAATAAGGAATGAATTGATTTTTTTGAAATGCAAATTTCCCATTAGGAGTTTTGTTTTATTATATAAACTAGCCGAGTACCCGCGCCTAGCGGCAGCGATGTCTAGTTTCGATCAAATTTTGATGGCGATTAGTATTTTTCAACAAATTGATTTGTGGCGTTAGGGAATCCTTTTATGATAGCATGGTTTTAAGTTGAAATTTCTTTTAAAGAACTGTAATATGACGATGTGGGTGCTTTATTTTTCTTGGAGCGACTTTTAAGTTGCAATAAATTTAAACTATAAATATTATATTCGATAATTGTATTTAATAGTTAAGTATCTCACCTAGCGGAAACGAAGTATATTTTTTTTGACAAAATTCATTTTGTGTATATTTGTTTGTTATATTTTTTTTGACAAAATTGTCTTTGTGCATGCACGAACGTGTGTCATTTCATGTTTTTCGACAAAATCCGTTTTCATCCTTTTGTTTGTGTTTTAATTTTTCCAAACTGAAGTTGTATTATAGTTCATTGTTTGTTTGTGTGACGGTTTATGCGTTAAAAAATAATTAGAGATGCAAATGTTTTTCAAAGTATTATACTTTACGCAAACAAAGTAGTTTTTTGGGGAACATGTTTTATTGACTCCTACATTCTATTGTCCATTTAAAATACAACAAATGTATAAAGGATAAAGATCAATTTCTTTAGGAAATAATCATGTATGGTTAAATAGAACTGGCATTGTGTCGTTTGAAACAAACATTAGTTTTAAGAATATTTTTGAGGTTGTAAGCTTTCTTTAAAATTAAGACTTGCCATACTTTATTGTATTCTCTAGCCTAGTCATATATTTTTTTTCTGATTAAGACGTACCATACATAGTGTTATCATCTCAACATATGAGTACACAAAGTAATATCAAAATTTTAATAAGTTCAAAGCTAGGGTCACTTATCAATATTTATTGATAGCTATTGAGACACCACATATTTAAACTTTTATAATTCAAAACCTTATTTTAAAAAAATGACAATAATTTAATAATTTAATTGTTATTAACAAGAAATGAATTGATTTTTTTTAAATACAAAATTACTATTAAAAGTTTTGTTTTATTATATAAAATGATAATGCATTTTAACTGTAGGTCCCACTCTAAATTAAAATAAAGAGAGCAAATCTAGCCATTAGATCATCTTCAATCTCAACCATCCATTACATCACATATATAAGCAAATAAAATATAACAAAACACACCAGTAACTCTCTCATTATCCTTCCTCTCCTTTATTACACATCCACCATCATTAAACCGCCGTGAACCGTCGCAACTACCACCATTAAACCAGCGTGAGCCATCGCAACCACCACAATTAAACCGTCGCAAAACCATAATTTAACCGCCACTTTTTATCCACGATAACCTGCGCTACTATCACCGGAACCACCATCAGATCTGGTACCACCATTAAAGAAGCCACCACCTCCGGAAACCACGCAATTAGCACTCCACGACCCTACCACGCCACCACCATCACCACCGCTGGATCTATCAAAACCACCGATCTCCTACCACCGCTACTGGATCTGTTAAAACCACCACCACCACAATAATTGCTTAAAAGGATACGCATTTTTCATATCTTTATATGGTTTAAACTTTTGTTAATGGAAAATATATATCAATTGTTCTTTTCTAAATGAAGATGATATTATACTCACACTTCTTATTTACTTGTAATCTATGCTTTAAAAAAATATGTTTTGATAGCATGGATATTGTTGTTAGATTGCCATAAAATCAAACTGGAGTGAAAATAGTCGTATCATATTTTAGACGGAATTTTTTTTGGATAGAGTTAAAAAGGGTTCACATGATTCTTTTTTGTAAAGTACGACATGTGTTGCACAATGTATATTCTAATCACCTTCAGTTTATTGCTTAGAGTGGAAGGTACGGCGATGGACCATCATCACTTCATCACTGCCAAATCAGCATCTCACTTTTTCACAACTAGCCACAATAAACGCCCCACTCATAACAAACCTCAACCTCTTCATTTAGGGTCACCACTACCCATTTTTTTTATTCAATTTTTCAAATATACTAAATTAATTTCATTAAAAATAAAAATACAATACAATATACTTAAAAAAAAAATTATAAACTAAAATAAATAAATAAATAAATAAATAAATTGTAAACCGTCCCACAATCACTTTAAAAAAAAAAAAAAAAAAACAAAAAATCTTCTTCTTCCCAAAAGCCTCACACACAAAAACACACACTACACACACAAACACACCTCAGCAACATTATTTATTTATCCATTGCTTGATTTTGTCAATTATATCGGTTGCTACACTCGTCCTTTGTCAGAAATTTGAGCTCGTAGTCTAGACGGCGAGTTGGTTCACGGGTGGGGCCGGTGTGGCGGCGGCCCACAGCGAACGGCCACGTAGGCCGACGGCGAGCCTACGGCGAGCCATACCTTCCCCTCTTAGACTTATGTCTCTCACTCATTTATTGCTTAAGAATTTGATTGGTAAAGTTGAAACTTGAAGGTGTGTGGAAAGTGGTGGTGTTGCATAAAAGTTAAAAAGGATGAAAGTTAAAAAGACCAAGGTCAAGATATATGTTGATCTATCTTGTTGGCGTCATGGGGGCGTAGTGTGGTGCTGGTGTAGGAGTGCGATGATGTCATTTAATAATGTTTATATATGGAATCCGAGTGAAAAGTTTATGTGGCTGTTTAATCGCTTAACCTGTAGAAACTCAACTGACCCATTTACGGTTTACTTATAAATGGAACGAAATTGCCACCTTTGCTTCATTGGCATTTTATCTGTGATATAATGAGATCTTAAGTGTTTTACAACAATGCAGGTTCGATGGTAAAGCATCGTTTCTTCTTCAAAGCACAAATGATAGACTATTGTAGTTTTAGTCATGCTAACACGGCCACAGTGCCTCCGTTTTACTTTATGAATATGGGTTTAGGGTTCGATTGTGAATCACTTACTGTTTTAGTTCTTGCTGTATTTAGCTAGAGGATTGATAAAACTTAGTTGTGGTCGATTTACTATGGTAAGTTGTACTTGTAGAGATTATGGAGAATAATGTTGATCTTTTCATATTTTTGTAATTTGCAAGAAGCCAAGATCCATGTACATACCATGTCAGCATCAAATAAAGTGTTCTAACATTAATATAAGGTCATTCATATAAAAAGTCGGTCTAAAATTACTAGGCCATTATACAACTATTAGTCTATTATAGTTAGTTTTTCGAATTTTAGATATAAAAGCTATTTGATAATATACGGTAGCATTTTTCTTGTAAAATGTAATACTGGAGTAACAAAAATTCAACTTAGTTTGAATAAGGATATGAAATTATTGTTAATTTCTCGTTAATTATCTTAGTAGGTTACCATGCCAAAAAATGATTAGAAAGCATCAACCGTTTAAATCCACAACACTTCAATAGAACAAGTTATTTTGAACCCGCCGCTATGCGCGGGTTTCCTACTAGTATTTATATAAATATCAAATTTATATATACCAGTTATTAAATGACCTGGCCGGTACAACAAAGCCACCTTTCAGTGACTTCTAGGCAAAGAGAAAGTTAAGTAAGTACGTCCTATATCAGTTATATCTACAACGATTGTTCCAAACTTGACAATGTCAGCTCTTGTTGGCTGTATTTTGGCCACAAGGTTCCCAAGCTCTTCTATCGAAGGAGTATTTTGATAATTGTGGGAAGAAACTATGAGTTTGCACTTTGTAGGCTTGTCCCCATGGATTAAGTTGTTGAAATCATCAACGGCCTGCCTTTGAGCAACTAAAATAAAAAATCTGCTAGAGAATATTATGTCTGATAGTATAACGTAAAAAAATTTACTATGTAAGAAAACTAATAATAGTACTTTAGACGGGCCCATGACACAAAGAAACCGATTTCAGGTCAAGAAGAAGAAAACCTTAAGCTCAACATCGATATGATCAGCTCCTAATTCCATTGTTAAACGAAGAGCAGCCAATCAACTTTGTTCATATCCGACTCAGGGATGGCACCCGTGGGTAATGGGCACGGGTACCTCTAACCCATCACCCGCCCACATAGTTTTTTCTCACCCATCACCCACCCGTCATCCGCCAATGGGTATAATTTTCTACCCATGCCCATGCCCTCGGGTATTTATTACCCATGGGTTAGTGTAATGAAACAAAACTACAAAACCATGATATGAAAAATAATTATGAAATTGCATAACAAGACACCAATCAATTTGCCAAAAACCAAGTTCACAAAATACATAAACACATGTCTGAAAGCAGAAATTAAATATCATTGCACCAAATCACATGTATACAACTTTGATCATCTGAACTTTCATATTCTCTTTTTAGTCTTGAAACTCAAACAAACATTAAGGTTAATGTGTTTTCTTGAGACTTGGTAACTATTAAATGTATACCATGCAATATCATACATATTTTAATTAGTATAATTAATTTTAACATAGGTTTATGGGTGCACCCACGGGTATTTTGAAGGGCATACCCCGTGGGTATTTTAAATGTGTGTCATGGGTTTACCCGCGATGGGTATGCCTCACCCAGCACTCACCTGCCATCCACTGGTGGGTACCGATTTTCACCCACGACCCACCCGTGAGTGAAAATTAATGATTTTACCCACCCATTTATGTGCGGGTACCTGCGGGTTGCGGGTTTTTTTTCACCCATTGCCATCCCAAGTTGGGCTAGAAAATGACATAGAATCATAAACCTTTTCGGGAAAATAAAGTGTTACGACGTCATGTAATATGGACTGGATTAATCAAGAAACCAATAGCCTTGGTTGTCCTAAAGAAATATATAAATATCCCTTTTTGTAAGAAGGATTCATAATAATAATATCGAAGGAGTTGTCTGATGTCAGTTCAGCATACAACATCAATACTTCTATGATTACATTGACTTCAGGGGATGTTTGGTAATGCTTATTAAAACTGCTTATGCTTTCATGAATTAAGCACTTGCTATAACAGAAGGCAATGCTGCAAAAAGTGTGTAGATAGTCTTTTAAAGTAACGAAACCAGATTATCAAATATTGCATTTGTTTAATTCGGAAATCAGCTAATTAGGGATTTAGGAAAGAGGGTACTAAATGTTTTTAAGTAGTATAGATATGTGTAATATGTATAAAAATCAAATAAATTATCACTTGTGAATTTATATGTGCATTTTTGCATTAAAACTATGCTAATTCAAAAAAAAAAATAATAATAAATGAAGAATTAAAATGTTGTGGAAGATAAATTAGTAAAAACTATGTATTGTGTACATTATGCATTTAAAATTGTAATGCTTAAAAAACACATTAATGTCATCTTTAAAAAATTTAGGACAAAAAGTGCTAAATGCTTTATAAGTAGTATAGATATATGTTTTCATTAATTGATATTTATTCCCTCTCTTTTAAATGAAAAGTAATAAAAGCTCAATATTCATTTGACTGCCTCATAAATGTTACTCCTTTCAACCTAAAATTATTGTCCTTAGACGAAAAAACACATTTCTAAAAAAATTGTTACCACCACATGTCTATAATTCGTTGAAATTGAAAATGAACAATTATATTAGGACATTCCAAATTAAAAAGAGGAATACCGCAATGACATAAAGACATCCGCAAAAAATCTCCACAAAATGACATGTGAGATAGTTTTTGGTGACTTTTATTATAGTCTCTCTTTCTTATTTTTTTATTAAGATAATCACTGTCTGACACATCATTTTGTGAAAAATCTTGTGGATCTTTTTATGTGATCGTAGCATTTCTTAATTGAAAGTGTGAACACTAATTTTAATACAAAAGGGAGTAATGTTATGATTGTTTAGATACCATTTTAATATTTCCACAAGAGTAAACTGCAAAAACAATTCATTTACTTTATTCATTTTAACATATACCATCCATTTTATAATTACTCGTGTCCTTCTATCAATTTCAATGTGTCTCTTTTGATAAGCAAATATTACATTTCAACAAAAAATGAGACAACTAAATTAGCCATATACTATTTTAACTTGCTTACAATCCGATAGTTTTTGGTGACTATAATAGTGCCCTAGCTTTCATTGTCTTCTCACATTGCAAATTTGCAAATGATATTTAACTTTAATGGCTGAAATTTCAAACAATATGTTTAAACATCCCCGGGAAATTTTCATTATCTATGGAAAGAAGGTGTTGTTGGTACCATAATAGTGATGATATGTCGTAAGTGATATGTCAACAATGTTAGTTAGAGATACATTATCATAAGCTTCTTTGTTTTCAATATTATGCAATTGAGATGTGATTTCAATGCATGAAAGGTTTTTTGCTGTTTTTGTATGAAGCAATTTGTATATTTATTGAATACTAATTTTGGAACGAAATGTGATGAGTTGCCATAACTTTTTTCGACATGTCAACGTGAAGATTTTACAACCCCTCCTGTAAGTTTTTTATTTTTCTCTTATTTATACACAAGTGCTACAAGGTTAAATGTAAATAATAGTTTTACAACTACACATTGTTATACATAAACTCCTTATGATAATTTGTAGTCGTTGTGAGTTTCAATTATCTTTTAATACGCTGATTTGATAACATAGTACAAGAGCATGTTACGCTCATTTGTAGTGGACGGAACCAGAAATTGTTGCTGTAAATTTTATGTTAGGGTTGTTAAAGCTGAAAATGTATATGTGCACTTTAGTGTTGAATAAAATGTACATTCTTATTTAACATGGAAAAGACACCTTCGAAATTATCGAACATAATCTATAGATGTTCATTTTTATGCAAGATCAAAAGTTGCATGTGTCCAATATAAGACAACTCGAAGCAAAATAAAAACACAATAAGACAACTCGAACGAAAATAAAAAATAAAAATTAAACAACTGTGTACCAAACGTTCCACCTCATATAATCTATAGATGTTCATTTTTATGCAAGATCAAAAGTTGTATGTTCATTTAAATATATGTTCGACACTTGTAAAAGATTTCATTTATTGCAAGAAATCGAAATTATGTATCATGAAAAATTATTTAACATAAAAAACACAATAAGACAACTCGAACCAAAATTAAGCAACTGTGTACCAAATGTTCCACCACATATACTAAAACTGTAAGACATATAAAACAAAGTAGAGCCAAATTTAAGCAACTTTGACTATATATGCACCAACATGGTTCAAAAAAGTATTTTGGGCAACTCTGGTACAATTTATTGCTAATTAAGGCAACCAAGATGGTGATGTATTCGAATCGCACTTGAAAAAATTATGTAGATCTAGGACATTGTTCCTTTACTTGCAATTAGGAAAATGCAACATGACCCATGCATCGCACGGGCTTTATCGGATAAGAAGATGTGTTTAATGTCATTATAAGCCCATTCACAATTTATTTATTTATTATTTTTATTTTTATTTTATTTTTTTGATCTTTTTTAAAGTTAGAAACTTGAAATTGTTTTTTCTGGAGTGACGATGATTTAAATTTTGGTTAGGTTTATTGTTTTCTTATCTTGATCCGTACTCAATCTAGATTTTCTTCATACTCTATTCTTACAAAATTTCACAAACTGGCTAGAAATATGAAGATTAGCCCATGATATAAACAAGTATGTGCATGGTATGTGTAGCATGCATGTATCTTAATGGTATTTGTTTTTAAGTTTTTGTATTTTTTTTAAACGCACTTGAAACAATATATGGAACAAACATGACGTCTACATCGATACTTACATTTATAAAAACGTTTGAAATGTGAATAGATACTTACATTTTTAAACTCTTTTCTTAAGAATTGATATTGATTTGTAAATTTTCTTAAAAACACTTGATGACAATGACAAATTAGAATTTTAATTAAAAATATCAAAATAAAAAAGAAAAGGTATAGTCATGTCGGCAATGAAACAATTTGAGTTTTTTTTAAATGTTAAATTGATCGTAATCCAAGCAACGGCTAAGAATATTGGAACCTAGCCAAGTAAAATCCAAACCAACTTCCAAAAGTAACATTACCATATACTCATCGACATTTTCTCAGAGCCGTTTTTGAGGGTGTGTAAGATGCCGCTCATGGTCCCAAAAATTTTAAGGGCCTCAAAATTTGTCCCGTTAATAATTATATGTGTGTGTACATACATTTTTCACGATGGAAAAAGTATTTAAATTGGAAAATACTTTAATAAGTAATGTGTTAGAACGTTTAGATAACCAATTATACATTATATCTTATAAACAGTGAAACTTTATATCTAACATTTCTTCTCGAAAGGTCATTATATAATTTCGTACAGAGCCTTCAAAAATTTCATAAATTCATGGCCATGCATCCTCCATGTCACTTTTTTTGGTTGTACATGTCACCTCTTTACCTCGTTAATACGTATGCATACTTAATACTTTGCTCTCAAAATTCATACCAACACTTTAACACTCAATATCAATGTGCTATTTTGTGTTTGATCTTGTAAAATCTACATGCATCTAGCACGCTTGACATCCATTGAAACGTCTAATTTGATCAACAACGTTGTTTTTTATTCATATGAACTCAACTTGTTATCGAGTAATAATGTACAATCATATAGGTACGTTTCACTATAACTTATCCAGTTTACTAGACAACAAAGTCATCGCTCAAAAGTTCTCTTTAAATAATGCACCCATTTTCTCGCAATTAAAAGCCTTGTGAATATGAAATTATTGGTAGGTCGGTTGCTTTTTTAGTGATGTCTTTTTCACTCTATAAGAAACAAGGATTTTCCCCCGCCGCGTTGCGGCGGATTTGGTTCCTTTGTGATAGGCGTTGTTCTATTTTTTAAAATTTGCATTGTGGCATGAAGGAATTTCTACGACCCTTTTTTTATATCATTGCTGGTGCAATTGCTATCAAAATGTGTGCATTAGCTTGTTTCTGGCACGTTTTCTTTATGAGGCTTACATAGTTTGTTCTTATAACACTACATTGGCCATGGCTACAAGAGCTTTTACATAAGTGTGTTTCAAAAGTGTGACGATCATGTAGAAGCCGAAACCCCAATGATAGGCCGAAACCCCCCCCAAAAAAAAGAAAATTGTATGTTAAAGTTCCTTAAAAATGGGAAATACATAGCCGCTTACGACATGAAATGAAAAAAAAGAGACTAAATGGCTACTGATCCGCTGCGATGTAATACTTGAATATTGTTGTGTTATCGAGTGGAGTCTTCCCACCTGAAAGCACATTTCAACCTTCAGTCGCTAATCTCAACATGTGATGTTCAGGGTAGCGAAACCCGTCTGATCGCCCCCCAAATCACTTTTGCTATTTCAACAATCTTTGTGCAAACGTCTGCACCAAACGTATAGCTAGACCATTGTTATAACGAAAGGAATTCGAGTGGAAGATCAGAACAGGCGAGTACCTTAAACATCTCGCGTCAATATTGGCAAATGAAGATTGCAATATTCTTCCAAGTGGAAAGATTCCAGTCGATGACACGACTTATTCAAAGCTCCATACGACCTAGCCAAACCAAAAAAGAAAACTTCCAAACCTGAATATCGTGAGCAGGCTAAAAAAACTGGCAGTGAAAGATGATCACACAAGGATTTGTGCGACCTGTTGGCCGACGATGGGTTGAAAGATGATGGAATTTTTACACCAAACCACCTTAGCGGAATTATGTGCTCTATTGGTTCCTGCTACCGCCTTGTTATTATTGTCATTACCTTGAGCTACATCATTTGCTATCTCATGTCTGTATATCTTGAGGCAGTAGTAAAGGCCCTTCATGGCTGCAATAAATGAAAGACATGTGAGTTTCTGAGAAAGGTAGACACTGAACACCGTGAGCTGACATTTTTATGTAGACCCTCAAAATGTACTTCTGTTACTCCATTTGTACCTTAAATAACAGTAAAGATGATTGTGTCAGTATGAGGCAACTCGTAAGTGATATCTTGCTCTAAATGGAAAAAAAATACAGATATTTATAATGCAAGACTTTTATTACAATCTACTGCATAGATTCACGTACCTGTATTAGACGATGATGCGTGTGATCTATTACAAACCCTTTCTTACGTGCATGTTCAAGGAGGTTATCACCATCGACTTGGTGAAAGAATCTTTCGCTGTTCGCGAAGCTTGTACCCGCATAAGTTGTACCGTGAAGGATCCTTTGTTCCATACTTGAATATCTGTGTCATCGAGTTGAATCTTTCCACTCAAGTATTTAAATCGTCAGTCGATGATGTTGACACGTGATGTTCAGATAGTGAGACCGTTTAATCGCCCCTCAAATTCCTTTTGTTGTGTCAAGAGTCTTTGTGCAAAGGTCTGCACCAGACGTATTACTAGATCATTGTCACAACGAAAGGAATTCGAGGGGAAGATGAGAACCGGCCAATATCTTAAACATCCCGTATCAATATTAGCAAATGAAGATGGCACTATTCTACCGAGTGGAAAGATTCCAATCGATGACACGAGTATTTAGTTCCGTAAGATGCAACTCATTCCGACTGCATACATATGGGCAATTCCAGACAACCCTTAGTTACAAATATGCAGCTATCCATGATTCTGAAAGGTGATGTAAGCACATATACAGTATGAGGATAATGACATTCCAAATACTATTATTACAATATTAGAATTATAACGTACTGATAGAGGAACAAATACATGGTAGTTGGCATGTAACATTATTTGCTAGCAAACCTTTTAGATACATTATTTGTGGGTCCTGATTCAGCATACAACAAAAGTAATACGTATGTGTTAAATACGCGCGTTGGATACTACGTAAACATGCACGTATTTCTCACTTAATCTACGATTTCACAAACACGTCGAAAGTCATAGAAAAACATGAATGATGATTACAAATGAGGCTCGGTTATATGTATACAATAGCGATACCAGGCAACCAACATGGTTGCAGTCACACATTTGATGTGACTGCCCTGCCACGATGCTGGCCAAGGAAATGTATACGCATTGCTGACCATATTATCATCATCGCCTATAGACTGGTAGAACGCTAAAATTCAGGTATACAATAGCGCTTGCCGCAACAAACAAAGGCTAGCAAGACTCGTGGTCGCGTTACAATAAACGGTCCGGCAACATTACAACTTTTTAAAGGTTTAAATTGTCAATCTGTTTGCTAAGAAGACAAACCTTCTGTGCATGAATTATAACTTGTGTGCATCAATTATAACTTCGTATTGCATACAACATTACACCTGAATATTGTTGCGTCACCGAGTGGACTCTTTCCACTCGGAAGTACATTTCAAGCGTAAGTTGCTAATGTTGAGACGCGATGTTCAGGATAGCGAGACCCGTCTACTCGGCCCATTGAATTCCTTTTGCTATTTCAACGGTTGTTGTGCAAAGGTCTGCACCAGACGTATTGCTAGACCGTTGTAAGAACGAAAGGGTTTCGAGGGCTGAATTAGAACAAGGCAATATCTTAAACATCTCATATCAATATTCGCAAATGAAGCTTGCAATATTCTACCGGGTGGAAAGATCCCAATCAGTGACACGACAATTCAGTTGGATAAGAATCTACTGCTACAGACTGCAAACGTATGGGCAATTCCAATCACCCCACATGAATAATAATTACGAATGCGGCTCAGATATATGTATACAATAGCGATACCAGGCAACCAACATGGCTGCAGCCACACATTCAATGTGAATGCCCTGCTACGATGCAGGCCAAGGAAATGTATAAGCGTTGGTCAGCATATTATCATCATCGCCTATAGATTGGTAGAAGGCTAAAATTCAAGCATACAATAGCGTCGCCAGGAAACAAACAATGCATGCAAGACTTGTGCTTGCGTTACTATAAGCGACCCTGCAAGATAACACCATTTTTAAGGTTTAAATTATCAGCCAGTGCGCAAAGAAGACAAACCTTTTGCGCGAAAATTATAACTTCGGTGCACACAATATCGCTAACTTGTTGTATAGATTCTGCATTTGCTTACAAAACCTGTTCAAAACTTTTGCATCAACACGACCTAGAAACAAAATTTCATAATTAATTTCGCTACTAAAGAACGCAAAATATTACATAGACAAATAATAATATACCATCCTTTATTTTACCTTAACTTCTTCAAAACCATTATAATACCTAAATTCAACGATATCATAAAATTGTCACATCAGCTATTAACAATACCAAGTAACACTATTCCATTATGATAGCAAAACATTAATATAATTGTTATGCAATTACCATTTTAGGTGAGAGCCAGTTGCGAAGTTTGTGCTAGCCAAGATATACATATATGGAAATCGAGACAGCCCCAAGTAATATTATTCAGTTAAATACGTAAAATCTGAATTGGATCTTAATACCTGTATCCGTAAAGATTGAAATCTCGTATGAAAGACCAAACCTTGTGGTGGATGCATTATGGAAATCATAAGCGCTAATCAGTATTCGACCAAGAAAAAGCAATCCCAGTACATCAGCAGTAGGATTAGTTTTTTTTGGCCGAATACTGGTCGCAACATCCATTTGCCGAATACTGATCAGGAAAAGTTGAGACCAAGGAATTGCAAGACTGAGATAAGATCACATTCATACAACTAAAAAGGCTCGGGTCAGAAATTATTGAAGTGGTACTCAAAACCCCATGGCTGCAACCATGAGGTCGCCACACCAAGATATGGGTTTTGGTAAACAACACTTACAAAAACACCAAATGCTGACAAATCCCATCATTGCCTACAGTTCAGTCAAACGTCGGTCCTTTAACAACATACTCCTTTTACGGAACCTGCATTATGTACCATGTTTAAATATAATAAGAATAACTTCAAACGAATACATCCAAAAACTGACATAAACGGTGACTGGCCCAAACCAAAATAAGCTCGTAACCGATGCTGACCCAAAACCCAACCCGGTAGATAATCTGGAAAGTTAATATCTTTTTGCATACAGTTCTAAATACGCGGACCGAATACTACGTAGACATACGTGTATTTCTCACTTAATCCACGATTTCACTAACACGTCAAAACTAACCGAAAAACATGAAAAATGATAACGAATGAGACTCAGATATATGTATACAATAGCGATATTATCATCATCGCCAATAGATTGGTAGAAGCCTATCAGATATATGTATACAATAGCGGTTATTATCATCATCGAATGAGGCAACCAACATGGCTGCAGTCACACATTCAATGTGACTGCCCTGCCATGATGCGGGCCAAGGAAATGTACACGCGTTGATCAGCATATTATCATCATTGCCAATAGATTGGTAGAAGCCTAAAATTCAGGCATACAATAGCGTCACCAGTCAACAAATAGTGCCCACAGGACTTGTGGATGCGTTACAATAAATGCCCTGGTAAAATAACACCATTTTAAAGGTTTCAATTATCAGTCGGTGCGCAAAGAAGGCAAACCTTTTGTGCGTCAATTACAACTTCTGTGTACACAACATAACCTTGCTTTGAAGAAACAAAGTGGAAATACAAAGAGGTAAGAGGCGCGTAAAAACTTTCGGTTGGGCCACATATTTTGGGCCACAAAGGCAATAGCTAACCCACAACACCTACCATTCAATAATCTAACCCTTTACAATGTCAGATCAACAATTATTGGGGGGGTGCTCAAAATCTCATGGCTGCAACCGTGAGGTTTTTGGTAGACAACACCACAATAGACATGCAACAACAAAAGTTAACCATAAAGGCCTAATATGCAACTTTGGAACGGTGAAAGAATGATCGCACCTACTCCGAGAATGAAAGAAAAACCAACACACACACAAACCTTGCTTTGAAGAAACGAAGCACCAATATAAAGAGGTAAGAGGCCCATAGAAACATTCGTTTGGGCAACATATTTCAGCCCACAAAGGCAATAGCTAACCCACAACACCAACTCCCCATCTTTTAATACAATATAAATATTACTAAAAAAAGTTTAGCAACTAAATGACATTCGGGATTCATTGCCTACAGTGCAGTCAATTATTGAAGTGGTGCTCAAAACCCCATGGCTGCAACCGTGAGGTCGCCATTTCAAGATATGGGTTTTCGGAGACAACAGTTACAGAAACACCAAACGCTGACAGATCTCATAACCTGCATCATGTACCATGTTTAATAGACATGCATTATGGAAATCATAAGCGGTGATCAGTATTCGACCAAGAAAAAGCAATCCCAGCACATCAGTAGTAGGATTAGTTTTCCTTGGGCGAATACCGGTCGCAACATCCATTTTTCGAATACCGATCAGGAAAAGTGGAGAGAAAAGAAATGCAAGAATGAGATCAGATCGCAGTCATACAACTAAAAAGGCTCACACCAACAGTTATTGAAGTGGTACTCAAAACCCCATGGCTGCGACCGTGAGGTCGCCACGCCAAGATATGGGTTTTGGTAAACAACACTTACAGAAACACCAAACGCTAACAGATATCATCGTTGCCTACAATGTAGTCAAATGTCGGTCCTTTAACAACATACTCCTTTTATAAAACCTGCATTATGTAGCATGTTTAAATATAATAAGAATAACTTCAAACGAATACATCCTAAATCAAATCAAAACCAATAAGACCTTCAATCAAAATCATATTTAAAACATTGAGAAAGAAAACTAAAATAAAATCTAAAACAATGGCCTCAAAATTTCTCGTAGCTTTGGTTTTACCAAATCCACCGCCTCTTCCCAGCGAAAATGATTATGCAGTGGTAGATCTGGATATGGATATACATATTATGTGATGTGTTTCTCTCAACACACGTGTATTCAACGTAATGACATACCCCCGAACCAAAAGATGATAATGGGTAACTGGCCCAAACCAAAATATTACTAAAAAAAGTTTAGCATACATCACCGACATTTTGGATTAGTATAGATATAGAATGCCTTTTTTCATTTGTTATCAATATATTTTATTGCCTTAAAAAAAAAAAAAAAAAAAAGGTAATATTCGAGGTAGAATCGGGTGTTTAGTCAAGAAACACATATAGCCACAACTAAAGTCGTGGTTAAAAGTCTACTAAACGACAAATTAAATGATTTTCAATGTTTGACGACAATATCGTCACTAATACTTTTTCAAACTTTGAGTATGTCTTTCAACGCAAATATTTGGTTGAAAAAAAAAAGTGGAACTTTCTCGGCCCTACGCACCGGGGATGAAGTGTAGAGGTCACTTTAGTTTGTACCAGAGTGGTTCATCGTCAAAAGAACAACAATGGCTAGTAGCATTTCCTATTGATTTGTCTATGGAATGGGATGTAAAAGAAGGCTTTATCGTCTAAAGGCAGGGGTGAGTTTTCTCACTATACCTCGCTGTTCTTTTATCCCGCTTGGTTTCTTATTCATGTTTCATTAATTTTGTACGTAAATATTTAGTTGTTGTGACTAGTTTTTTAGCGCAAAAAATGATCAACGACGACCCTATCTTAAGGGAGAACAAAGAGTAGGAGCAGAGTTGGGAATCATTTTGATATTAGCCGGAAAGACTAGTAACAGGAAGGATAACAAATGTTATATATTTCAAGAGCTAGATCAGTTTTCGATGAACAAGTCAGAATTGTCTCAATAAAAAAAAGATGGATTTGGGCCTAAAAAAGCCATTCTCGTTCGTTATCAATTAGGTCTCAGTGGGAACATAAAAATAAAAGAATTATCTAAGTCCCAAATTGGACAAATGATAGGTAAAGATTTATTTGATGTTTGAACATGTTTTTCAGTTAGCGTCATGTATATCCAGGCCAATGTGTCTTATTGGGCTTAGTATGTGCTTAGTTTCGGTTAATCCTTAGGTTCTTTTTGATTATGTAGAAACTTGGATTATTTTTAGCCTTTATAATCGTAATCTAATTTCAATCATTTTTTTAAGTTAGTTTCTTTATTTTAGAGCTCGGGGAGTGTCTTGAGTTTTTTGTTTGGTTGCATGGGTGGGGTATGTCCATTCAATTATGTTTACTTCGGGGGGGTTCTCCTCCATCGGTCAATATATTCTTATTTACCGAAAAGAAAGACTAGTTAGGTAGTGTAGGTAAAGCATATTCCAACATTTCGGATAACCCCTTGACATTGGCACCTTGTCCAGGTATGTCTGTCCCACTCTCCAGATCTCACGTCTTCTTTTTTGGAGTACGGGATGACTCGAATGGGCAGATAAAACAAAACCTATCAGTTACGCCTTTAGTGGTCGCCACATATAGCTTTAGTTTATGTTGTAGCATATGTTATTGCTCTGGTTATGAATGACCCAATCTATCTATGTGTCACACCCCCAAATTATCTGTTTTGCAGCGGAATGGAATTCCTGGGGATTGACTGTCATAGCATCACAATCACAGTTATATTGAACGACCTAAAGTGTCGTTTGGAAAATACATCGCTTGATTTAATAAAAACATTCAGAGTTACAAAGATAGGTCCCAAATGAAAGTTACTATGCACGGAAAATAAGTTTAGTACAAGTCAAACGATGTTTTTAAAGTTCATAAAACCCAAGTGAGACGCGTCGTCACCGCGACTCCATGATATGTCCAAATGCATGCCATGAATTGAATGCCTTAGGTACCTGAGATAAAACATGCTTAAAAAGGTCAACACAAAGGTTGAGTGAAATCCATAGGTTTAATTAATTCGTTTGAACACAATCATCGTAGTGTGAGTTAAAATGTTTCACACTCATCGTTGAAAACAAAATCGTATTTATTTCACTAAGTTCATGACACCAAAGCGTAACATCGCACCAATAAAAATTGGTAATCATCGTTTCATCGCCGCCCTAATAGGTAACTTGCCAAATTACCTTACTGTTCAATATAGTGCGCCGATTTCCCTAACTGGGTCAATAAGAACCGGAGTGTTAATTCCAATAGGCCTATTCACAATATTCGCGCTCACTCGCAAGTGACTAATGGTGCATGATGTAGGGACTTCGAACATGGCAAATACTTAGTGACAATAAAACATTCGGATATAGCATGTAGTTCAAAGCATTTGTGTTCGATTAAAAATGTAGCATGTATCTCCCCCAAGAGTTTGTAAAACAGTTAAAAGAGTAAAAGTGGGGCTATGAACTCACCTGTTGCAATGATTACGATGACAAAAGTGGATACACTGAAATATAGCGTGAATCTCGAAAATTACCTATTATGAATGATATGATATGTAATGAGTTATGATATAATGTTATGCATGCATTTCGTATGTTATTTATACCATTTGTGAGTTTTTGGAAAAATAATACTTATCGTCGAAAAATACTCTTTTGACGTCTTGACCATTCAAAAATCATTTTACAAGTTTTTACATCAAAATGTCATCCTACAATGGTTTCGTAATGATTTATGGTGAAATTATCACTTTTCGTCGTAAAACAATGTCGTCGGAAATTTCTTGAAAGTGACAAAAATGGCTCCGAAAAACTAGTCGTAAAATGGTGTACGTCGAACGTTAGGAAACGAACTCGACGGTTTTGGAAAGTTTGTATCAAAATCTAAAAGTTTCAGTTCATGAGTTTTCGTCATAAAGGTCTCGAACATAAAGATAATAAGGGTTAAAGATGGTGATTTTGGCTAAAATGTTGGTTAAAAATGAGTTTCGGCAAAGTTTAAGCATCCATAAATAATTTATTACAACTCCGCTATACAAACGGTTGGTTGTTTTGAAAAATATGCTTGGTGATCTTGATTTTATTAGAAGACATCTCGTTACAAAAAGTTCTACATCATAGTTAAAAACAGCCTCCAACATGGTCGTTTTAGTTACCGTAACACTTGTCTCGTAAAAATAATATAGTTTTTCTGAAAATAATAGTTACGGCAATTTTATGAAAACGTGCATATCTTAGTCGTTTCAAATCCGTTTTCTACGTATTATACGTCCTTAGCTTCGTATCAAAGTATACTAATAGATTTTTGATAAGTCGAAATAATTTGTAAAGCTTAAGGCTCGATTTTGACTCGTACAAGATAAAAATAGTATGCTGAAATTTCAGAAAAATATATATTTCGTCGTCAAACTTGAAAAATTCATAACTTCTTCGTTATAACTCCGTTTTATTCCGTTCAAGCGGCCACGGATTCGTTTTAAAGTATATTTTCTAAATATCAAGACCAAAAATTCGTGCCTACTGTCGGATTTTCCAGAAAATCAAAATAAGGACAGACCACTTTTTATACTAGTCGAAAATAGTTTTACTCGTACTAAATCTATTCCAATCCCTTCAAATCAACTCCAAAGCTATTCTAATCCTACCATACACCTTCTTAGGGTGTCATGGGTTCCTAAACATCATCAAGACCAATATATACCAAGGGAATAATTATAAGATGACCTTATATATATATAACTCTAAAAATCATGTAAAAATGGTATAAATCAACATAAGTCTTGCATGCTTGCTCCAAAAATGAAGAGATAAATATGAAATGAAAGTGAAATATGTAAAATGATAGAAATATGCTTACAAGTAAACTATGATGAGGTGATTAGAACAAGGTTTAACCTAAACACCCTAGGTTTTTATTTCAAAACCTTAATAAGAGTGTGATCTAGATTGTGATTACTTGAGCTTGCAAAATTTTTTGATGATCCTTTTGTACACCCTTGAAGAACCGGTTATGATAGAGAGAACAAGAGAGAAGGAAAGTTTTTCTTGACTTGTGAAATATAAGAGTGAATGAGTGAAATAAATTAAGTAAGACTTTATGTAAATGTATAGATCTATACAATCAAAGTAACCATACCAATCAATTAATGTTACCCACTCTTGACTCACCCCCCCCCCTAAAACCGGTTTTGGGGGGATGTATATCACAAATATCCTTTTTTTTTTTTTTTTAAAATGCATAAGTAAATGTAAGTTTAATAAATATAATTTGTAACTTGTACATACATTTTTGTGTTTAGGGTAGTGTTGTCTTAAAAATAAATTTTAATGGATCAAAGTAATATATTGTAGTCATAAAAATTGTAAAAATACATTCCTTGTAAAATTTGAGTGATAAAATAATTATCGTGTAGTTTTTAAGAAAAGTGTCGTAATAATATAACTTTAACGATTTATAGACAAAATAAATTTAAAACACTAGGTAAACTCAAAATATAGTTTTTACAAACTAAATGTAAGTATAAAAATATATCGGGATCATTTTTAGAAATAACGGATTAAATGTTCAAAATAATAACTCACGCGATAACATTTATTTAATATAAAATTTACGCGTTTAATGTGAAATGCAATGTCATGAATGAACTAACATGATGCAAATGATGCTAATGAAATGTAGACTAAACTTAGTCCATATGAAATGTTCGTGATGATATGATCATGAATTCGCCGCTAAACCATAAAGGTTACGCGAATTTGGAACACGTAAACCTAATTTACGATAAATGATGAAATTGTGAAGCATGAATTGTTTCGAGAAATGACCTGGAAGTACGGGTTGTCACATTCGCCCAACCAAAAAGGAATTCAGTCCCTGAATTCAGTTCGTGTTAGTCTCTCCAGTTTAGGGTTTGATGTGGCAAACTTTCCCATTCTCGAGCAAAACCCTCAAAAGACTTTTAGGTAACCGATTTTTACTTAATCTCACAACTCATCAAACAAGAACTGTCATGAGATTAGGCTAAATCGGTTTGATTAACGGGTCTTTTGAAAATTTTGCTCGGTCATGGAATTGCTTACACATATAAGCCTACTACTCCCTTCATTGCATGATTCTTCCTGAATTAGACATAGGTGATCGGGCTATGTATAATTTAGGAGTAACTATACAATGCTTGGACTAATCGACTCATATGATGTTTGGTGTTGAGTCAACTAATGTTAAAATTGTGACAGGGAATGACAGGGCATTCTCCATGTCAAAGTGATGTGAGTATGATGGGATGGGTATTTGAAGGCATCTATGTGACAATCGATTTTGAAATGAAAGTAAACAACTCGAAAAATGTACGTATAAACCGCATGTAAAGTGAATATGCACTTATGATGAAATGATGAGATGCTATGATAATGTAGTTATAGTCTAGGGTCAATGATGCAACCTAGTTCTCTATAACCGAAGCTCGGATGCCAATCTGTCACACCCCAAATTATCTGTTTTGCAAATGCGGAATGGAATTCCTTGGAATTGACTGTCATAGCATCACAATCACAGTTATATTGAACGACCTAAAGTGTCGTTTGGAAAATACATCGCTTGATTTAATAAAAACATTCAGAGTTACAAAGATAGGTCCCAAATGAAAGTTACTATGCACGGAAAATAAGTTTAGTACAAGTCAAACGATGTTTTTAAAGTTCATAAAACCCAAGTGAGACGCGTCGTCACCGCGACTCCATGATATGTCCAAATGCATGCCATGAATTGAATGCCTTAGGTACCTGAGATAAAACATGCTTAAAAAGGTCAACACAAAGGTTGAGTGAAATCCATAGGTTTAATTAATTCGTTTGAACACAATCATCGTAGTGTGAGTTAAAATGTTTCACACTCATCGTTGAAAACAAAATCGTATTTATTTCACTAAGTTCATGACACCAAAGCGTAACATCGCACCAATAAAAATTGGTAATCATCGTTTCATCACGCCGCCTAATAGGTAACTTGCCAAATTACCTTACTGGTTCAATATAGTGCGCGATTTCCCTAACTGGGTCAATAAGAACTGGAGTGTTAATTCCAATAGGCCTATTCACAATATTCGCGCTCACTCGCAAGTGACTAATGGTGCATGATGTAGGGACTTCAACATGGCAAATACTTAGTGACAATAAAACATTCGGATATAGCATGTAGTTCAAAGCATTTGTGTTCGATTAAAAATGTAGCATGTATCTCCCCCAAGAGTTTGTAAAACAGTTTAAAAGAGTAAAAGTGGGGCTATGAACTCACCTGTTGCAATGATTACGATGACAAAAGTGGATACACTGAAATATAGCGTGAATCTCGAAAATTACCTATTATGAATGATATGATATGTAATGAGTTATGATATAATGTTATGCATGCATTTCGTATGTTATTTATACCATTTGTGAGTTTTTGGAAAAATAATACTTATCGTCGAAAAATACTCTTTTGACGTCTTGACCATTCAAAAATCATTTTACAAGTTTTTACATCAAAATGTCATCCTACAATGGTTTCATAATGATTTATGGTGAAATTATCACTTTTCGTCAGTAAACAATGTCGCCGGAAATTTCTTGAAAGTGACAAAATGGCTCAAAAACTAGTCGTAATGGTGTACGCCGATCGTTAGAGAACGAACTCGACGGTTTTGGAAAGTTTGTATCGAAATCTAAAAGTTTCAGTTCATGAGTTTTCGTCATAAAGGTCTCGAACATAAAGATAATAAGGGTTAAAGATGGTGATTTTGGCTAAAATGTTGGTTAAAAATGAGTTTCGGCAAAGTTTAAGCATCCATAAATAATTTATTACAACTCCGCTATACAAACGGTTGGTTGTTTTGAAAAATATGCTTGGTGATCTTGATTTTATTAGAAGACATCTCGTTACAAAAAGTTCTACATCATAGTTAAAAACAGCCTCCAACATGGTCGTTTTAGTTACCGTAACACTTGTCTCGTAAAAATAATATAGTTTTTCTGAAAATAATAGTTACGGCAATTTTATGAAAACGTGCATATCTTAGTCGTTTCAAATCCGTTTTCTACGTATTATACGTCCTTAGCTTTGTATCAAAGTATACTAATAGATTTTTGATAAGTCGAAATAATTTGTAAAGCTTAAGGCTCGATTTTGACTCGTACAAGATAAAAATAGTATGCTGAAATTTCAGAAAAATATATATTTCGTCGTCAAACTTGAAAAATTCATAACTTCTTCGTTATAACTCCGTTTTATTCCGTTCAAGCGGCCACGGATTCGTTTTAAAGTATATTTTCTAAATATCAAGACCAAAAATTCGTGCCTACTGTCGGATTTTCCAGAAAATCAAAATAAGGACAGACCACTTTTTATACTAGTCGAAAATAGTTTTACTCGTACTAAACCTATTCCAATCCCTTCAAATCAACTCCAAAGCTAATCTAATCCTACCATACACCTTCTTAGGGTGTCATGGGTTCCTAAACATCATCAAGACCAATATATACCAAGGGAATAATTATAGGATGACCTTATATATATATAACTCTAAAAATCATGTAAAAATGGTATAAATCAACATAAGTCTTGCATGCTTGCTCCAAAAATGAAGAGATAAATATGAAATGAAAGTGAAATATGTAAAATGATAGAAATATGCTTACAAGTAAACTATGATGAGGTGATTAGAACAAGGTTTAACCTAAACACCCTAGATTTTTATTTCAAAACCTTAATAAGAGTGTGATCTAGATTGTGATTACTTGAGCTTGCAAAATTTTTGATGATCCTTTTGTACACCCTTGAAGAACCGGTTATGATAGAGAGAACAAGAGAGAAGGAAAGTTTTTCTTGACTTGTGAAATATAAGAGTGAATGAGTGAAATAAATTAAGTAAGACTTTATGTAAATGTATAGATCTATACAATCAAAGTAACCATACCAATCAATTAATGTTACCCACTCTTGACTCACCCCCCCCCCCTAAAACCGGTTTTGGGGGGATGTATATCACAAATATCCTTTTTTTTTTTTTTAAATGCATAAGTAAATGTAAGTTTAATAAATATAATTTGTAACTTGTACATACATTTTTGTGTTTAGGGTAGTGTTGTCTTAAAAATAAATTTTAATGGATCAAAGTAATATATTGTAGTCATAAAAATTGTAAAAATACATTCCTTGTAAAATTTGAGTGATAAAATAATTATCGTGTAGTTTTTAAGAAAAGTGTCGTAATAATATAACTTTAACGATTTATAGACAAAATAAATTTAAAACACTAGGTAAACTCAAAATATAGTTTTTACAAACTAAATGTAAGTATAAAAATATATCGGGATCATTTTTAGAAATAACGGATTAAATGTTCAAAATAATAACTCACGCGATAACGTTTATTTAATATAAAATTTACGCGTTTAATGTGAAATGCAATGTCATGAATGAACTAACATGATGCAAATGATGCTAATGAAATGTAGACTAAACTTAGTCCATATGAAATGTTCGTGATGATATGATCATGAATTCGCCGCTAAACCATAAAGGTTACGCGAATTTGGAACACGTAAACCTAGTTTACGATAAATGATGAAATTGTGAAGCATGAATTGTTTCGAGAAATGACCTGGAAGTACGGGTTGTCACACTATGGAACCACCCCTATTTTTAGTAGATGGAGATGCGCACCTAAGAAAGCGCAAAATATACCTACATGTCGGCCGGTGTTAGGCCAGAGATAGGGACCATGAAAATAATGTGATTCAATCGAACCTTTTTGGGAAATTCCTAAGGCAGAAGAGGGATGCTAATAAGCTAACAACTCATATGGAAAACTAGAAGGGGGTTGAATAGTTTTAACCGTTTTTATTCCTTTTTAAGAAAACTTTAGATTCGATCGTTGATGTGAAATCAATGCAAACAATATATGTATACAAGCACAATAACTAATAATCAAATGCGGAAAGTAAAGGAAAGATCAAACCAATCAACACGATGATTATACTGGTTCGGTATAAAGCTCACTTCTTCGCCCTACTCCACTCCCTGAGTACTCAAATCACAACCACAACATATACACCACACAATGAGATCACTGCAAGACATAAGAACACACCAACTAAATAACCACATTTTATTAAGAAAAACAAGGTAAAATTTGACTCAAAGGTCGATGACATCATAAAAATAATAAAAATAAATAAGAAAGAAAAATTAGATAGTCCTAATCATACTAGTGGCTTGACAAGCCAACGCCTAGTTTGATGGGTTCATAGGAGGTGCGGGTGGTGCTTGGAAATGATGTTGGATGTAATCAAACATCATGTTGACCCTCTTCCTAAGTAGTGTGATATGTTCACGGTTGTGATGACAACACATGTACTGGTAGTCATGTAGTTTTCATTGATACTCATAAGGTCCAAAATCAAATGGACCTCTTGGTGATGGTGGGTGATATGATGGTTCAACATTTTGTGGTGGAAGTGGAGGGACAAAATTTTGTGGGTTCAACCACTCAGAGAATCCCGGTGGATACTCTTAGGTGTTGTTGAAAGTAGGTAGAAGGTTTCTACCAATGAGGAGTGATGAGGATGGGTGAGGGTGTGGATTAGTTGGTCTTGGAGGGACATCTTCTTTGGTATCAAGATATGGACTTGGAGGTTTAGAGTTGTGTAGTAAAGGCTCCAAGTGTGGTAAGTTGTTGGTGGAAGGTGTTTTGAGGACACAAATGTTAATTGGTGAAGGTGAAACTAAGGATGGAGTCTCTTTGGGTGAGTACAAGTGGGAGTTTGAGATGGTTTTGGAAGAGGTACTCTTAGAAGGTGCATTTTTGGTGGAATTGGTGATCTATGTGAAGGTGGTGGAGATAGAGTTGAATCACTAAAGTTATCAGACCTGCGGATCCAAAAATACACCTACGGATTGGTATTTTGTGGATCCCCAGGTCAGTGAATTTGTGTTTTCAGGATAGACTCCATTTTTGGAGTAATGATTTTGACTAAGACTTATCAAGGGAGTTTTACAAGTGCTGTAAGGAGTCTTGAGATGAACTTTTAGGTTATGATGTTTTCTCATTGATCTTGAACGATAAATTGTTTAAGACTTTTTGGATGAAAAATCACAATTCGTCATTCCTAACGGAATTTGAAGTTACGAGACATGTTCCATCATTCCTAATCCTAAATGAAGGAAGTTGAAAGGTTCACACTTGAGTGGTTTCGTTAGAATGTCGGCAATGTTGAGTTCCGAGGAAACTTTCTCAATAGAGATATTTCCATTTTGAACATTGTCGCGAAGACAATGATGTCGAATTACTATATGTATGGTATGAGAGTGCTGTATGGGATTTTTACTTAAGTCTATGGAGCCTTTGTTATCTCAAATGATGTTGAAGTTGTTTAGTTGTATGTCGTAGTCAAGTAGAGCTTTTTTCATCCATAGTGCTTGTTGGCACACCTTGCCTGCGGATACGTATTCAACTTCAGTTGTGGAGATAGAAAGGGCAATTTGTCTCTTAGAGAACCAATATGTTAGACAACATCAAAGGAACATACAAATGCCACTTGTGCTTTTCTATCCACCTAGTCTCCGGCGTGGTCGGAATCGGTGTAAACGATAGGTTCTATTCAAGTATCCTTTGGATACCAAAGTCCAAAGTGTATTGTTCCCTTAATGTATCTAAAGATAAATTTTACGGCTTCTAGGTGAGATACTTTGGGATCCTCTAGAAATCGAGCACAAAGACAGACACTAAACGTAATGTCGGGTCTACTAGTGTTAGGTAAAGTAAACTTCCGATCATGCCTCTATATTTTGTGTTATTCATGGATTCTTCATTCTCGTCTTTGATAAGCTTGGTTTCAATGGACATAGGGGTTTTGGTTGGTTTACAATCTTCAAGGTAAAATTTCTTTAGCATCTACTTAATGTATTTAGATTGGTTAAAGAAGATACCATATTCCATTTGTTTAATTTGTGATCCTAAGAAGAAGTTCAACTCGCCCATCATCCTCATTTCAAACTCGTCATGCATGATTTTCGAAAAATCGTCGCATAGTTCTTGACAAGTTGAACAAAATATAATGTCGTTGACATATATTTGAATAATGATAAGATGTGAATTTCTTTTCTTGGTGAAGAGTGTTTTGTCTACCATTCTCATGGTATATTCATGTTTAATGAAGAATGCCTTGAGTCTATCATACCAAGAATTAGGAGCTTGCTTAAGACCATATAAAGCCTTCTTGAGCTTAAAAACATGATTTGGTTTTTCAAAATCAATAAATCCTGGAGGTTGTGCAACATATACCTCCTCATTGATATAATCATTTAGGAACGCACTCTTCACATCCATTAAATATAATTTAAAATATTTAGCACACGCATAAGCAAGTAATACACGAATAAACTCTAATCTAGATACCGGAGCATAAGTTTCATCATAATCTAGTCCCTCTTGTTGGTTATACCCTTGTGCTACCAATCTATCCTTGTTTGTAGTCACTACCCCGTTCTCATCTAGTTTGTTTCTAAATAACCATTTAGTTCCTATGTCGGTTACATTCTTAGGTAAAGGTACTAACTTCCACACGTCATTAGCAATGAATTGATTTAGTTCCTCTTGCATTGCAACTATCCAAAATTCATCCTAAATTGTTTCATTCACATTCTTAGGTTCTATTGTTGAAATGAAGCACAAGAAGTTGCTCTTGTTTTGAGCTTGGGATCAAGTGTTCGTTCGTTTAATCTTCCTATCACGTCATCTAGTGGGTGATTCCTAGATTCTTTGACATTTACTATAGGTTCTTCTTCCAATGGTTCATTCTCGATATCTTTGTCTAGGTCCGCTTGGTTCGCTGAATCCATGTCATTTTTCTTTCTAACCAAGTTTTCTTCATCTAAATCATCATCGACCAAGGCTGATGTTTTAGGTGGGGGAGGAGACTCATCAAACATAACGTTAAGACTTTGGTAGGACTACGTAAGCCTTACTATTTGAGAGTAACCTAAGAAAATACCTTCGTAAGACTTTGGGTCGAGTTTTTGGCGTCGCTGTCGGGGAGCTATTTTAGGATTTTTCATTTTAAGTTTTCAAATTTCTTGTTTTATTTCAATTAACTTTTGATCATGTAAGGTTACAAAACTCGAAGCATTAAGCCCTTCTTAGCAACACCGTATGACAATCCGGAAAACCAGTTTCGAGCCAAGAGAAACAATACCCCTATTTCAGTTCATAACATTTTCTCCTTCTACGACTCAGATCATTCAGATTCTGAATCCGAATTAAATGGAAAAGCCAGTATCGACACTCTCACCATGGAACAATACTTTGGTTGGACTAGTGAGAATTCCACCAGAGGGTTCACCACACCATCAACAGTGAAGTTTGAAATCAACGGTCAAATTATCCAAGAATTACAAAGCAAACAGTTTTCTGGTGACAAAGAAGATGAAGATGCCCAAGAACATGTTGAGGAAATTTTATAGGGTGTCAAATATCTCGCACTATACTCTTACGCTAAAAGTATTTCCGATGACCCTCGCTGGATCGACAAAGAGATGGTTTAATAGACTTCCTCTCCTCCATCGGTTAATATATTCTTACTTACCGAAAAGAAAGACTAGTTAGGGAGCGTAGGTAGAGCATATTCCAACGCTTCAGATAACCCTTTTGACATTTTAACCTTCGCCAGGTATGTCCGTACCATTCTCCAGAACGCACCTCTGCTTTTTTGGAGTACGGGATGACTCGGATGGGCAGATAAAACAGAACCTATCAGTTACGCCTTTAGGGGCAGCCACACATAACTTTTGTTTATATTGTAGCATCGGTTATTAGTCTAGTTACGAATGACCCAATCTATATATGGAACCACCCCTATGTTTAGTAGACGGTGATGCGCACTTAGAAAATTTTGCAATATACCAATGTGTCTCCCAGTGTCAGGGCAGAGATAGGGACCATAAAAGCATGTGATTCAATCGAACCTTTTCGGGCAATTCCTAAGTCAGAAGAGGGATGCTAATAAGCTTACATCTCTGACATGGCTTCAATAGCGAAAGAAGTTCTTTCTGGTTTGAATCAAGAAAGACAATGAATTTACGAGATCTTGATCTGTTCAGTTCCTTCACTTGTGAACAACAGGGACCCCTTTTGTGAATTTTTTCTCTGCCCCAATTGTAACAAACTGATTTTTCTTTCTCACAGATTCAAGAAAATCAGTATACCTCTTCTTCCTTCTTTCGATAAAATATACCGAGATAGGCTCGGAAAGCCCCCATTGATAGACCAGTGGCAACTTGACCTCTAAGTCTGGAATGCACGTGCCCAATCAAACACTATAAGAAAAGACAATATTCGCTAAAAGTATAAAATCACTATTTTATTACGATGATTGGGGAAGGAAATAATAATAAAAAAAAGATGCTAAAATCTTTAGCCACGACACAAGTCGTGGCTATATGTAAAAAAAAGTTATTTTATTGTTATTTTGTTAAAGGCACGAAAAAATTAAAAAATTGAAAGTATCTTTAGCGACGACAAAATCATCGCTAAAAGTAAAAATATAATATTTTGGCAAAATAAAATTTGCCTCCAAAAATTTGGCTCGAAAATGTTTTCCCACTTAAACTTTAGGGACAACATATCATGGCCAAAGGTTTAATATAATATAATATATTATAGTTAACATTTAAAATGAAATATAATTAGTTACTATATTTATTTTTAAATAAAAAACACAATTTTGGTATATACACAAAACTAAATTTATTTACTTTTAAAAATTTACTAATATTTTTTTCGGGTTAGATCGTTGAAGAGTTAATAACAAGTTTAACTTGTATTCGTCATGTTTGTTATAAAATAATGCGAGTCATGTAAGTCATGTTAACGATAATAAAGATCGTATGTACGGTATACGGAACGATATACGTACTACGAGATTATTGATGTGCTATCGTTGTTCTATAGGTAAATAATTGTTATCAAGTTTTAAATACCTACAGGTATTGGCCCATAGTCACTGTAACAATACAAGCCATAATGTTTGAAACGATTAAAGTGTGAACCGAAAAGGAAAAATACGCTAATTGAATGATTATAGTGTAGTGAAACAAATTAAGAGAATCTTCCTATAGAATTACGTACTAGCAGGACCGTCTTGGTCTTTCTTATGTATCTGGTGTAACACCCCCAATTTCGTGATACGCAGCCGAATTCAAACTGGGTGTTACTTCATGGCACAACAGTCATAACAATAGAAAACGAACTCTAATGGAGTCGTTTTAAAAGATTTATCATTCGATTTATATAAATATCAGACTTTACAAAAATGAGGTCCCTAATGGTCCAAGTTTACAAAATACATCAAATTGGTTTTTCGAATGATAATAAAATTTATAGCCTTCTTGAGTATTCGTGCTCCTCTGTGCCAGCCTCATACAATATGTACCTGAAATACATGCTTAAAACTGTCAACACAAAGGTTGAGTGAAATTCATAGAGTTTGTTTGATGGTTGAACACATTATGTTGATAGTGTAAGCTATAGACTCACACCAATGGTTTGAAAACAATACAGTTTTTATTAGACTAAGCATCATGTAATCAAGGCGTTAACGTGCTCCAAAATTAATTGGTGAAACTGTTGATACGTGCCCCAAGTAGGTAAAATTTTCCGTTTTACCTAATGTACTCAAATATAGTGCATTTGTTTACCGGACCTGGCCAGACAAACGGGATTCGTCAATCCCAATAGATCTATTCACAATATTCACGCCCACCTTCACTCAGTGATTAATGATTCATGATTTAGGGACTTAAGATTGGCAAATGCGGTAACTTAGTGCTAATAAAACAATCAGATAAGCATACATTTTGAAAGCAATGTGTTCGGTTTAAAATAAAGCATGTATCTCCCCCAAGGGTTTGTAAAACAATTAAGTAATAGAAAGTGGGGCTATGAACTCACCTCAGAGTAAATGATATCCAATGTATAATGAGAATGATGGATATGCCGTGAGAACTTCTACGAGCAACCTAGAATAGGATGTTGCGACATAGGTTTGAAATGATGATGCTAAAGAAATAACAAACCTATATACGTCTCTATGTTGATCATGATGTAGTACATGGTATTTGCGTATGTCGATTATAGAAATGGTCTAGTTGTGAAAACGTATTTAGTTTATAGATATTGTACTACCGTTCGGGCCATCATAATTCAAAGGTCATGCAGTAAACGTTCGAGGAGCTATGACACTTTAAATCGTAAATCCAGCAACTCGTCGATACGTTTTACTCAAATGAAACCCCTCACCTGAAGCTCCCTACTATTGTAGCACTTAGTAGATACTATATATGTTTTGAGTGAAGATTTTTATATAAATAAGTTTATCATGTTTTTACAAGTTCTCGTCGTTTCATATATATGATCACCTTAGTTAACGGTCTTGGGAAAATAAGCCTTGAGGCCTTGTCGTGACTTTGGTCTTGACTACCATGGTCTTGAGACTCAGTCTTGACCTTTTCTGTAGCTGTGGTCTTGGCTTATGGCCATTAGGCCTCTTGGTTTGCTTTTAGTTGTGACAAAAGTATAGTTGTGAGACTATATAAAGGGCAGTTTCTGTTTTTGAAAGATAATGGCCTATTTATGCATTTTCAAGGTCCGAGCTTCTTTGATATCAAAGGAAAACGTCGTTCCGGACAACTTTCGCATTTTAACTTTTTGATGATTCGGACCAGAAATACCAGTTTCAAGACGGACAGACCCTAAACAGCTTCTGTATGGCAGTTTTGGCGTTTTAGTTTCGCTAACTTCTTTTGACTATAACTTTTGACTCGTTTGTCCGTTTCGGGTGATTCAAGTTGCTATGTTTACCTTTTTATCTTGTCTACCATAGTATGTAAGTTAGAAAGTCCATATGTGGCTGGTTTTAATGGCTTCAAATGTGTAGAATATGACTAGTTTACTAGTTTGTTACTTTTACGACAATATGTGAATTAAAACATGTGATTGAGTATATGTACATCATGAATCAACATAGTAACTATATATATAGCATGAAATTGTTAAGATTATGAATAAATAAGATGAGATGATGGTGGTGATAAGTTGCTTACAACATTTGGCTTTCACTTAAGAAAAGAGTAACTTAGTAAGGATAGGACTTTGATTGATCACTTAAGACTTCGGATTGAGCTAGCTTTCTACACCTTGGCACCCTTGCAATCTTGAAGAGTTGGTGATGAAGTACTAAGTGACTTGAGTGGATCTAAACTCAAGAAGATCACTTAAACTTGCTAGAGATTTGATGTAGTAACTCACTACTTGAAATTTCTTTGCATAAACTTGGAGTTTATAGATCAAATTATGGAAGATATGAATGTTTTGTGATATGAATGACCCAAATCAGTGTTTTAAGGTCTTTAGGATGTATTTCACTTGCTATTTATAGGAGGGTAAGTTTGGTTAACCATATATTGGGTTAAATATTAACCATGGTTAAGTTAGGACACATGTAATGATCTAAATGAACCATGGTTAGGATGATGCCATCAAAATATTGACTCCCCCCCCCAAGGTCGGCCATGAAGAGATAAGATGACTTAGGTGGATAGTTTTTGTATTATCTTGGTTACAGAGTGAGTTTTGGTTCCGTTAATCGCTAACTGTAAGTCGTTAAGCCATAAAATGTAAAACCGGGTATTGTAAAAATATGAAACTTATAGGAATGATTAAACGCTGCTTAAAACTGGAAATACGGGTCAAAAACGCGTAATTCGCAATTTATCAGAAAAGAAAGAAATTTCAGGGAAATGACCGTGAATTTATTTAAAGTAGACTAAAATTAGTCTAAAACTGATATGAGATGTCAAAATGTGGTTTTCACATAATGTGGGATAACTTAACAGTTATACGTGAAGTCTAAAAGTTACGCGATTTAAGCAAAAATGTAGAACGTACAAGGTTAATTTCTTTATGGTCAAAGGAGGAGGGAAATATGTTTGACTTTTCCAAAAATGTAAAAGTTTCTAAACATCTTAGAAAATACCGTGCAGGAATGGTTAAGTCTGGGTCTAAGTAGAATTGTTTAAAACGTAAGTTTAGTCTCTTACGGTCCAGGGTTTATTTGGTAACATTTAAAAGAAATCTTAAAAATTCTCTAATTAATTATGAGTGATCTAAAAATTAATCTGATGTGGGGAAAATTGTCAGAGTTGGTTTTCGATATGCGCGGGATGTTGAAATGGTGCTCCGACCAAAACGAAACTTTAAGACGATGTTTTCTTAATAACTTTTGCGAAAATGATCTAACGATTGTCAAACTCTCAGGTCATTACTAAAATAATTTATCTTACGAGAATGTGAAATAAAAATTTTACGGGATGAATAGTGAAAGTGAATAGTAAAAGTGAATAGTAACTTTTCAAAAATATGAAAAGTAACCCGAAAAATGCGCGTTGTTACATCTGGTCTCGTACTTGATGGTTATGTGCTCTTTGAAAACCAGATTTTAGGTTTTATATTCATACTTTTCGAGAACGTTCGATACGACGTATTGGATGTGTCCAATATGGCGTATCGAGGTAACTTCGCTTGGGGTCCAAGATTAAAATATTCTAGAATATTCGTACATCGCCTTCCTGATACGGTGTATCATAGAGATAGATACGGCGTATCAGGTCTTCTAAACCTTGGAAATCTGGTGAAATGTTTGAGATGCATACGACGTATCTTCATGATGTAATACGGCGTATCTAGACTAAAATAAGCTCGTTTTTCTTGTTGACCAAAGTTTCATATATGACATATCTAATTAATTGGATACATCGTTTTCTTCAAAGTCAGGCAATGGTCTTGACAATCGTCCAAGTCTTGGTATACGGCGTATCTGCATAGGATAATACGGCGTATTCTTGTCTGTATAGTGGACTTTCTCGAACTTGATCCATTTTGCATCAAAACATGTCCATTCTTGCTAACTTTAACCTTGATAATAACTCAGATTGAAACATTTAAGTAGTTAAGTATCAAAACTTATATAAAATGATGCAAAACAAACAATACAATTAGGATAAATGAGGCTATATATTTGACCTTATTTGATGTCATCAATTATACATGTGATATTTCATAAAATCTAATGGTAAATGAGTGGTAGCTGATAACCAGGATTATACCTTATGATCATGTAAGTCGGGTTAATGTAAACTGAGATATAATAGATAGTTGCTTAACATGTTTAACTTAAATGGTATCGAATGTGATAACACTTGTATACTAAGATGATGTTTTCGAATTATTCTTTGCTTTTTATCTATATCATCGATATACTTTCAACGCTTGCACGATGCATGCTATCAATGAAATGTAATGATTCCTTTACAATATACTTCGAAGTGATAAAGAATGTGCGATCTACAATAATACATGGCGGTGATTAATTAGCTAGTAACACACATGATGTTCACACAAGTCTTGTTAATGATGCTTGATTCTATATAATAATAAACTACATTCCATATTGTGATATTATGAATAGGTTATGTTGTTATAATACTCGCGCTCAATAGTTTCACATAAATAGTCTCGGACGTGATAACACTTGCTTCAATTGACTTAAAATAAAATATAGTCTTTAGATCTCACCTTGTATATGGGCTGTTAATACAATCGATTGAATAGAAAGACACCGTGATTGGTCGGGGTTACTTAAATGGTCTCGAATTATCAACACTTGCACTAGTATCATACTAATCGATATAGAGGAATCATTACATTTCGTACATGATGTTCATACAAGTCAAGTAATTAATGATTAATGCTAATCATACTTGATTCTATACTATACACTATATTGTGATAAACATGAATAGCAACGACTTTTTGGCTTTTAGCCATGACTTTGGGTTGTGTCTAAAAGGCCTGATTATTACGTTGTGTTTTTAGGCAAAAAAAGAAATGGAGACGAGTAAAAAAGACTAGGAATGGGTCCAAGCCACCTCCCTAGCTTGGCTGTGAAAAACATTTATATTGGGATTTTATACCGCTATTTGATTCCCGTGTCAATGTAACATACGTTCTTATCATTCCAATAATCATTCCCCTATACCAAAGTACCAAACACGCCTTAAGTGTATGTATTTTTGTTTCTATTGTAATTACCATTTAAGTTCGAGGAATGCTTTATCCACATAAATTTAATAAAAACATCTTCAATAAATGATGTGTCAATGTAACTATTATATTTATTGGGCAATCAAAAGAAGAGAGGTAATGTTCAAAGTTAAATTTATCATGCCCCATCGTTTTATGAAAACTTTTTTGGAGAATATACGTGGATGTAACATTTCTTCATAAAATCATATTCATATTTTAGATACCAATTTTCTCCAAGTGTTTTTCTTATCTTCTGGAACTTTAGATTATGTATATACATTTTTATGTAAAATGTTTCTTATTTTCAATACTAATTTTCTCGCAAATTTTATCTTCTTTAACTTTGAATTATTTATCTACATTTATTTGTTAAATGCCAATTTTCATTGTTGTACCCCATAAAAAAATTAGACATAAGCAACCAATAATCATGGATTATTACTCTTTTCACTTGAAAGTTGAAGAGATGCTCTGCTATTATTTTTCATAGTTCATACGACATATCTCATTTACGCATATTTTTTATTGTGTTTGAGATTGTTCATATGCAATATTTAAAGGAATATTGTAGCATTTTTTGCTCATTTATCTTTTAGTTTTTTTTGTATATGTTTTGTTGTAAGCACTAGTGGGTTTTTCTATTTTCTTGTGTCCCTTTTATTTAATCGTCTTAGATTATGAAATTTGGATGCCTTTGTTGAGGCACTTTATTTTAGAAACCTAACATCCACTACTTACCAATGGACATATATGGACCATTGGATCAAAAACATTTTTTAAGATTAGAAAACACGGAGTGGCCATTTATGTAAATTCAACAAACTTACTCCCACCAAACCCAACCCCATCAACCCACCCCAGACATCTCACTTTTTACAAATTCCCTGTCAAAAAAACCTCACTTTCTCTCTCTAACCAAAGTAAAAAACTACCATAAAAATTCAAATCAACCACTTTTAACCATTAAAAGCAAAAAGAAAAACACAAAAATGAAACAATCAATGCATGTAGAACCAGATCTGGGAAAAAACGGTTCAAAATGAACCGATTCATACTCAAGACGATCATACGGTGCTTCCAATTCTTTATTTAGTTGTTATTTTACTATTTGTTGTGATTTTATTTATGATTTCGTTGTTATTTATAAAGACGTGTTTTTTTAGTCGTTAATTGATAGATTAATGTGATGATGGGATGATTGTGATTATTTTGTTCTTGAATCTGAATTTTATTTGTATTTTGAAAGATATTTATGACAATGTTTATGAGGATTTTTGTGTTTTTATGATAATATGAGATATTAGAGGTTAGATCTAATTGAAAACAAGAGATATTATGATCTTTCTGTTAGCTTTGTATACATGGATGCACACCAAGTGTTTGATGAAATGTGTTAGTGAAAAGTATCATACGTGTAGTATCACCAGTGATATTTGAAGTTGAACTGTATCAGATATCACTAGTGATATTTGTGTTATCACTTGTGAAATTTTATTTATTTGATAGATTTTTTTGTTTATTTGTTAAGCTTTATTATATGTAATGTATAGTAAACTTTTGATATTTCATTGTTATTGTTTTATAATTATAAATAGTTTTTCATTTTTATTTTTATTTAAAGTTTTGATGATATACTATTTACTGTGTGTTTTATCATCTTTGTTTTATATCATAATTTTGATGTTTTATGTGCTTTTTGTGGATGATAATTGTGTTTTAGTTAATGATAAACTATTTATTATAGTGCAATATTACTTATCATTTAAGTAATTAGATTAAACAACTTGAAAAGTTTGATTTTGCTTCAAACACATAGTTATTTAGTGTAATTTTGCTTATTCTTTAAGTTGTGATTGGATTTGTTTATTTAATGGATACATTGTGCGTATTTCAATAGGTTTTACAACGGGATTTGACAATATCTATGGTTAAATCAGCAAATTGAAGAAGTTATGGCTAAACAAAGCACAACATCTTCATAACAAACTAAAGAAGCTCAAACACATGTTATATCACATGTGATACCACAAGATATATCATCTGTGAAATCACAGGTAATATCACCTGTGAGATATTACCTGGATATCACAAGTGATATCATACGTGATATCACCTATGATATCACTCGTGATTCAACAAAAAGAAGAAGCCGACACATCTATGATGTCACCTCTGATATCAAATTCTCCTCCAAAAAGTTGAACAGGATTAGAATGAGATACACGACAAATTAGCAAATAAAAGTGTGGTAGTTAGTAGTTATTGATGGATTGTTATGATAATGTGATGAATGTTGTGATAATATGAGAGATCGCAATAGATGTTGAGCTTGTAACATGCTTCTATTAGATTTGTAATGCATTTATTTTCTTAATTGATAGAGTGTGCATGTTTCGATAGGTTTAACACTGTATCACATGTTCCTCCATCACCACCACTGATTCAACAAATAGAATAAGTCGACATGCCTGTGATATCACAGATGATACACCTGTGATATCACCTATGATATCACAATATCACAGGTTCCTCTAAAAGCCAAACAACATGTTGCACATTTTTTTAAGTGCAGTATAATATCACAAGTGATAAACGAGTATATATTGGTCTCTAATAATCATGACATGTTAATATTTACAGATGGACGTGCTTGCGAGGCACATGATGATAAATAATCTATATGAAACTTTATGAATAATAGCAGAAAAGATAATTCTACATCAAGTAAACAAAAAAAAGGAGATGATGTCTGATTGTGCAAAAAAGATTGCTACAAAAAATAAAGATGACTAGATAAAGAGAATGATAGATGAAACACAGATGACTGGAAAAAGAGCAGGCGAAGCAAGAAGCAATCCTTATGTTGCTTAGTTTAAAAATGCAATGCGAGTTTGGGGTAACCTAAGAAGGGTGTCCTCTATTAGGTCCCGAGCCACATTGCATGGTGTCGGAGTTTGTATTACATTTGGGAATCACTAAGTGACTTGTATGATCATTTTTATTAAAAAGTATTAATGTAGCACTTTATTCATTTATCACATGTGTACTCTTAGCATTTTGTGTTACAATAAATGTTTAATATCACAAGAGATATAACACTGCATATTACATATACCAAATATGTATAAAAACAAGAAAGAAAATTACAAAAATAAAAAACTTGACATATTCTAAAAATCAAAGAAAGTGTTAAATCAAATTTAACAGAATGTCACAAGTGATATAAACATCAAAATGAAAAACAAGTGTTGCATCATTTTTAACAGAATATCACAAGTGATACCAGATACAAAGAACAAGTAAAAATAAGTAAACATATAAATGATGTAAACATTTCATTATTTTTATGCTTTATCACAAGTGATAAAATGACAAAATATTTCATAAACTCACAAAGACCTTATAAAAATTAACTTCAACTATTTATCACAAAAAATACATAACTTTTAATTTATGACAAAGACGGGGATTGGAACCAGGAAGCTCAGATGCAATTGCTTTTCGCATAGCACCATCTTGACCAGTTACAATGATATTCGGATAACGCACAGAAGCTTTCTTGAATGCTTGGAGTAACCATACACAAGATTCAGTAGTTTCATCCTTAAGCAGCACTGCAGACGCAACAAGTAACACATCTCCTGTGATTGTCAATCGCAAAAAGGCACAAAACCATCATGTATCTGGAAAGAAAAATATCTCAGGTGATAATATATACAAAATGTACAAAAAACAATGAAATCTCAAAGGAGATATTACAAATTAAAAACCACTTGTTTGTTTTGTATATGGCATAAAAAGAGACGATATCACCAAACTATTTGTTATTGCAATTTGCAAAAAAAACAGCTCCATCAAACGAAAGAATCAACAACAACTGCAGTTGGGGTTCAAAAAGGCATAACAGCTCCACAAAACAAATTGAAGAAGCTCAAACAACTTTGATATCGCCTGTGATATCATAAGATCATCCATTACCACAATTGATTCAAAAAATAAAAGAAAGCCGACACACCGTGATACAACCGAGAAACCAAAGAATACAGAAAAGCAAAAAGGAGAAAAGCGTAACCTCAAGTACAACACATTGGGTCTTCTTATCTTCTGCAATTAACCGAATTACATGATTCCAAACAGGGTTTAAGTTGTAATCAACAACCTTTCTTTTGAACTTTTCAAGTGGCCGAATATATGCAATCATATAAGGATAACACTTCCCAATCATTTTCATGTTTTTCAAATTATTTGCCTTCACGATTGTTAAAGTAAGCAGTCCTTGTGGTTTAAGCTATAGGTCACTGCGCAATTATCAAACAGTACATCAAATGTGCATCACCTCAAATATAGAGTAATCGAGAAAGCAAAATATAAAACGCACTAAAATAATTCAAAAGGACGCCATTCAGATAAATAAAAATAAGCATTAACTAATGCAATATAGGATATGATTACTCATTTACAATAACTACAGTGCACTTTAATTAATTTTCTAAAGCTTGTTTATTCAAATAAATATTTTTGATTTGGTTATATATGAAATGATGTACAAACAGGAACATGTGATTTCTTCCCAACTTGTGCATCCCTCTCTTAGGCATTTTGTCAAACACCTTCCATGCATCAAATTTCCATCAATTCACCCATCCCAAAATGATATCATACTAAAAGCAATGCTACTCACAATTTAAAATATAAAATAAAGTATCAAATAAACAAATTTCACAAGTGATAATATAAATATCACTAGTGATAATACACATATACAGTTCAACTTCAAATATCACTGGTGATACTACACGTACGATAAATATTAGATTCAAAACAACAATCAGACATAAAAACAACATTCAAATGCAGTTAAAAACAAAAATTCAACTAACAACTTAATTAATAAGCAGAATTACATGAGCAAATAACAAAATTATCAAATATTTTTCACTCACACATTTCATCAAACACTTGGTGTGCAACTTAATAAGAAGGAATGTTAACAACTTGATCCACATAATTAACAACCCATCAACAACATTATCAACCGCACAACACCAACCAAATCAGGTTCTGAAACAAATGGTTCATTCAAATCAAAAGAAGGCACAAAAAAAGGATGATATGATCGGAGTTGATGATGAGATGATCATCGGAATGGTGATGGTGATTGGAATGGTGATGGTGATGGTGATCCAACTGGTGATGATCAAACAATAATAGTTGATTGGAATAACTACTTTTTGGACGGAAATGATGAGAGCAGGTTGAGAGAAAAACACACAGTAACTGTGTGGAAAAAATGAAGCGAATGAAAAAAAAAAAAATGACTTTACGAGGCACTTTATTTTGCTTACCCATAAATTCATGCTTACCAAGGGACAAATCCCCACCATCCATCTAGTTTGATCTAATGGTGGGGATTAACCTAAGATTTAGTAGATAAACCTAAGTCCATGTTTTTTTCTTGTCTTTTTGTCTTTCTTTTTTATTCACTTTTTTTTTTGTTTTTTTTTCTTATTCACGTTTTTTCTTAATTAACGTTTTTTTTAATTCGCTGCTTTTTTTTCTTTTCTTTTTTAATCGCGCTTTTTTTAATTCGCCGTTTTTTAATTTCGCGTTTTTTATTCTGTGTTTTTCTTCGATTTCATACGCTATCCGCTTTCTTACGCTTGCACTCGCTTTCATCATTTTGTTTCATTTTCGCCCATTTTTCATACGCGTCCGCTTTCATACGTGTTTTACTCTTTCATACGTTTTCGCCGTTTCATACCATTTCGTCCGTATTCTTACGTTTCGCCCATTTTCTTAAGTTTTCGCTCGTTTTCATACGCTTTCGACTATCACAGTGATTTCGTGATATTCGTAATATCACTTGTGATTATCTCTAATATCACTTTGTGATATTCTAAAAAACACAAGTGATATTTTGTTAATATCACTTTGTGATTTTCTGAATATCACGTTGTTGTGAATTCTGAATATCACGTTATTATATTCTAAATATCACTTGTGATTTTGTGAATATCACTCTGTGATATTTTGAATATCACTCTGTGATATTCAGAATATCACTATGTGATATTATGAATATCATTTTGTGATATTCTGAATATGAGTTTGCGATATTCTGAATATCACTTTGCGATATTCTGAATATCACTTTGCGATATTCTGAATATCACTTTGCGATAGTATGAATATCACTTTGCGATATTATCAATATCACTTGTGATTTTCTTGATATCACTGTGTGATATTCTGAATATCACGTTATGATATTCTAAATATCACTTGTGATTTTGTGAATATCACTCTGTGATATTTTGAATATCACTCTGTGATATTCTGAATATCACTATGTGATATTATGAATATCATTTTGTGATATTCTAATATGAGTTTCATGATATTCTCGAATATCACTTTATGATATTCTGAATATCACTTTGCGATATTATCAAGATCACTTGTGATTTTCTTGATATCACTGTGTGAAATTTTGAATATCACGTATAATTTTCATGTTACAAAACATTAGTTGAAAATCACTTGTTATATTCAAAAAATCACTTGTGGTATTCAGAATATCACAAGTGATATTCTGAATATCACAAAATATCACATAACATCACTTGCGATATTCGCAGTATCATTTGTGATATTCAAAATATCACTTGTGCTATTTAGAAAATCACTTGTACTATTCAGAATATCACTTGTGATATTCAGAAACGTATGAAAACGTTTAAAAACGGCCGAAAACATTTAATAACGAACGAAAACGTATGAAAACGGACGAATATGTATGAAAACGTAAAAACACGTATGAAAACGGACGAAAACGTATGAATAATGGACGAAAACGTAAGAAAACGGGTGAAAACGTATGAAAACGGACAAAAATGTATGAAAACGGATAAAACGTATGAAATCGGCAAAACGTATGAAAACGGACGAAAAATAGATGAAAACGTATTAAAACGACGAAAAACGTATGAAAGGGGAAGGAAAAAAGGCTAATTAAAAACGTGAAATAACGCGAATTAAAACAAATAAACAAACAAAAGAAAACGCGAATATTAAAAATGCGAATTTGAAAAAATTAAACGGAATATTAACAAAAAACGCTTATTAAAAAAAAAACTGATTATAACAAAAAACGTGAATAATAAAAAAACAAAAAAAAAAGAAAAAAAAAAAAACAAAAGAAGAAAGAAAGAAAGGAAAAAAAAAAAAAAAAAAACAAAAAAAAACATAAACTTAGGTTTAGACATATTAAATTTTAGGTTAATCCCCACCATTAGATCAAACTAAATAGATGGTGAGGATTTGTTCCTTGGTAAGCATCAAAATAAGAGTAAGCATTTGAAAATTCCTCTGCCTTTGTTTGTATTGTTTATGTTTTGTTGTAGTAATATGCAGCTTACTTTCTAAAAATATTATTATAAAGCATCTTTCATAATTTTTGTGAAAATGTTGATACTCGCTAATATTAGTGATGTTTCAATTAAAAAGCAATACATACGCAAGTTATTAAATTTCTAATTGCCGTTTGTACAGCCAGAGATGGAAGTTTCATTGCATGAGTCAATAATGCAAAAACGCACAGTAAACACGCTTATATGATCACCACCAACCTACCTCCACTCCTTCTCTCTCTAGATCATGACTTTGCTAACCATTAAGTCAAAAAGTTAATTGTATTTAGTATAATGCAACAAGTAGACCTCCATCATTACATGCAACCCCACACGCTTATCGACATCATCTTCTATATTTACAAAAACACATACCGAAAAGATTTATGATCACCACCAAACACACACACTCCACTTCTTTTTTTGTAACAACCCAACCACCCTTTTTTGTTCAGACAAACAAACAGATACATACATGATGTCTTCAGTCAATCATGACGACTTTGCTCACTTAAAAATCCCCCTTGAAGATGTACTAACCGCCACCAACAACTTTGATGACAAAAATATCTGGGGAGAAGATGCATCTGAAAAGGATTACGTGGGACAGCTCTTGTGGTCGGGTGAGTCAATTAATATCTTAGCTCGGAGGTTAAATAAAGAATGGTTTGATGGAGACCAACAGTTTTGGATGGAGATTTCAATGCTTTCTAGTCTCAAGCACAAGAATCTTGTTTCTCTTGTTGGGTTTTGTGATGATAATGACGAGAAGGTCATCATTTACGAGCGTGAGTCCAGAAGAAGTCTCATAAACTATCTCAGTCGCTCGATGTTGCTGACATGGGTGCGAAGATTGGAGATATCTGTCGGTATTGCGCGTGCATTGAGCTACATTCATTATGATGAGTCACGTGATTTTAGCGTAATACACCGCAACATCGACAGTCCATCGATTTATTTAAATGATGACTGGGAACCCAAGTTAGGTGATTTTTTACGTTCCATGAAGATCAAAGCATCTGAAAGGCACAATTGTTTCAATACCGATAAGGTGTGGAGTACGGATGGGTATACAGACCCAACATATATAGAGACAAAAAGTGCGAACCACAAGTCGGACATGTACTCCTTTGGGATAGTAATGTTTGAACTATTGTGTGGTCGGGAAGCAGTAATCAAAGGCGACCAAGATAATAAGTACTTGGCTTCTGTGGCAGTTACCCATTTTAGGGAGAAGAAACTCGATGAAATAATTGATTGGGATTTGTGGAATCAAATGGACTCGCAGTCATTCGACATTTTCGCGGAAACAGCGTATGAGTGCTTGAATGAAGAACGATCGCAGCGCCCAAATATTGATGAGATGGTCGCGAGACTTGAGAAAGCGTTGGAACTTCAACTCGAACATCAAAATGAGGTAAGACAGTTTTTCATCTTCCATCTTTCTATAATAATAAGTACTAATATCTATTTGTTTGAGTGTATACACCTTCACTCTATCAATTTACACTTTAGCTAGACCCTATATAACTCCTAGTACCTTATTAGCCTTTGATCAGTTTCCAAACAGCATGTAATTGCTCTGAAAAACAGCATACAAACATGTAATTGCTGCTAAAAAAACATGGTTGCTGTATAAAACTGTGTCGGAACAGCATATAAAAGCTGTAATTGCTACTAAAAAACAACATACAAATATGTAATTGCTTTAAAAAAAAGAGCATGTAATTGCTGCAAAAACTTGTTTCCAAACAGCCATGTAAAGGCTATGTCCAAACAACATATAAAAGCTGTTACAGCTTATAAGCCTGTCCAAACAGCTCATCTTTCTGCTGTCCAAATAGCATATAGAAAGTGTTTAAAACATAAAAACCTGTCTAAACTCTAAACAGCTTTTAAAGCCTTTAAAATCTTATAAAAAGCAATGTGAAACACATATAAAAGATTTAATGACAAACCCAGCCGGAATTATAAAAAACGGGTAAAACCCGGCGGGTCACACCGGGTTTTGAATTCTTAAAAACCGGTTTCTTTTGACCCGTTATCCAAGCCGGAACTGGTTCGACCGGTCTAACCACCGGGTTTCAAAACATTAAAAAAAGAAAAGTGGTATAGTAAAAGTACTTGTTGATGTCTGCAAACATTTATGAACTATGACCACCCAACCCAGATTTTGATAGGACGTCCTGCAAACCACAAGGTAGTATATATGGCCTTGCACTGTAGCTTGTCCAAGCTGTAGATCAAAACTTGTAATTTTCTTCAAATTTACATGTAAGCTACGTCTGAGTTGTCCATCCCCTTTTTGTTTGTCTTTAACCTCAAAACTTTTAGGAACTCAAATCTTCAAGTATTTTCCCATTTCAAAATTATCTACTAAAGAAAACCACAAATAATAACATACTTATGACGCATTGACGGGAAGAAAAGCACCTTCCTTTATACGGGTTTGACTCATTTACTTGTAAATTTGTATGTCCAGATTATGGTTTGTCTCTATGTGGCGATAAAAAAACGAATAACTGATAAGAAAAAAGGTCAATTACGTCACTGGTTAAGACTTGTGATAGTCACCCACAGTGTATTTTTAGTGAATAAAACTTTCTAATTCCTTTTTATTAAAAAAAAAAAAAAAAAGAAAAAAAAAAGATCAACATTATATGGCTATAAAATATATTTGACTATCAAATTTTCTTTGACAATTTTTTTTTCAAGTCAACCCAGCCTGACACACACTGAAGTTAATGTAAGAGATTAAACACAACATTAATATCCCATAAGCATCATGAAACACCAAAAACCGACATGTTAAAAAGGCGAAAAAGGAAGCTAAATGATGGCCAATAAACAAAACATCACGAATATGAAACAACTACCTTCTCAACATAGCCCATAATAATCCTTTTGACCTTGGTTATCTTAATAGGATCCCTTGGCCTCTTTATTCCGCCTAACAGAGGCATAAACGGAAAATATAAGACACGTATTAGTTTCAGAAAAGAATACTCAACAAAATAAGATTTGACATCTACACTCAACACGCGCCCGAACTCCTTATCAACATTGTAGGCAAATCTGCTTTGAAAGTTGAAACAATGCAACGGGTCAAATGGGTAACAACCTTCTAATTTCAGTGTTTATTCTTTTACTGTATTATATAAGCAGTTACCAGTTGACTTTTTGGGATTACTGATCTGCTTCGAAGCATTACCTTGCCACTTTTCAAGGCTTTCCATATATAGTCCTTCAATTGGTCCTTGTATTATGGGTCCCCTTCTCATACGCTTTGGAAAATTATTTTGTGCCTGAAACAAGAATGAGTAGTATATAAGAACTAGAATGAATGCAGTAATAGCATAATCATTGGATTTCATAAATTCTAAAGAAAGATTACTCAAACTCAACAGATTTCCATATTTCGCTAATGGTAAAGGAAAAAATCTAAATGAGTTCCATAGAGATCAAACTTATACAAGCTCTTGATCTTCCTCAACAGTTTTATATTCAAGTTCCTATGACTTTATGAGATGAACATAACTTAAGTATATACAGTTAAATGGGATGAACAAATCTCAAAGTATGAGTTGAACATCATCAACCTGGAATATAATTATACTTTCCTTCATATTCATGTGTCTCATTGCTCTCCATTACACTGAATTTCAGATTACCAAATGCCAGCATCTTACTGCTAGTTTTTTCTTTCCACAACAGGAGAGTTCTTCCCTTTCAAAATCAGCAACTTGGCTTTAAAAGTTTCCATTACAACATTTAATAATGTCTCTCCATTCCTTTCAATATCCTGAAAAATCCTCCAATTCTACTATTGTCAAATAAAGTATCCTGCAACCGCTACGAAAACATGTCACTGGAAACAACTTCAAACATCAACACTAAACAAAAGTATATTGCAACGTTAAAAAATTTACTGTTACACAAAGCACATGCCATAGTTTTTTTCCTTCTGAATACCACTTTATGAACTTATCCACAAGACAAAAACATGTCTTTGAATGCAATGAGGGATCAAACAAGACAATTCCAATCCATATTATCCCATCAAAACTGCATCAGGTAGACAAAGTATCGCCCATGTAGTCCATACTTACATCATCTGATTCAGGACCAAATGCTTTAAAAAACACCTTAGGAGCAAATATTGACTACATTAACCAAGACCAAATATCAACATGAAATCAGTAACCAAAACAATGAAACTTAATAACTATAAACTACAAGATATATGCAGAATTATACCTAGCATGTCTTAGACATGGTTCAGGAATTTTATCAAACACTTTGTACGCATTACTAAACTCCCTTTTTCAAACTCACATTTTGACTTGACTATTTTACAGATAATGAAAGAATTTGCTCACCTCAGAGTCCCCCTTGAAAATATCCTATCTGCCACCAACAACTTCCTTGAACGAAATGTTATTGGAAACATTACAAAGGACAGCTCTTGTGGTCCGGTGAGTTGATTGAAATCGATGCTCGGAGGTTTAATAAAGATGATGAAATTGAACTGATGTTTTGGACGGAAATTTCATTGCTTTCTAGTCTCAAGCATAAGAATCTGGTTTCTCTTGTTGGGTTTTGTGATGAGAATGATGAGAAGATCATCATTTACAAGCGTGAGATCAGAGGAAGTCTGGAGAACTATCTAAGTGACCCGATTTCGTTGACATGGGTGCGAAGATTGGAGATATCTGTCGGTATTGCGCAAGCATTGAACTACATTCATTATGACGAGTCACGCGATTTCAGCGTAATACACCGGAAAATCAACAGTGGCACAGTTCTATTAAATGATGACTGGGAACCCAAGTTATCTGAGTTTGAAAGATCCATGAAGATTGAAGCATCTGAAAGGCACCATTCATTTCATACTAATACACTTGTGGGTGTGACTGGGTATGGAGACCCAACATATATTGAGACTAAAAGTGTGAACTACTCTGTGGTAGGGAGTCAGTTATTGACGGCCAAGATAATAAGTATTTGGGTCCACCGGCCATTTTCCATTATAAAAAGAAAATACTAGATGAGATGATTGATCCACTTATATGGAAACAAATGGATCCGCAATCATTCAACGTTTTCGCAAAGACGGCATATGACTGCTTGAACGAAGAAAGATCTCGACGCCCGGATATAAGTGAGGTTGTCACAAGACTTGAGAGCGCGCTGAAACATCAAATGGAACGTCAAAATTATGTAAGACGGTTCTTTCTCTATCATCTTTCTTTTGTAATAACTACTTTCTATGTATTGATAATATTAAAATTAAAACGAGTAAAATTAATTACTCATTACTGAATTTATGATATTAAAGGAACACTCAATAGTTGCGGCCGAAGTTGAAGATGACACATCATCCAATAATGACAAGGTGATTATTTAAGTATTACTATTGTTGTAAGCCACTGGAATTTTGTAAAAGTGACCTCCATGTATACACGTGTCATTTTTAAAACACTCGGTAATATTGTCTTGTTTGGTACATATAGGGATCATTGACCTCCATATCTACACGTGTTGAGTCCCATGTCAGCAAAGAGACAAAGTCTTTCCTCAAAGATCTTTCTCACTTAAAACTCAGCTGGCAAGATATAAAAACAGCAACCAACAATTTTGCTGTTTTAATCAAAAGATTTAAGTTTGGAGCGATTTACAAAGGACGTCTCTTACGTTCTGAACAATTCATTGATATTATTGTTAAGTGGTTTCTTTCAGATCATGTAAAAGATGAGAGCAAAAAGATGTGGACGGAGATTTTGATGCTTTCTAGTCTCAAACATAAGAATCTAGTGTCTCTTATTGGGTTTTATGAGTCCGAGCAGAGTAAGATTATCATATATAAGAAGGAGGCCAACCGAAGTCTCGAAACATATCTAAGTGACCCGAGCTTCACATGGAAGCAAAGGTTGAAGATATGTGTTGTTGTTGCGAAGGCATTGGGTTACATCCATTATGATCTTGGACGAGATTTTAGTGTCATACACTGCAACATCATGAGCTCGAATATTTTACTTGATGACGAATGGGAACCCAAGTTATCTGGTTTTGAACTTTCATTGAAAAATACAGTAGCTCGGAGGCACCGTCTTCTTCTTACTCGTGATATTGTTAAGAATGTATACACGGACCCAAAATATGAAAAGACCGGCGGGGTGACCCACAAGTCAGATGTGTATTCATTCGGTGTTGTATTATTAGAAGTCTTGTGCGGAAGGAGTGCAGACAAAGATGGAGACGAAGACGAAAACGAAAACGAAGCTGAGTTGGGAGAGGGGTTTTTAAGTCAAGTGGCTAAATCTCATTTGGACGAAATGATCATGCCACATTTACGAAATCAGATGGACGAAGAAGCATTAAAAATCTTCTCAGAAACAGCATATTGCTGCATAAAAGAGAAAAGAGTAGATCGTCCACATATAGATCAGGTTGTCAAAGGACTTGAGAAAGCGTTGAAACTTCAATCACTGTATGAAAATCCGGTAAGAAAATAAACTTGCTTATCAACTTTATGTGATAATAACAGTTATATTTATCTACTAATCTCCTTTTCTTTTGCAAATATTATTTTAGGAACTTCCAAGGAATGCAGTTGACAGTACATCATCCAATCACATGAGGGTAATTTACTTCTTTATAGTTATAGTTCGAAGCTGGTCATTCTAATTAATAAACAAAAAAGTAAATTACATGAATGGTCTATGTGGTTAGGGGCTTTTTACATTTGATTCCTGGCAGTCTAAAATGATAAACAATCGTTAACAAATTTATTTGATATGGGGACAGAAATCAAAACAACATCTATAAATTTATTGAGATGACCACCTCCACACCACATGATCAACACCCAAAAACCAGAAATCAGAACACCATCTGCACCAACTACCATGGACCTGCACACTAGTAACAAATCACAAATCATTTTTAGGCGTAAAATAGTAACTGATATCGAAGCTAACGGAATCCATTGGCTGAGAATAAAGTGTTGTATCACTTTTTTCTATTAACATCAAAATTTGTACAGATTGTGAATCTTTTTTCATTCAATTATTATTGTTGTATGTTGAATGTCCACAATGTTGCAGTTGAAGAACTTGGAACACTTGAAGATTGAACTTAATGATATCGAGATGGCAACAGAGAAGTTTGCCGACAAATATTGCATTGGGTCAGGTGGATATGGTATGGTATACAAGGCACAACTCAAACATTTTGATAGCAGTATATCTTCGTCAATAGACGGGGTGAATAAATGTGATCTTCCCAAGAAACATAGCACGGTAGCCATAAAACGGATTCACAATCGAGAAGGAGAACAAGGGTTCATGGCAGAAATTGAGATTCTTACTAGCTGTAAACATGAGAATATAATCTCTCTTCTTGGTTTTTGTGACGAAGATCGTGATCATATGATCCTTGTCTATGAGCTTGCTTCTAACGGGAGTCTTGAGGATTATATGGGAAACAGTGAAAAAATGACTAATCTTACTTGGATGCAACGCTTGAAAATATGTCTTGGTATCGCACATGGCTTGAATTACATTCACACCAACACAGATCAAGACAAACAAAAGATAATACACCGTGACATCAAGAGCGCAAATATTCTATTGGGCGAAAGTTGGGAGGCGAGGATTGCTGATTTTGGGCTCTCCAAAATCCACCCAGCAGATCAAGAGGCCAGCACTCTTAATACCAATATGATTGCAGGTACAGATATGTATTTGGATCCAGAATATCAAAAGTCGGGAAGATTAAATAAAAAATCAGACATTTACTCTTTTGGAGTAGTGTTACTTGAGATCTTGACCGGGAGGTTGGCCCATGATCGTATTTTCACTGACGTCAATGAGAAGGGGATTGCACCCATTGCAAGAGATCATTTTGAGAAGGGAACACTAATGGAAATTATTGATCACAAAATCAAGGAAGAAACCATTGAACACGTCTTTTCCCTAAGTAAAGGACCCAATAAAGAGTCTTTGGACATATTTTCAAAAATCGCTTTTCGATGTCTAGCAGAAACTCAAGCTGAACGTCCATCAATAGATGTTGTCATCAACGAACTCAAAAAAGCATTAAACTTTCAGGTAAGCAATGGGTTTAAAATATAACTTTATAATTTCCTCATTTATTCTTCATTATACTTTAAAGGAGTTTCAGATGCCAAATTGTTCAGTTATATTTTACTTATCAAATCGACTGATTGTCCGATGATTCGCAGGAGAACCACAAGGACAACCTCAAACTGTCACTTCAAGACATAAAGTTGGCCACAAAAACATTCAATCAAGAAAATCTCATTGGACATGGAGATTTTGGGAGTGTGTACAAGGGTCACACTCATGAGCATAACTTCATTGCTGCAAAGCGGTTGGGTAGGAAATCTACTGAAGGAGAAGCTGAATTTGTAACAGAGCTTGAAATCCTTATGGAGTATAAACATGAAAATGTAATTGGTCTTGTAGGCTACTGTGATGAATAGGATGAGAAAATTATTGTCTATGAGTATGCATCAAGAGGAAGTCTTGATAAGTACTTGAGCGATGATAGTCTTACGTGGGTGATGCGGCTTAAAATATGCATCGATATTGCAGTCGGGTTGGAGTTTCTTCATGGAACTGTTTCAAGTCCAGAAATGGTAATACATAGGGACATCAGCAGCAGCAACATTCTATTGCTTGCTGATTGGAAAGCAAAAATTAGTGATTTCGGGCTTTCCTTAATATATCCAATAAATCAGGATGTAGACTATGTCATCGACAATGTTACAGGCACAATTGGCTATCGTGACCCACTGTACTCAAAAACAGGCTTCTTAACCAAAGAGTCTGATATATTCTCATTGGGTGCGGTCTTGTTTGACATATTGTGTGGAAACTATCATCCCAAAAGATAGATGATGAGTATCTTTATTTACCATTTTTGGCTAAACACCACTATTATGTTGAAAAACTTGATAAGTTAGTGTTTGAGGGTATCAAAGAACAAATTGTGCCACAGTCATATATTACTTTTACAAGGATTGCCCTTAAATGCTTACATCAGAGGAGAGAAAGACGACCAACAGCTCATGATGTGGTCATACAACTCAAGAAAGCATTGGAATTTCAGGTAAGTTTCTATATTTTGACAAAATTTGCTAATTTTTTATACATGTATATATATACTATATGGCCTTTAACAATTTCATAAATTGTAAGAAAGTAAATGTATGAAACATGAGTTTAATAACTGATTAATGTATGTACAGGAGGATTATGAGAAATGGGGGCCCAAATTGCCTAAAGACTATAAAGAAATAATCCAGAAGTCAAAGTGCCCTGAAATTTATTCTACCCTCAGGAAAGAGGATCTTTACAACATATTTTCAAAGCGAATCCTCCTTCAAAAAGACAAAATGGTAGTCAGTTCATTCTCAAATCTCATATATACTTTTGTGCATCTTGTGTCTTATGTATCCTTTAGTTTAGGGGTGCATCGAAATCATACATGCATTTACAGATCCTAACGTTGAGTCTAACTTGTTTTTTTGTTGTATTACAGTTGACGTCATTCGATGATATTGGAGAAAGAAATGCAATGGTTTCAGCGACATTGTTTTCCTACAAAAATAGCTGTCCACATGAGTGGAAATCTCTTCCGGAATCAAGGTTATTTTCTCTACCTATGTTCGTACATATATATTGTTGTTAGATGCACAAATTTCTGTTTTAATCTACAATCCAATATGATCAACAACTTTAAGAATAAGAAATATAAAAAAAAATGAGTTTCATAATCGGATATTATACAAAATTGTTTGTTTATCAAATGGTTAATACTTAATAGACTCGAAGAGAACAGTAAAAGTAGATGCTTCGTAACTTTTTCAAGTTCAGTCTGAGCTTCTTAGATTTTTTCTTATCAACTCTAAAGTCTCTTCAAGCTTTTACGCTGAACCTTGATATTTACTGAAAATACACCAAAAAATCTCTTCAAGTTTAAAACATAAGAATGATCAAGCTTAAGGTTGCATGACATGTACTTTTTTGCTCATCAAAAGGAATGGAAATTCAATCTTAGACAAAATTACATTTATTATAGGAATTGGATTACATAGTGCCGGTTAATAAAAAAAAAATGTATTTAATGTTAACTAAAATGACTATTCTTCCTATATAACACTAATGAAAGGAGAATAGCATGAATAGAGCTACTTCAAAGTTTGCATTTATGGAATTCTTATATAAGATTTTTAGTATCTTCTTGACTGATTCTAATAGTCTCAGATTTGGAATCTAGGATGTTATATGATATTAACATGTTGCTTGTAGTCGATATCTACTTTGTAGCTTGATTTTGTATTTATTTAATTTTTCAAAACATGGTAGAGGTACGCCCTGTTTTGGCCCTCTGTTTGCACAGCTATGAATCATAAATTTTGCTAGCATCTTACTTGTGTATTTCAATATATTATCCCTCTAACAAAAGATAACTTAATGGTTAAAACTTAAAGGAAGATGATCATAGTTGATTATGTGTTTATTGATACAATAAGTTTCAGTTTTGAATTTAAGTTTTTTCCCAATTCCAAAAGAAATTGTTTTCTCATTTATTTGGTTTAAAGAAATACTAAATTGTAAAGTAGAAGTGTACATCTGGGGGAATAATGGTTATGACTGACCGGGACTTGAATATTTATAATATGTGCAGATTTGAGTCAGTAGCGGAGATGTTAGATGTTTCCAAATTGAACATTGAAATCAAGACAAACGCTCAATTTTTATGTCCAAATGTCGTTTATGGCGTCTATTTAGTATTCAAACTTAGTGATTCAAGAATATTTTCTAGTAAACCGATGTGTGTTAACTTAAAGTATAGAAAGGGACTCGAAACTCTACATGCATATTTTGCAACATGGAGAGACAAGGACTGGATGATGATTGAGCTGTACCAATTCTTGAATCAGAACGAAGAGGCTGTTTTTGAGTTTCTACTTGAGAGCTTTTCATCACACTATTGTGGAGAAAGTGCGGTTTATGTTGAAGGCATTGAATTTCGAGCGATTACCAATGTAAGTTTAAAATAATATCCCATGTTTCCAGTATATAACTCTATTGTTTATAATATACAAAGAGGTCAGATGCGTGCCAAAAATTAAACTAGACCCATGATCTATGTTGCATAGTTAACATGGTTTGCACACAGGTGAAACATGAAGAAATCAGAAAATTGAAGGAAGTCCAACATGTCTTGAAATCAAACTTCAAAGTGGATCAGGTAGAACAACTTCCAACTAACTTTGAAGAAATATTCAAGATATGTAGAAACTACGATGAGTTGTTCTGGTTGGGCGAAGTCAACAAAAAGAAACTTCTTGTGCTTTCGGCAAAGGCAGCTTTATACAAATTCTCTAATGTGGATCTTTTTACTTCAAAACCATCCAGGTTTGTTTCTTATATTATAGCTAAATAAATTTCTTACAGTTTCCTTTAAGTAGGGGCTGCAATTTGACATGAAACACGACCCGAGACAGATACGGAAATAAACGGGTTATGCTTGGTTGTAAACAAGTTTGGGCCATGTCGGGTTGGGTAGGATAAACGGGTCGACTTGCCAACACATTTAACCTATTTAACCCATGTAACTCGCTAATCGCCCAACCCAGTTAGATAAGCAGATTAAATAAATCGTGTTCAGAAAATATATTTAAAAAGTTACAAATCTGACCCAATTATTTAACAGGTCATGTTTGGGATGGGGTATCCTCATCCACCAACCCGAACCCCACATGGATTGCCGGCCCTACCTTTAATCCGCTAAACATTTTTTGTTTTACAACCAAAAATGCAGACGTCACACAAAAAACTAGATTTCTAGCTCAATGTCTTTTGTTTTATGGTTAACAATTAAAAATTAGTGAATAAATGGCTGACAAAAGTTTTCTTCTGGGATTTAGTTTCCTGTCTATATATATTACTTCGTCCTTAATCCATCCTACTTGCAGATATCAAGAGGTGATTGAGCTTTTACCAAAACAAGTATTTCATCTTAATTGCACAATCAAAAGTCAAATGTTGTCACCAGATACAGAATACGTGTGTTACCTTGTATTCAAGCTTTCAGAAAAATGTGAGGGGCTGCATTGTCCAATAGAAGTACGAGACATACTCCACAAAGAAAACAATGAGGCTGAATTTGTTTATTTTATAACTCCAAGCCCACTGAATATAAATGGTATCACTCGGGTTCCAAAACAAAGAGAAGATGGATGTATGGAGATTCAAGTGTGGAAGTTTAACTCAGCTCATGAATTCAAGGATGACTCTCTTTCTATGAATATGAAATTTACAAGCCATGAAGGAACTATGTCTGGCCTCATCATATGTGGTCTCGAGTTCCGGCCAGTGTAAGAATATATTCCCATACTGTTCGAAATATGTGTTTACTTTGAGTATCAGCAAACGCTTCTATTGTATTTGTGTTAAAATATAGCATACTTTATCATACTAAAACTGGTTATGAGTTTACAGTGACTTACTGTGTGATTTTTAAACTTGCAGGCTTGAAGTCAAGGTTGATGGTCTGCCGTTACTTCTAGATTCTTTAAGAAGTGAAAGTGACAAGTTTAGGAGGTTTGGAGGGCTGCAGAGCCATTTTCTAACCTGTCCAAGTATATATACATCGTATATGTGTGTTTGTATTGTCTTAAGTGTGATTGCTCTAAGTGGGTGTTTGGATTGGCTTATTTACAGAGCTTAGGCTCTTTTTTTTTTCTTTTCCTTTTTTGTTACTTCAAAATTAATAAAATTTTATAAAATTTTGGATTGGCTTATTTACAGATTCTTTAAGAACTGAAATTGATTGTTCTAAATGCGCGATTAAGTAAAGCATTTATAAAGTTTATCTAAAATGAATAGTCCTCAAGATCATATTATGTCATCACTGCATAATCTTAGCATCGACCAAGAAATTAGGTAAAATTTTTAATCACGTAAACATGAGGTCTTTGTTTATGATTTCGTTAGTACTACTTATGATCCTAAATAACTGAAGTGAAAGGGAACTGGGCAAATTCCATCAAAATAGCAACGTATTTTCTGACATAAAGTATTTATGCCCCGAGCTTCACTTCCATGCCACCATCTTTTTTCCACCCGTTGATAATGTGACACATTTTCCATACCTTTCTTACACCACCTCCTCCCTTACACTACCAGTCTATGAAATTGAAAATACAATTTGTCTGGGTACCATGCAAGTACTATTTGTTGGATAAAAAACAAAAAACCTTGAAAGCTAATGTGGAATATTGACTCAAAGTAACTACACACGTGACCTCAAACGTTAAATCTTTATTAAGCCAAACAAATAAACTTAAACTAACACCTGTTGGTCCCAAATGTGTGAGTCGATATGAAATGCAAACAATAATAAACTTGAATAACTAAATCGTCTAACGTTGTAACATTTACATGTATGCGTATATATACTAAACGAATGGGTATGTCCAAACGTTGTATCGGTTCGGTTTCATAACCGTTTCTAACGGTTTGTAACTAACTAATCATAACCGTTTATAACTACTTAACTAACTATAACCGCTTGGCGGTTGGAAACTATGTTACGAGCAAGTTTGGTCCTTGTCGTTTGAAGCAATGTCGAGATTACCATTTACATTCTCCTCCTTAATCTTGATCGTTGCTTCGTCCTAAGTCTTGAACTCCGAGCATTTGTCGCATAGTCACGAACTTGAGTCTTGGTAAAGCTTTTGTTAAGATATCTGCTCTTTGTAGTTCTCCACTAACGTGTTCCACTTTAATTTGACCATTCTATAAGCATTCACGAATGAAATGATAGCGAATGTCTATGTGCTTGCTCCTTCCATGAAAAACCCGGTTATTTACGAGTGCTATTGCTGATATGTTGTCAACTCTAAGCGTTATCTTTGTTTCTTCCAATCCAGTTAATTCACTGAGTAAACGTTTTAGCCATAAGGCTTGACATGCTGCTGCAGTAGCTGCCATGAATTTTGATTCACATGATGAGAGTGATATTTTCGGTTGCTTCTGAGTACACCAGGTAATAGGTGACTCTTCAAAGTAAAATACTATTCCAGTAGTTCCTTTTCCTTGATCTGTATTGATTCCAAAACTACTGTCACTGTATCCTGTAATCTTGCAGTCGTCTTCTTTCTTGTATATTATGCCATGCTCCTTTGTTCCTTTGATGTATCGGATTACTTGTTTCACTGCCTTCAGGTGATGATCCTTCGGGTCTTGCATAAATCTGCTAAGTAGTCCGACTGAGTAACTAAGATCTAGTCTTGTATGTAGTAAGTATCTGAGACTTCCAATTAAGCTTCGGTAATAAGTTGCATCAACTGGGTTTCCATCTTCCGCCTTGACCAACTTAGTGCCGGGATCCATTAGTGTCTTTGTGTCATTACTGTCCGTCATGCTTGTTTCTTTTAAGATCTTGTTAATGTATCATGTTTGCTTGATTGTAATCTCTCCTCCTCTCTGTGTAACTTCTATCCCAAGGTAATATGCTAGCAACCCTAAGTCGCTCATTTCAAAATTTTCTTCCATCTGTGATTTGAACAAGTCTATTTCCTTCTTTGGAGTGCCTGTGATTATCAAATCATCTACATAAACTGCAACGATAAGTGTAGAAGTCTTGCTTCTCTTTGTGTAAATTGCTTGTTCGAGATTACATTTCTTAAAGTCTAAGGACTTCAAGGTTTGGTCAAGCTACACGTTCCAAGCTCTCGGTGCTTGTCTTAAGCCATATAAGGCTTTAGTTAGCTTGTAGACTTTTCCTAGATTTCCTTGTTGAATGAAACCTTCAGGCTGTGTAACATAGACTTCTTCCTTCAATTCTCCATGTAAAAATGCTGATTTTATATCTAAGTGGTTTACTTGCCATCCATGATATGCTGGTAGTGCTAATATCAATCGAACTGTCTCTATCCTAGCAACTGGTGCAAACACCTCATCGAAGTCTATTCCTTGTTCTTGTACATAACCTTTTGCTACTAATCTTTCTTTATACTTTATGATCCTTCCTTGTACATCTCTCTTGCTTTTATAAACCCATTTGAGTCCTATTTCCTTCTGATTTGCAGGCAATGTGGTAAGGGTCCATGTGTTGTTTTTGTTGATTGAATCTAATTCAATTTCCATGGCCTCAATCCACTTTTCATCTTTTGATGCTTCCTTGTAATTACGGGTTTCTTCTTCTGTGAAAAATAAGCTTGGTGCTTCTACTTCACGTGCAGTTTTGTAGATTTCCATAATATTCTTTAAACCTTGTATTGGTCTATGATCAAATCTAGGATCTGAGCTTTCTAATGAGCTAATAGTAGCTCCTTCTTCATCTTCTGAGTTAGGGTTGTAAGTGTATGATGGTGGTGTGATTGGTGAGGGAGGATCTGGTATAGGTTCTTGTTCATGATATGTGTTATCATTGTTTTCTGTGTTGACTGGTGTAGGATTCTCACTGTCAACTCCGTCTATTACAAAACTAGTCCAAAACGTATCTTCTGTTCTTGTATCCTCTTCATTGTTATTCCAATCCCACGGTTTCGTTTCCATAAACTTTTTTTGGGTAAAGGGGAGTAATCCTGCACCCTGGTAAATATATTAACCAAAAAAAAGTTTAAGTACAATGGATATGAGTGAAATCCCATATCTCAGCCCGTTACATAGGCATAAAGCTTACATAACAAGATACTTCCTATTTTCTAAACAAGAAAACAAACCACTACTCAAATGATAACATATGACACAACAAAATAAAATTACTTCCTAGGACCTTGAAACTTTGTGCCATACATGGCATTAAAGGCATCCAAATTCCCTGGAAGATCACGAACCTGTTTCGCATAGTCATCGAAATCATAGTCATCATACTCATCTTCAAACTCTTGGCCACCACCAAATATATTAGCAGACTCATCAAATGGGTTAGCAACAACCTCATCTTCAGAATCAGATACCTCAATCTCTCCCACTTTAGAAAAAAGGTTAACTCTCTTAGCAGAAGAGGTAGACGGAATAGGTTGACCATCATCATCCACAAGAGTAGCTTTCCCATCAATAAGTAGTTTTTCAAGCTTACCAATTTTTTCAACTATAGGAGTAAAACCAACATCCATAGTTCCCATTGAATCACTCACAAGCGGTACTTGTGATGTAGAACCAATCTTAATCAACTCATCCTCATTAACCTCCATTGTACGACCAGTATCCACATCTGTATCGTCCATATTAAGAGCATCAAACTGATTAGACGTAGTGATCCTGGTTCCACTCGTACTAGCCACATCAGAAGCCATCTTCTTACCGACATTTACTTTCTTGGGTTCAGAGGAGGCTTTTGGGCCGATATTCAAAATGCTTGCCCAACACAGATTTAGTAGAACCTCCTCGACCCGGATTCGGCCTAACTTGCTTTCCCTTCTTCTTATTGTTAACAGCGAAAACCATCACTTACGTTCTCATGAGGTTGAGCAGTCGGAATCACAACCTTAGGACAATCCACCAAAGTATGTCCAAATACCCGACATTTCTCACATCTAGGCGGTTTCCATTCATATTCAACACGGATCTTCTCAATAGTCGAATCGGTACCATTAAGTAAAGGAATCTCGACAGTGAGGCTGTCCCTAAGAACCTCATCCGACTTCACATCAATCATACACCTAGCAAAACTACTACGGCCCCAAGATTCTTTGCACATTTGACTAGTAAAAGCATCTAACCTTTTGGACGTACCAATCAATGTAGCAAGAAGTGAGCCCGTCATCGAGAACATAGCTAAAGGAACTTCATGGAATTTAACCCACACCGGAATGTTAGTCAAATCCTCTTTAAGCAAGTTGATGTTCAATGTCCATGGTTTAAGAATAATAGGAACATTACGAATCAACCAAGGACCATTATCAAGAACATCATCAACGCCTTTTTTCGAATTAAACTTGAAGAAGAAGAATCTCTTAGCGTTCATCATAACCTTTTGTAAACCATACTTAGCCTACGTATTGCGAACATAATAGTCAACAACAGGAAAAGCAAGGCGTTGACCAAGGAAGTATCCATAGAGAGTATTCTCAAACATCATGTTCACCTCTTCCACCACTTTCATTGGGACTGAAAGGTCAACATCATCCTTCTTTTTGCTGCATTCTAACCTCCAAAAATTAGAGACGTGTTTCTGGGATTCATTAGAAGCAACACCCGCGTAAGAAGCCGACTTAATCCCATTACCACTAGTAGTAACAACCTCGGGTGCATTAGGATCAGAAGTAACACTATGATTAGTACCATACATCTGGGATTGCATAGCCACATCAAAACTCGACGGAGGAGTATTTGTTGAATAAACTTTAGTACCATTCGACTTAGATTGAAGCCCAATACCACTCGAATTGTTCACATCAGAAGATGAAGCCATCTTAGCAATATCACTGTAAATTTTATTCATTGCTTCATCAATTTCGATGCGCATTAGAAATCAATTGCTCCACATTAGGCTGTTTTGAAACATTAGAGGCGAATCGAAGCAGGTGTATCATGCCTTTGCTCCAAATCATCCAAAACAACCTTATCCTTAACCTTATTCACGTTATCAGCCCCATCACATTCTATATGATCAACAAGACTCACGTTCTGACCAGTACTCCCATCAAGATTACTAGCCAAAGTAGTACGATCGTAGGTGCGATTAAGAGAATTAACACTAGTGCTGTTAGTGTCCATGCTAAGACTCTCAACACCATGAGTAACGACACCTGGAGCCTTTTCCAGAGTAGTCTTATTTAATGGTGCGTAGTTATCAGCACCACCAAAATCATGTTCCAACGTTCCCCCACCTTTATCCTTCTCTCTCGTAACCCCCATCATGAATAAATCACAGCAATAAAACCCTCAAAACTGCATACAGACCAACGCCAAAATCACAAACAAAAATAACCCTAACGTAAAGTTAGAGTTTCGTACGTTCTAACTCAAACAAAACCTATCTAAATAAGCCTAAACGTTAAAAACGAATAGGACAAATTCAGTAGAGGAATGTTACTCGATCATGTGCATAAAGTAGAAGGGACCATGTTTAATACAAGCACAATGAATAATCGATTAAAAAAATATGTCCCTTTTGCAAAAAAACAATAGCGATCAGTGATTGACTCTAAAAACAAAGCAATTAATTCCTATATTCTATGATAGTGGATCATAGAAAGTAGTAAATTAATTGAATATTATTAATAGAGATCACGATTAATATGGAAAAAACGAAAATCGATTAGGGAATTGTTTAGAGCGCCGTTTTTCGCCAGAGAGAGCAAAAAAGGGGGTTTTTTTTTGTTCACACCGTTTTCATAAACTTTACATCCCTACTAACATGTTTCTTCTTTCCTACTGGATCATATAGCCTACATGCTTTTGATCCTTCTTCAACTCCTAAGTAAATCATTGGAATGCTTCTATCATCCAGCTTCTTCAAGTGAGGTATTGTTATCTTAGCATAAGCTGTGCATCCGAATATTCTTAGGTATTCCAGGTTTGGTTTTCTGTTGTAGAGGGCTTCATATGGTGTTTTATCTTCCAGGGCTTTCGTAGGTTCCCTGTTGAGTATGTAAATGGCGTGCCTGACTGCTTCCACCCAAAAAGTTAAGGGTAACTTCATCGCTTTCATCATACTCCTAGTAGTTGATAACACTGTCCTATTTCTCCTCTCTACTACATCATTCTGTTGCGGTGAGTATGGTGCTGTCAATTGTCTTTTTATTCCATTCTCCTTACAGTATTTGGTGAATTCATTTGATGTAAATTCACCTCCTCTATCAGTTCTTAGCATCTTTATTTTCAACTTCAAATTTGATTCAATCTGCTGTCTAAATTCCTTGAATGTGCTGAATTCTTGATCTTTTGAGGTTAGAAAGTAAGCCCACATGAAACATGTGCAGTCATCTACTAATAAGGAGATGAGCTTCTTTCCAGAGTGTGTGGCTGGACTTATGGGACCACAGAGATCTTCATATACTAAGTCCAACGGGTTCTTCGATCTGAATTTAGCTTGATTTGGAAAGGGTGTTCTAATGTGTTTCCCTAATAGACATGCATCACAGATTTGTCCTGCATGATTTATTCTCGGTATTCCATCCACTAGACCTTTTCTTGTCATCTTGTCTATTGCGTCAAAGTTCAGGTGACCTAATCTAGTATGCCATAACCATGCTTGGTCATCTACGTTTGCTAAGAGACATATAGGTGCTACTATATGTAATCTAATACTATAAAGTCGATTCTTAGATCATTCTACTTTCATCAACAACTTCTTGTTCTTATCATACAAAGTCAGTAAGTTTCCATCCATGATGATCTTGCAACCTATTTCTGTAAGTTGTCCTAGACTAAGTATGTTGCTCTTGAGGTTTGGAATGTAGTAAACGTCCGAAATCATCTTCTGTTGTAGGTTTCTACATCCTAATAATATTGAACCTCTACCCTTTATCTCCACATACGATCCATCTCCAAAACGAACGCGTCCAGTGATGTTTTCGTCAATATCCTTAAAATGGCCTTTAGTGCCCGTCATATGGTTACTTGCACCATTGTCTAAGTACCATATGCTAGCATCTGTTGTAACATATTTTCGGGGTTGTACTTGTTCTTCATTTAACAAGATTTCTTCAGTTTCGTGTGTAGCCATTAATAATGATGGTTCATCATCTTCTAAGATAAGGTTTGATTGTTCCTGAGTTGTTGGTGGATTTCTACAGTTTCTCTTGAAATGTCCAAGTTTTCCGCAATTGAAACATTTTAACTTCTTTTTATCCTACTCACCTTTATTCTTATTATGAGTTGAATTTTCTCCATTCGAGTTATCTCTATTTCCCTTATTTTGCCAATTTCCTCGTGAATAGTTTGATCTACCTCTATATTTGGTAAATCGTTTCTTATTTCTAGAGTGTTCGCCTTGTGCGAATAATAAGTTATCTTGGCTTTCTACTTGTCCTCCCTTTCAGAATTTTATTCTCTCCTCGAATGCCTTAAGTCTTCGAGCGATCTCATCTAATGTAATGTCATCGAGATCATTTGTATGTTCTATGGATGCTACTATTTGAATGAACCTATCTGGTGTGGAATCTAATAGTTTTCGTACTAAAAGTGATTCATCCAAAGCTTTTCCTAATTCTTTAGCCTTCATGGCGTAGCCGTTCAGTATGGTCGTAAATGCATCCACCGTTTCATCTTCCTTCATCTGAAGGGTCTGAAATCCAATCATCAGTGATTGTAACCGTGCTTGTTGCACTTTCTCTTCTCCAACATGTCTCTTTCTTAGTGAATCCCATAATTCTTTTGCCGTTTTGCAACTTGCTACTTGTAAGATCACATCTTCGGTCAATGCTTGATATAGGAAGGCCGTCGTTGCCTTATCCTTCTTATCATCTACTTGCGTATTTTCCTTAGGTTCTATCGCTTCCCATAAACTTTGTGCTTCTAGTATCACCTTAATTTGTATAGTCCAAACTGTGTAGTTTGTGGTTTTGAGTTTAGGGCATTGATACTGTGCCATAGGGGTTACGGGTTTTGGTGCAGTGTTAGTGTTAGTGTTATTTGCATCGTCACCGGGCATTTTGATAGTGTTTATGATCTTCACTTTCTAATTCGTATGGGAATTCTAATTAAGTATGGTATTCTTAATACTATGGGAACATAAATAGTTATCCGGGAATCTAATAGTACGGGATCAATATAAAGTTCTCGGGATTTCCTAATAAAATAAAAAACAATCTATATTATTTAAAGTATAAAAGAAATCCAAAGTTTGAATTTGTGACCTCGTTGTTGTGTTAAACACAATCGTATTCCCACTTGTGTGTCGGTACTTGAGTGTAATACCAATCATGTTCTTTCTTTCCCACGTACACTAAACCAATTTGCGTACACCCTCTTTGATGTTGTCGAATTGCCTTTCAATGTACCACTCTTCCACCACGTTGTCCTTTTTCCTTTCTTTTGTGTTGACTTGAAATTTAAACGTGCCCTAGATCCCTTTTGGTCTCGGCTTTCTTCTCGGTAAAACAACAAAAATTTGTTTGTTGTTTTTGTTTTCGAAGTCTTCGTGAACACAAGTATCCCACAATACCTTTCGGTATTTATTCAAACAAATTGATTTGTTTGTCTTCTTCTCAACTACTATGATGGTAGCATCCAAACAAGGAGAACGTTATGCTTAAGTCCTTGTTGTCCTTGTTGCTTGTCCGCGTTCCACAATACCTTTTTCTTTCTTATGTTCCACACCTTATGTGCCACAACAAAATACCTTTCGGTATTTTCAAAAAAACAATTGATCAGGTTGTATTTTTTCGTTGTTATCCTTGTATTGCTAGCGTCTTCTCCAAAACAATCCTTAATTGTTTTCTATTCGGTATACCTTCTTAATTCTCCAAGCAACGCCTTTTTCTTTTTATTCTTGTATATCTTGTGCATATATATATATACAAGGTATCCTCTTGACGTCTTTCTCTTTTTCTTCTTGTCACGTTATGTTTGCAACAAGGTAATCCTTCTTCTTCTTTGTTGTCGTGTGTAAAAATAACACCAACAAAGTCTTTGTATTTCTGTCGTGTGTAAGTACTACAACATAAATGAGGCACCACACTATTTTGGTGTCCTCCCATTTGCAATTTCGACACAAGGTAAGTCGTATACTACTTCTATTGCGTCCATTAGTTATCTAGGCAACGTATATGTAATATATTTCGCGTCTTCTTCTTCCTAAAACAAGGTTTCAATGTCTTCTCTTTGGTCTCTGGTTTTTCTATGTCTCGTTAGGGTGGTTTCTAGTTTTGATAGTGTAACGAGGCAAGGTAAACAAAGGCTCTTGATGCCAAATTTTGGTCCCAAATGTGTGAGTCGATATGAAATGCAAACAATAATAAACTTGAATAACTAAATCGTCTAACGTTGTAACATTTACATGTATGCGTATATATACTAAACGAATGGGCATGTCCAAACGTTGTATCGGTTCGGTTTCATAACCGTTTCTAACGGTTTGTGATTTGTCGATTTCAGTACAAGATGTTTTCCGAAGAAATAGAAAGGTATGTATTTCCTGGGTCATTTTCCCAACGAGTGATGAATGGAGTTTATAACTCACGTCGAGTGATTCGGGGATTTGAATTGTTTAAAGAAGGATTTTTGATGATTTTTAAACTACGGGGCAAGCAATAATAAAGGAAAACAATTAAAACTAAAGAATCTATGATGCAAACAAGGAAATTTAACTAAATATGCAAATTTAAACTAAAACGCGAAAAACGTAATTATTAAAACGTGAATTAAATGCAAACTACACTATTTTAACCCATAAAAATGAACTACTATTTTTCTACAGCTAAGAATGTTATTTAAAAATTATTTGAAATTTAAAACTAATTTTTTTGGTTTTTCTTGATTTTATTTGAATTAAAAACTAATTTTGATCTTTTAAAATAGATTTAAAATACTAAAAATTATGAAAACATGCAAGAAAATTACAAAAATATTTTTCAAAAAATCTTAATTAACTAAAAAGAATTTTCAAAACTGGAATTACATTTTTCTGATTTTTTCTCAATTTATTATGAATTTAAAACTATTTAAATATAATTAAATTCCTAAAAAATACTATTTTAACTACAAAAATTCAGGAAAAATACTTTTTATGACTTTTTGAATATTTTAAAACTAAGAAAATTGAAATTGCATTTTTCTGACCTTGTTCGGAATTATTAGGATTAAATGCTAATTAAAAATGCTTAAAAATGAATTTAAATGCAGAAAAATAGCAAAAGAGTATGGAAAAATATGAAAAATTCCAGAAAATTCTAAAATAATACTGAGATGCCAGGAAAAATAACAGAAACTACTTTTGAATGCAGGAAATATGATTTGGGCTCGAACTGATGTGATAAGCACTATTGAACTAAGCTATAAGCTACTATAAAGCACCAGAAGCTTACTAAGGCTAAACTAAGCTAAATTATCCTAAAATAAACCTATTGCAACTGGAATGGATCAAATAAGCACAACCTTAAAACCTATAAGCACTATAATAGGTTCTAAACTAATTATGCCAAACAGCCCTAATGTGGTGACTTTGAGCACAAATAAACTGATTATGGAAAAATCCTAAAATTAAACTAAAAATACCTAGCTGAAGATCACCAACCAGAGAATTAATGTCCAAAATTTCAGCTTCTAAGGACCTACTATGATGAAATTAAAATTCAATAAGTGGGGCTACTTAGGGGAAAGGAGTACTGATGCAGAACAAACAAATGAGCATTAAGCAGAACTGAATAAGAGGAATTGCAGACCTGAAATTGTAATGCAAATAAGCACTTAAATCCATAATAAGCCTAAAACAGATAAAAATACTTCCTACTCTAACTTCCTAGATCCTAAGGCTAAGCATATGAATTACTTGAAACTAAGCTCCTAAGGCTACACTAGACTGATGCAGAAACAGTTAATGTTGGAATTCTAAGTTTCTAGAAACACAAGTCATCACGTATGTCATAATCCATGAGGGATTATTAGTGACCCATTATCAAAACTTAGTGTTCCATTAATACCTAACTAGCATTAACATGGAACTTTGTTTGTATATATATATGATGTTTAGCAATAATAAGAATCATCACTAGAATCAGCTGCAATTCTGTTCTTTAATTGGTATCAAGAGCTTCGTTCGATTAGGGCGGGTTTGAGAGTCGACTTTCGAAGGTGAGGAGCCTTCGGGTGCGGGGCTGCCATCGCAGCAGAAGCGAGGACAGCAGGGGCTGTTTCGCGGGGCTGCCATCAAAGCAGAAGCGGGGACAGCGGGGGCTGTTTCGGGACTGTTTTACAGCAGAAGACGGACGTGATAAAGTGTTTCGGGACTACGTTGTCGTGAGGGAGACGGGGAGTACCGTTCAAGACGACGGGGGTGACCGGTGATGAACATAGGTGGTCCGTAGCTGTTGGTTGTGATCAAATCCGGCGGTAGGTTGTAGGTCACCGAAAATGGAGAGATTAACCAGTTCGCGGGATAAACGGACGGGAGGAGTAGGGAAAAGCAGGTTGCTTTCTTTCAGTTCGTTTGGCGGGTGAAAGAAAACGGTAGAAGCGGGTGGCTTTGTTTTCTTGATTGGTGGAATAATGCTCTCGTGTCACAGAAGTGTTTATGAGCAAACGTGTTCTGTGTGGTGACAACAACAGTCGGGTGGTTGGAGACTTTGGATGAGACCAAGGTGGAGGTCGTGAGTCTGGGAAAAGTCGGGAACAATGAAGAATCAACGTAGTGTGAACATTATGGCGTTAGAAGTTCAAATCGGGTGGCTTTGGATGTGGCCGAGGAAGAGGCCGTGGATCCGGGAGAAGTCGAGATGGAAATGAACGTGTCTAACGGGATGCCATGTTACATGTTCAAGATGGGTTGAGTTAGAGAAGATTTTGGATGTGACCGAAGTGAAAGTCGGCTATCCGGGAAAGGTCTTAAACGTTCATGTGAATGAGGAAATAAACATCTCTAGAAGGACTTAGAGATTCGGGGGTGATTGTTGGAATTCTAAGTTTCTAGAAACACAAGTCATCACCTATGTCATAATCCATGAGGGATTATTAGTGACCCATTATCAAAACTTAGTGTTCCATTAATACCTAACTAGCATTAACATGGAACTTTGTTTGTATATATATATGATGTTTAGCAATAATAAGAATCATCACTAGAATCAGCAGCAATTCTGTTCTTTAGTTAAGATGACAACTTAGGATCAAATAAAATTCTATGAAATAAAACAATTCATAACAATATAAACTGGAATCTATCTAGTTATCTACTATATCAGAGAATGAAATCAACTAAAGCATAATTCTAAACTAAACAATATCCTTCAAAACTTGTGGTAAAAACCTGATGTGGAGATCTGAATGCAGTAATGGATAGAATTTGCAATTACAAACCTCAAGTCAGCTTCTAAGATCAAAATGAACTATCACTCAGAAACAATCCATGGAAAAATGACACTTTAGTTACCTCTAATTTCTAAATCCAAACACCCCTTAATAAACTTCTTAACTATTTTTAAAACTCGAATTTAAAGGAATATTGACCAATTCTCAAATGTGATGAACAAAATACAATTAAACTTAATCTAAAAAACATTTTAAATCAGCATTGAGACAAGAATCAGTTTGACTTTCCTTGACTTTTTGCACAAAACTTAGAATTAAGAGAATTCAATCCACAATTCACTCACATAAGCTTATTAAAGCTTATGTGAGCTAATACAAACAGAAATTTAACACTCTTGCACATAAATCAATTTGAAAGCAGCTTTGAAACTTAAATGGGTAAACTAAGAATTTGCATTAACAAAGTGATTTTACAAAACTGAATTTGAAATTACAATTAACCACTAACTAATGAAAACGACTGAATTTAAATGCTGGAAAATCAGTAAATGACAGAAAATAAATGGTTACAAGTTCTCTAAATACAATGAGAAAATGGACAAAGCTCTCTTGTGACTGATTTTGGGTTTATATGCAGAAGCTTGAGGATTGGGATGCTTCTAGGTACTCAAATCATGACCCTTGATCTTCAATCTTGTCATCCCATTCATTCTAGGCCCTTAGATCAAATTGGTGAGGTGTTAGGACCAATAGAATCACTCCAATCTGCCACTTTGGTAATCCCATGCGTGTCATTCCTCTGACGTGTGTTGTCAGGCTTCTAGAAGGCATTTAAGTTGTGGGTAAATGGGTGGCATTGCAGGGTAATTTGGTTGAGAGAGATAAACACTAAAAGATGGGTAATTTTGCTTTGTTTTGGCGCGTATAAGCTTGGGTGGGTTATTTTATTATTCTTTGACTTAGGTGAAGGGATTGTTTGACCGGTTGGTAACTAAGGGGGTGTTGACCGGGGTAATATTAAGGGAGTAAATGGGCTTGAGGTATACTTTGAACTCTAACGAACTCTTCCTTAAAAACTTTGACCTTAAACCCTCATACGAACCCCAATCGAGCACAATAAGAACCCTTTAAACCCTAAGCTCTTTTGAACCTCATAATTACCCTTCTTTTTAATACTTTTGACTTTTAAAGCCACTTACGAACCTTTTTTTTAATACTTTGAACCTCATACGAACTTTTTTTAATCCTCTGAACTGCACTCCAGCCCTTTTAGATACATTGAACCCTTAAGCCTCAATAGAACCCAAACCTTTTCTTATAATTTTATAAACCCCTTACTTTGAACCTCATACGAACCCTTTTGTTTAGAGTAAATTACATTTATTTGTCCTTATAGCCATGCCCGTATGAGTGATGAATCCTGGTATATGTTTATAAAGATTGTATCTTGGGATTATAATGTACGTATGAAAATATGTTTTGTATGGACTAATAACAACAATAATTAGCAAAGTACACAACAAACAAAATTGAGTTGCACACCAACTGTTTGATATAATGTTTGTTTTAATAGTGTTGTAAATTGGTGATGTTAGTGAGACCCTTTGAGACTTGTTGCTGGTTAGAATTATGTTGTGGACTTAAATCGCCTTTAAGAAAGTGGCTTTTTATTTAGTGGAGATTTGGTTTTGGTTGAGCGAAATCGGATAAACTAGTGGCAACCTGTTGTGATAATACAGAGTTTTGTTTTTCATAGTCTTTATAGTAACAAAGAAGATGGTATAGCAAGTGTTTGATGAAATGTCTACTTGAATAGTGATACAAGTTGGTCATGTTACTTATGCCCATGGACTTGTTGATAATCACATTGTTTTGCTGTTTAATTGACTTTGTTTTGTTGGAGGATTCAGTTTTTATGAAGCGAAATCGGATAAGTAATGGTGTTTTATAATGAGAATTATTTTTGTTGCTCAGTTTATGGTTTAAGACGCTATATTGTCTGATAAAGCTTAAATTTCATGTGTTTATTGACTTATGAGAGATGGGGTTTATACTTTTATCATGATTGTTTGATAGAGCTTAAGATTCATATGTGTTTATTCACATATGTGTTTAAAGTTCATATGTGTTTATTGTAGCTATTAAATGTCATTATAATGGGAATTCTTTTTGTTGCTCAGTTTATGGATGACGCTAGAGGTGGCAAAACGGACGGGCCGTGCGGGCACGGGCACGGGCTAGAATGGGTACTGGCTTAAACGGGCACGGGCTAACGGGCACTAGACAAACGGGCACATGTTATATAAATCGCTTAATAAAAGACCTAAAACGACGAAATAAATTTCTTAAACGTAATATCTTATTTATACTAAAAAACTTAAATATATTATATAAAAAATATTTTTTTAAAACGATCAAAATGTTCTACAATTGAGAAAAAAAATATGCCCGTTAGTGCCCATTTAAGTTTTCAATGGGCTATATGTGCCGATTTCAAAAAAATGAGGGGGCTAAATGTGCCCAAATCTTTTAAAAATTTGCCCATTTAGCCCATTTTTTTTTTTTTTTTTTTGCTTTTGGGCACATTTTGCCACCTCTAGATGACGCTATATTGGTGATGAATAAGTTGAATATTTTTGTTTGCTGATAGTGCTTAAAGTTCATGTGTTTCTTGACTTATGAGAGATGGGGTTTATACTGTTATTATGATTGTTTGATTGTAATTGCACTTGAACAAGCCTGTAATACGGTAGTCGTAGTAGGATTCTGATCATACTCATAAATGTAATAGTGTTTTCACATTTTTTTGTTGACCTTGTTATCTGCTCTTGAGAAGGACTCGTACACCATTATCTTGTCCTCTTAATATCATTGTATGCATGTTTGATATGATATCATGAAAACTTATTAGATATTTAATCTAATCTCTCAATGAGTTTAATTAACATTAGTAATTTATCAAGGAGATGGTAGTTTTTGAATGCTCATAGACATGCCAACTCTATGGTTATTATCTGGTATTCTGAGTGCGTTTATTTTAAGTAGACCTGGTGGTAAGATTATGACACTTTTAAATGTCATTGTGTTTTGGACTTGTCTTTCATAATTATGAAGAACCGTGCACCATTAGTGGAGTGGTTTAGCTATAGTACTTAGATTAAGATAAGTTGAATCAGAAGTGGGGGATAGATGGTTGGAGTGTTATTTTGCGGAAAATTACTTGTACACGGAGTCGAAATAGAATGTACTAACTAGAACTGGGGATCGATGGTTAGAGTAGGACAAGTTGAATCAGAATTGGGGGATAGATGATGTTGCCAAAGATCGCCTTTATGTTGGGTAAGACATTTTTTCTTTTATATTTCAATGAAGTTTTATACGCTTTGTAAGGACGTAAGTATTAAGTAGACTATTTTTATATGAAGTTTGATTCTATTTCTCAGTGGTTCGAGTTTTACAAGGTGGAGTTGTCAAAGAGTTCATTCAGAGCATCTACTCTCCATATAGCTGATGATGTGTGGTAAAATCTCACTTTGGAATATAATTTTGACAATGCTGGTGTCATTAAATTTGTTTTTTATTGAAATTGGGAGAAAGTCAAATGAGTTATTATTGAAATGGGAAACTTGTGATCAAATGACCACTTACACAAACTTTACACAAAGTATTTTGGCGGCAAAGTTGGTTATTCAATCAACCACACTTTGACCTGTTTTGACCAAGATAGCTAAACTACAAACTAAGCTACTATTACATCAACTAAGCAATCACTACATCTTTAAGCTATATTACAGACTTGATACTACATATAAAACTTTTGTATTAAGCTAACACATCCAACTGTAGGCTATTGTACTTGTTGCATCCTCTGCTACATCTTGTCGCAGGTCTTCAAGCACTGTGTATGATGAATGTAACTTGTGGACATAGCTGTGGTAATTGAAGCAGCTATATTTTTAATCAAAATGGCCTGCAGTAAATGAAAGATGGCTTGCCTATCGTGAGGAAGAGACTGATTTTGGGGGAATAAATACTCAAGGTAGCCACAATAATGTCTTGCTGCTACTACCTTGATATATCCATTTTTACATCGACTGTTTATTGCTGTACAATTTTACAACACTGCACGTAAATCTAATCTGTAAGGATTTGCTAGTTGAGAACGGAGGAAATTAAAGCTTTGGAGAGTACTCACACTGGTAAATTCATTGGTTCCGGTCGCAGGAGAAGGTGTATCTGCATTCCTTTCAGGATAACCTTGCTGTGAGAGTGAGTAATATGTGTGAACCTAAAGTTGTTGCTGACTCACTGGATATGCATATTAGTAACATCTCAGGTATTTCCGATAATTATTCTGTAGATAGACAAGATGTAAATGAGCATGTATGAAGACTCTAAAAGATTTATGAGCAAAACTGCATAGGTATCAAAATGGGCGGATTCTGGTAAAAAAAGCTGATGGCTGACCTGAAACATTTTTAGTCCAATTATTTAGTAAATAGTAACCAATGGAGCATTAGTCCAATGGTTGGAGCACTTGTGCTTGAGTCAATTGACCCAGGTTCAAGTCCCATCCTTGGCATTTGCTTCATATAGGTACTCACCTCCGCAAAACCTATGGGCACACTGGAGAGACTTAGTGGAATAAGAGCTCAAGGGTCCGAGTCTTGGCTCGTGCTCACTCCGGTTGGTGCCCCACTAGGCCAGGAGAGTTGCCGGAGCTATTCCTTGTGGGGTGGACAATGGCTGGTACCACAAGGCACACAGGGTCAGGGTGTTCCTGCCAATTTACACCTTTTGTGGAATTTAGTAAATAGTAAGTGTCTCTAATATTATTATCATCAAAAATATATATCATTTTATGCATTAAAAATACATTTTGGATGGTCAGGGTGTTCCCGCCAATCTACACCTTTTGTGGAATTTAGTAAATAGTAAGTGTCTCTAATATTATTATCAAAAATATATATCATTTTATGCATTAAAAATACATTTTGGGTGACCTTCAACATGTTTGATCTCTTTCCTGTTAAGATGATCTTTTAATTCTACCAATTAGAAACAAAACATAAACTGAATACCCCATATATAAGGGTGTGTTTGTTTTAAGGGTGTGGGTATTAGGGTATGGATTTGATAGTGATACAATCTATTTGTTTTATGGTTATGGGTTTCATAAAACCCATAGGATGTGGGTTTTCTCAAACCACCCTAACCCACAAGGTTTCATGATTCCTTCCATATGATGTCATCCACTATATTCTCTTTTTCATATTTTTCGAAGACTTTTTTCATCAAAACACTCTTATCCTTCAACAAGCTTCCTCCTCACCATTATTGCATCTCTATAAATATATTCTGTCACCAATTCTTAAATCTCGTTGAGTCATCTGTCTTTAATGTTACTAGATCTACTCGCTTTACCATTTCTTTTGTTTCCTTACCATCACTGGAACACAGCCCGATAGAGTTTCGTCTTATGTATGCTAAGCCAGGCAAATACTCAACCTTCTATGCGACTTCATTCTTAACACCTGAAAATGGATACTCGAAAATGTCAACATAAAGTTGGTAAGCTCGTAGGTTTAAGAGTTAAACCACGAAGCTGTGTATAGTAGCATAGGACAATAGTGAGCAAGATATACGAATATGAAACACAGTGCTAGCGGCAACTGAACCTACCAATAATGTTACACACATGTTACCAATAATGGGGAGCTACCCCAAATAGTACTATCAATTTGCTTCGGCTCCAAACGGAGTTAAACAGTTGCGCATACAAGAAACACAATTTATCATCACAAAAGGGTCACATATTGCAATCAAACACACATATCGACCAAAATCATGTAAATATTCTAGCATAGTATAAAACAGTTAAAACATCATTTGAGTACCATTTTCCCCCAAGGAAAACATTATGAAAAAGGGGCTACGAGAACTCACCTCAGTAAAGCAGTCTGAATAGAGTAATGTCAAATAGTAATAGTGGACGGCACCGGCACGCGACCTAGATTAGTACGGCAAGTTTAGTTGGCAATACCAATTTAAGACTCGATGTGTGAAGTCTAAATAAGTTTAAAAGTTTAAAAGTATTTATGTTATTATTGCTTGTGTGACAACATTTAAGTTTAAGTAGTTTTTTTGTAAATGTTGGCAATGATTGGCTCTTGGAAGAGTACAAGTATATATATAAATATGCAATAATATGAGTGTCGAAGACGAATAAATCCTTGGTTTGACGGCAACCGATAGATAATGAATGGAAAGTAATTATAATTAAATATTAAGCGTTGACGGGTTATGAAAATATAATTGTTATATGATACCGAGTGTGTATATAAATATATTTATCATGGTCATAAAAGTATCTAAAAAAAGTTAAGTGATAACCTTAATTAATGTTCTCGTAGGTTACGAATGAAATTTCTCATTGGTGGTTAAAAGAAATTAAGTTAATTATATATATTTTGACGAAAGACGAGCATGACCTGTGTAAACATTTTAGGTTTTTCGTGATAACTATAAGTCACAGTGTATATGTTTAAATAATAGTCATTTTATATAACGAATAAAACTCGACTAAGTTTTTATAAAACCATATTAAGCTTATATATGTTAAATAGGCGATATTAATCAATAACTATGTTTAAAACTTAAAAATTTCATTTAGACTTAGCGTTTATAAGTTTTAAATGTAAAATAGGGCTTATGGTTGTATCTGTTAAATATATATAGTTTTGAGTTATGAAGTAAAATTTGAAACTCGTTATAGATTACGTTGCGATCTCGTGGTCGAGTGAGATAAAATGAGTCTGAGTCAATTCTGAGTAAGTCGTTGGGTAATCACAAAGGGTTACAAGCTAAGCTTTAATTTTTTGGGAAAATGACAAAAATATCCATTTTCACAAACACACTTCATAAAATACCAATTTTTTTTTTCAAAAAATCAAAAATACCCATAAAAATCGCAAACTATGCGACTATTTGTGATTTTTCAAAAATTCGCAAACTTTGCGATTTTTTAAAGAAATCTAGCAAAGTTTGCGATTTTTTGAAAAAATCTAGCAAACTTTGCCATTTTTTGAAATCTTGCAAAATTGATTTTTTGAGTGTAAAGAGCTATGTTTTTGGGTGAAATGAGTCAAAATCAGCAACAAATTCACGTTTTGGGTGAAATCTCGCAAGATAGAGAAAATCTCGCAAGCCTTATCTGAAAATTTGCATTATTTAAGAAAAATCGCAAAGTTTGCGATATTTTTAAATATTATCGCAAACTTTGCGAGATTTCTTTAAAAAATTGCAAAGTTTTCTAGATTTCAGAAAATGGCAAAGTTTGCTAGGTTTTTTCAAAAAATCGCAAACTTGCTAGATTTCTTTAAAAAATCGCGAATAGTCGCAGAGTTTGCAAGTTTTATAGGTATTTTTGATTTTTTGAAAAAAAATTGGTATTTTATGAAATGTGTTTGTGAAAATTGATATTTTTTTCATTTTCCCTAATTTTTTTCACTTTATTAATCGTTTAACACTACAAGAGAATCGGTTTTTTAAAAAACCGCCCAAAAAAACCGGAACCGGTTTTAGCAAAAACCGGTTTTTACTAAACCGAAACCGGTTTTGTAAAACCGAACCGGTTGCACCGGTTTTAAGTTTTTCTAAAATACCGGTTTTTATCGGTTTTAAAACCGGGTTAAACCGGTTTTTTTAAAAAACCGGTTAAAACCGTTTTTTAAACCGTATATGTGGCCAATTGAAGAAGAAGGAAAAGTGAGAACAATGAACTCAAAACAAGGTACTTGATCCCGAACGCAAGCAAGAAGCATCGAAGCCCAGCAATCTCTCCAATCATCAGTCGGACCAAGAAATTTCCAACACCATCCTTGAGAGATTTTTCTTTTTGAGGGTAGATTGAAATTGACCATGGAAACTTGCGTTAGGAGGAGAAGACAAAACATTGATAGTGATTTACGGAGTATCATTTTACCTTGTGGAGCAGAGATAAAGGAAAAGGGGACAGCTGCTTTTGGGTGTGGTGGTAGGCAATGATATCAAAGCTAGAGTAGGTAGTATTATTGTATCTTATCCTTTTATTTATTAATACAGTATACGTTGTACCCCGTGTTTTGTCGAATCCTCGAGTAAACGTACCTTTCCGGTACCCGAACAATGTAGAAATTATGTTTTCGAAAACGATTTCTTAAACGTAATAATATAACATTCTTATTACGTTTAATTTTGATTATGAATGTTTGCCGTTATTAGTGGACAAGTATCGTGCGTGCGGTGTCTTATTTCTAAAGAAACGAGATGGCCTTTTGTTTTTAAGTCTAATTATCGACATCTGTCAGAAAATAATCGATTTGAATTTTTTGACGTAATAAATATTATTATAATAATCCGAAATTATCGACATCTGTCAGAAAATAATCGATTTGTTTTTAAGTCTAATTATCGGCCTTTTCTCATAGTGATAGAATTATATAGGAAAAAAGGACAAAACTAAGCCCGAATCGGCCTTTTCTCATAGTGAAAGATCGTTGGAAGGTTCGATTGAAGAAATTGAAGAAACTATAGCAGAAGAAGAAGATGAAGGTGAATTTGACCCATTTGATGTTGAAAGAGTTAGATGTAGAAGAATTTTTGGATGATTTAATTTTTGAGTATACACGGTGATGGCAATGCGAAGCTCGATATACTTGAGTATACTAATATGTTTTTGGGTGATGGCCATGCGAAGCTCGAAATTTATTAGTATTTATTTTTAGTTCTTATTGTATTGTTTAAATAAAAGTTATTATTGTATTTGAAATGTATTAGTATTTTATAGTTGTATAATTGTATTGTTTAAATAAAAGTTATGAGTGTATTCGAAATGTATTAGTATTAAATGTTTTAAATTCTGAAAAAAACCGAACCGGTAAAATACCGATAAAAAAATGGATCCGAACATTTAAAACCGAAAATACGAACCGGTAAAAACCGATAAAAACCGATACGAAATTTGAAACCGAAAAACCGATTCGAACTTTTAAAACCGAAAAAAACCGATTCCTGTACAACCGAAAAAAACCGAAACTGGTTTTTCGAAAAACCGGTTTTTCTAAAACCGGTTTTCCAAAAACCAAAAACCGGTAAAAACCGGTTTTTGTGCACCTCTGTCTAGTGCACCCTATGTCTGATTAAAGGTGTGGTCTGTGGCCCAAAGTGGGACTAACGAATTGGGCTTCTTGAGATCAATGGGCTTCGGCCCAATCTGCAATGCATGAAAAATTGGAGCAACCAAACCATGAATTTAACACACCATATCTCATGACAGCTTGTGGTATTTTGAGTGCAAGAGGAGTAAAAAGAAATACCCAGACATTCGCTAGACAAAGTCGACCTCAAGACATGACTCAAACTAACACACCCTTATGTATTGGACTTGGGGTCCTTTACCCAATCAAAACAAACAAATAAGCAACCACAACCGCACATGTATAAGGCTCAGCATGCAACTTAGTTTCAAAAAGTTCGTGACAACCCATGAACAAAACCAAACGTTCCTATGTTGGCTCGAGTGGGTATCGACCCACTGTCTCCCTTGCCAAGCATAACATTTCCAAAATTTATTTTCATTTTCCAGCTCCAATCAAACCAACATAAAAAAAAAACCGAACCAAATCTTTGTCCAATTTAACTAAGCACCATGAAATAAGTCATGTGAAAGTAAGCAACTCACTACATCTTACTGGTTACACACACAAACAAAAGTAGACAGTGATCTATCATGCCTTGACTTGGAAAGAGGAAAAGAAATCTGGTACAAAGGGATAAGAGCACTAGGTGTCAAAACGAGCTTAAGGCTCGTCGTCGTGGCATCCCATTTTTCCACAACTAACCACAGCAAACCCCTTCTCACTCATAACAAACCTCAACTTCTTCATTTGGGGCCCACTACTACCACTTTATTTTTTTAATTTAATTTTCATTTCCAAATAAACTAAATAAATTCATTTCATTCAAATTAAAAATACAATACATAACACAATAATAAAAAAACAACATGATACGGAAAAAAAAAACAACACGAGTAAAAAAAAATACAACACATACTACTGGATTTAATCTTCGACATCCCACTTCGGGCAATTTTTCAAAATCTCCCAAACGTGAACATACTTGAACTCTTTTCCACCAAATTGTTCTTTGGAAGTTAAGTTTCGCATTTTCGAGATGAGTGTGGTCATTTTGAGCACTTCGACGCTGCAACTTATTGTAAATTGCGTTGAAGTTTTTGCAATCGACGTTAATCCTCGTCCATTTACCCGTGATTGAATTTTTTGTATGATGGTCATCGGTTGTCTGATTATTAAACATATGCATAACGTCGTTCCAAAAATATTTTCGGAACGGTTATTTTCCATATCTATAGCTTGCGAAATTTCTATCCAAACTTGTGCAAGCAAGATTTCTTGAACTTGTTCCACCGAGTTTGAGACATTTGTGTTTTATTTTTTGAATTGATGTAGATGTGAAAAAATGGTGGTTATAAATTGTTATTTATAAGGGTGGTTTTCAAGTTCAAATTCAAATTCTAAAATTCAGATTCAAAATTCAAATTCAAATTCAAAAACCGTATACTGTTGAGCGGGCTAATTCAAATTCAAAAACCGTTATCTTGTTGAGCGGGTACTTTAAAATTCAAATTCAAAATTTAAATTCAAACGGTTTAGTTTTCAGCGGGATTATATGAGCCTATATATACTATCCTACCATCCAGATTACACACACAACTAACACAATTCACACACAAAAATGTCTCGCAAAGGATTTTTCTCGGCAATTCCCACCCGAGAAAATTTGCCGGAAACCAGCTTTCCAACTCCAAATGACTTGCCGGAAACCAACTTTCCAACTCTACCAGAGTTTGAAGTTTACTCAACACCACCGGAAAATGTCTTTCCGGTGGGTTTTGGAAACATCCCATACCTCCCAATTGTTCCAACTGCACCTGTGAACAGTCCACAGTTAGATTTTCAAAACCACCCCAGCGGGTTAAGTGAGACTTCCCTCCGGCAACTGGAACAAAATGAAGAAAATGTTAGGGAGATTATGGAAGAGCATGCACGTGAAGAGGCTGCTCGCCGTGAGCAAGAAGCACGGGAAGCTCAGTACCTCCAAGACAACTATTTCGACATAATGGAGAGTCGATACTTTAATGGGGAGTTTAATTCTCCGTAACCGATTCGAGGGTTGGGACTCAGATGATTCGTTTTTTTTAAGTTTTTAGTAGTTGTATGTATTTCATGTTTTTATGTTGTTTTTATTAGGGAGATTCTGTAGTTTTTTATGTTTAAGTGTATTATGCATTTCATGTTTTTAGTTACTTGTTCAAGTTTCAGTTTAAATGTTTCATCATTATGCGTTTAGGGAGATTCTGTAGTTTTCTATAAAAACACTTCACCTTATTAAAAACCTCCACAATATCACCTTATTAAAAACTTTTCTATATCACTATCTATAAAAAAAAAGGTACACGTTTATCTTCGTCGTGCAGACGATGACCCAAATGACGGTGACGGAAAATGAGCCACCGCGGTGTCAAAACGAAGGATGACGAAGCTCCAGCTTAGACGACGAGCTTGCACAACGAGCCCACACCGGGTGCTCTAAGGTGTAGTGGGCGGCTAGGTGGGGTATAGGGTTGATGTGTTTTGTTTTATTATAGATTAGTGTATTGTGTGTACCCCGTGTTCCGTTAAGCTATAGCGTAATTACGGTGCTTCGGTTTGTCTAAAATGCAAAAAATAATATTTTTGGGACCGCTTTTATATAAAAATATTATAGAAAGAAAATTATAGACTCTGAGAAATAATTATTGAATTTGAGCCATTACAAATGTAGTGTTGGTACGCGTGCAACTCGTTTTCCTTAACTTGTGCACTTTAGTTAAAAGTTACGCATAAAAGTGAATATATAAACTAAAAAAATGATTATTTCGAGCTTAAGGTTGAGTAAGGACATGGAAAATTGCGGGTTGTTATATATGGTTTGTGTCATGGTTTCTTGCTCAAATGGTTTGTGTCAAAATGATTTCATAGTGCACAAAAATAAACATTTACTACAATACATGTTTTTGGTTATTGAACTAATCTACTGTCCATTTTATTTATACACAACTCAACTTATACAAACAGTTGCATTAATTTGCTACCGTAACTAAAGCAGAACTTAAAGTCACGCGAGTCACAAAACATTAGTACAGTAACAACATGATGTTGCGCAAAAAAAAAGAAAAAAAAACTATTTTCCTTAGGTTATGTAACCATTAGCAAGCATTTGCGCCATACAAATCTTTCCGTCATCGTCCAGCCGTTCAAACGTTAGTGAAAGTGATGCACTCCTACCAATCATATACATCACTAAAATACGTTCATCAAGAGTAAGACCATGTAAATCTTACATTTGAGTCGTTACTATCAAGGTTTTCAAAATCGGAATCTTACTCAGTATCGTTTTCATTGTTGTAAGATCAAAATTTTAATATCGGATCGGGATCCTAAGACCCTACGATAATGTCATTTTTTATAGCATTTTTAATATTATTCAAATCTACAAATTATTATATTCATAAACACAAAAGTATACTAGTTTTTCATGGAAATGTTGCCATAAATTATGAATATGAAATGTTTATGAAGATTCAGATATTGGCTTTTAAATCCTACTAAAACAAAATCAACAATTTTATAGTTTTTTAGTTTGCGGTTCGAGAAAAATAAGATCGGATCAGATTAGATCTTAAGATCCTATGATCAAGATCGAGATCCTATAAGATCTTAAGCTTGCTAAGATCCTACGTAGGATCCGGATCATTTTTCCTTTGTAGTATCGTAAAATCGTAAGATCCTAAGATCAGGATTGGGGTTATAAAACTATTGTTACTCTGTCCATAATCTCATTCGCTGCATTGATTCATTGCTTAGCCACTTTTGCTTCCACACAAGTTTCATCTAGCTCGTTTGTTTCATCTCTTTTGCGTTTATTACCAACGCTCCTTTAGCTTCATTGAATAAAGAAACATCCACACTAACAGGTAACACTTTAGCTTCCAAACTCGTGTTTATATTGAGTTTTTCAATGTTGTCTTCAGATTCAAAACCCGTATTTATTTTGATTTATTCGACGTTCTCTTCACCCTCAACGTCGTCTTCAGCTTCAAAATTCGGGTTTATTTGGATTTCTTAAACGTCGTCTTCACCTCGAATAACATCTACTTGAAGGCTCTTAACTCTTTCTTTACCATAGATGATGCAAAGCTTGTACTGGAATGACCATTTTCTAAACCCAGCAGTTTTTTTAAGGGCAAATGACAAAAAAATACATCGAACTTGACACTTTTTATGATTGTGTGTAGCTAACTATTTTTTTTCTTATTGTGTGTACTGAACTTTCAAAATTAGATTATTGTGTGTATTTTGTGACCATTTTACCCTTAATTTTTTCAAAATTTGAAGGGTAAAATGGTCATTTTACAAGGCAGAATAGTCACAAAATACACATAATGACCGAATTTTGAAAGTTTAGTACATACAATAAGAAAAAAAATAGTTGGCTACACACAATCACATAAAGTGTCAAGTTCGATGCATTTTTTTGTCATTTGCCCTTTTTTTAATCTACAACAAATTACAAATACACGCCAACTTATTTTGGTTTGTATGAAATTAGTAATAATAAACTGCTTAGACTTTAGTCGATACCTTGATGTACTTATCCCATACATGATCATCTGCAACAACATACGATTTCTCCTGGTCCCAACTAAATCCACTCATGTATTTTCCAACCAACATGTCATTTACAATTTTTAAGTTGTTTTTCAAAGTCTTCAATCTAGACTTTATATGAGGATCAGCTTTTATCCCCATGTTTGGAAGACTTCACTCAACATTCGTTCCAATGCCTCGAGATACCCGGTTATAAATTTACTGATATACAAGTTTGTGTATTTCCCCGATAAATGTATTTCCATTAGTGCATCAACTAGCTTTGTATCTTCATCGATCGGTTGTCCAAATTCTCATGTTTCTTTTTACACCCATCATTATACATTAATACTACATCTACAAGACAACATGTAGATAGAATGCCATTTTTATAAACAATTCAATGCTTATAGGTATCATACAACACCAAATTAAAATGCCATAATTGACCAGACGACTTGAATTACTTTTTTGAGGGAATTATTACGCCAATTTTTATTGCAAAATGATCCAAGATTCCCACTTAATGAACTACTTTCTGCAACATTTAAACTCGAAAAAAAAAGTATGCATTTTGAAGTAGCAACCTACTCCAACATTCAAACAACTATATATAGAGATATTAGAACTTCAAAAGTTAAACATATCCGTACACTATATGATTCTAATTACTACATATAGCCCTTAGGAGTGCTTTAGATTGCTTGTCTAAATAGCTTATGGTTAGCAAGCTTAGGATGATTGCTTGTCTAAATACTTCGAACCTCAAAAGAACCCTTCCTGATATTTAGAACCTCTGGACCTCATAAGAATCCCTGTTAATACTTCGAACCTCACAAGAACCCTCTTTTAATACTTTGAACTCTAACGAACTCTTCCTTAAAAACTTTGACCTTAAACCCTCATACGAACCCCAATTGAGCACAATAAGAACCCTTTAAACCCTCAGCTCTTTTGAACCTCATAATAACCCTTCTTTTTAATACTTTTGACTTTTAAAGCCACTTACGAACCTTTTTTTTAATACTTTGAACCTCATACGAATTTTTTTTAATCCTCTTAACTGCATTCAAGCGCTTTTAGATACTTTGAACCCTTAAGCCTCAATAGAACCCAAACCTTTTCTTACAATTTTATAAACCCCTTACTTTGAACCTCATACGAACCTTTTTGTTTAGAGTAAATTACATTTATTTGTCCTTCATGCCCGTATAACATCTTTAACCCTTGAACGGGCATGGCTATAAGCAAAATAAGGTATGAATCTTGGGATTATAATTTATGTACGAAAAAGTGTTTTTAATGGACTAGTTACAACAATAATTAGCAAAGTACACAACAAATAAAACTGAGTTGCACACCAACTGTTTGATATAATGTTTGTTTTAATAGTGATGCAAATTGGTCGTGTTAGTGAGACCTTTTGAGACTTGTTGCTGGTTAGAATTATGTTGTGGACTTAAATCGCCTTTAAGAAAATGGCCTTTTATTTAGTGGAGATTCGGTTTTGGTTGAGCGATATCGGATAAACTAGTGGCAACCCTGAAACGTGTATGTTATCAAAGTGAGCATCACAAGTTGTGATAATACATGAGTTTTGTTATTCATAGTTTTTCTAGTAACAAAGAAGATGGTATAGCAAGTGTTTGATGAAATGTCTACTTGAATAGTGATACAAGTTGGTCATGTTACTTATGCCCATGTGACTTGTTGCTGATAATCACATTGTTTTGTTGATTTAGTTGACTTTGTTTTAGTGGAGGATTCGGTTTTTATGAAGCAAAATCGGATAAATATAATGGGAACTCTTTTTGTTATAATGGGAACTCTTTTTGTTGCTCAGGTTATGGTTTAAGGCATTAATATTGATTAATATTTTGATGTTGATAGAGCTTAAAGTTCATATGTGTTTCTTTGATAATCTTGTTATCTACTCTTGAGAAGAACTCGTGAACCATTATCTTTATGAGATTTTTAATCAAATCTTAGATCGAATTTTATTGAAAGTCAAAGTATTATAATCCTACAAAAGTGTTCAGATTCTCTGTCACTGATAAGCTGCTCATCATCTACAAAATCGACTTCTTTTAGCATCATTGAGTTTTGACGATGAAGAAAAGCTCACTGAAGATGCTGGGATCTTTAGTGGGCGTGATTCATTTGGTGACGTCAATCCTTCTGTGACAGATCACTTAGATGAAGTTCCATTCATTGTCATGATAAAACCTTACAGTAAGTCATATCATTCAGCCAGAAGTATTAATAAACAGGACAATGGTTTGTGTCTGCTATGCGTGCATTTAATCAAGTAGACTGGACTCCATCCCAGGTACAAGTATTAAGTATAAATAACTGGCATAGTATTATTGTTTTGATCTTCGAAACTTGAGATCCTCAACTGAGTTGCACACTAACTGTTTGATAAAATGTCTCTTTTAATAGTGCCGTAAAGTGGTGATATTAATGAGACTTTTTGCTGGTTAGAAATATTCTATGGACTTAAATGGCCTTTAAGAAATTGACGTTTTTTTTAGTGGAGATCAGCTTTTTATTAAGCGAACTTGGATAAACAAGTAGCACCCCTGAAACCTATTTGTAAATAAAAGGGAGTTGATATATGTAGACTTTCTTTCATAGGGGGTTATAGTTTAATTAACATTAGTAATAATCAAGGAGATGGTAATTCTTGAATGCTCATATAGATGCCAACTTTATGGTTATTTTGTGGTATTCTTAGTGGGTTTCTTTCTTATGATTGGTTTCTTAATTAGGAGTTTTGGACTTGTCTTTCATAATAATGAATTTTCAATTACTATATTCCATTGCTAGTTGGTGATAGTGCAGATTGAGATTCTTTCACCAATTGATGAATTGAAAATGTACCATATTCTGGAGATAATTTGGTTCAAGGAGAGAAGAAAATATGGATTGGCGTTTCACTTGCAGAAGGTTCCAAATGTGAACTTCTCGACTCAAGTTGGTTCTCTTCTTGATCACCCCACTGTTTGCAGATGTTACTATGATGAAATTGCTACTGAACCAGGCCGTGCTCTTGCAGCTGTGACTTGTGCTCCAGGTTGTCTCTTGACAAATAAAAAATAATAATTTCATATTATTATACCTGTCAATTTTGACCCATTGACTTATGGATGGATCATTTCAGGTTAGATTATATCTCTAATGGGCAAATCTCGTTAATTAAAAATGTTTGCTTAAAACAAAACGGGTCAGAAACTGGCCTAAAGTCTCCCAGACTGTGGCTTTAATGCATCAAACTTCATAAATCATTTTATTAACAAAGATGGGATTATTGATGTACAAATACGGTATTCTCAATCATATTCACACTAATTATCTATAAAATTCAAGAAATTTTGACTAAAAAATGTTTCGGGTTGACTTTGAGAGGAATATGTACAAGAAAAAGATCGAACGAATTAAGGAGTGTGGATTATCAGATAAAATAGAGAATTTGTTGTGTTGTTTCTGATTAAGCATTTACAAATGTAGTCTATGAATTATGTTTTTTTGAAAACTTCATGGATGACATACGCACTGACGAGTTTTGATACATCTTATATGAAGTGATGGATGCTTAATTGTTTTTAATTGATGGTCTACGATCACCTATAACAAAGTCTATTATGTTAATAAAAAGGTGTGAAATGAGTGTTTGAAAATTTCAGAATTACTAGCTAAATTATGGAAGAACCTGATTATCTTGCAATTACGGGGCTAAAATATATTTCATTTTATAGGGTTGTTAGCTTGTCTTTATCTCTACAAAATAAAAAATAGGAAAATTCATCTTCATCACTTCATAAATGACAAATGAGTTGTTCGGAACGAAAGATACAAAAGCCCAATAGCAAATGACACATGCGTTGAATAATCAATGAGTATATACTATTGCTAGTTGGCCGATTTAGTAACAATTGATTATAAAACTTGTTCATACGCTCTTCTATTTTTCTAGATGAAAAGAAGACTTTTTAGCCAATGTCCTAGTGTAATTAACTGCAGATTAACAAAAATGTATCACTTCATGGTTTTCTATTTATCTTATGTTTCATTTCAAACAATTCTACATATTTGTCCAAAAAATAATCCTTGATCATTACTAATAATAATCAATACATGGCTTTTGTTTGTTAACTAATCCATGCTTGGGCAAGTGATAAGGATTCATTATTATCACTAAATGTAAATAAATATGCATCTAACCTGTTTGATGAAATGCGTCACTAAAATTATTCTAAAAATTGGAAGCCACATGTTTTGAATCACTTGACTAGACATGTTACTCTATCACTTTATGTGAGCTGGTGTTTTGTCTTAATTATTGTGTTTAAACCTTGAATAGATTTTATGTTAATATTGGAATTAAGGTTAGCTTGTTCAAGTGATTATTAATAACGAAATTTGTAAGGTATGCTATTTTTTTTATCTAACAGTCACTACGAAAATGGTTAAAATGCATAAGTATGTATAGTATAGATTCAATGTTTACACATAGTAAAAGTGACCAACACTTCGACCATAAGATGCAATTGAAACCATATTCTCAACCTTATCATTGTCAAATTTGTATACATTCAGTTAAATAACACCACTAGGCACTAGCAGCCCTTGATGACCTGTTTCACATAAATGATTTTTCAAAGCTATGTTTCATATTGTATTATTATTCATAGTTGTTGAGAAGTTTCACATCATATAGATGTTCGTTGTTTTGTTATTTATTAATTATTATATTCAAACATTAAATAATTCAATAAAAGGGACATTTCCAATGACAAAAAGTTAATTGTCTTTACAAAAACCATACCTCCATCCATTAAAATTAACAAGGAACCCTACACACTTATCCACGTCATTATATACAAACACAAACCGAACAGATTTATGTATACATAATGATCTCTTCGAATTTCCCTATTAATTTAAATTTGGGTTTGTTAGCTGTCTTTATCTTTATAAATAAAAAAAGATATTTCATTGTCATCACTTTATAAATGACAATGGAATTGTTAAACAACTTTACACAAGATACAAAACCATTAGCATCTAATGACACGTAATTAAGATATTTCAATTGATAATTGCCAATTTTATAATATTGATCAACAGTAATTATGAAAGTTGCTCATACGTTGTTGTCTTTGTTAGCATCTAAAAACACAAAATGAATATATTCCATTGATGATTGCCAATTTATAATATTTATCAACAAGTATTAATTAAACTTATTCATACGTTGTTTTATTTGTTAGCATCTAATGATACATAATGAATACTAAATTCCATAAATAATTGGCCAATTTTATAATACTTATTAAAAATTAACTATTAGACTTGTTCACATGTTCTTGTATTTGTTCACATGCTCTTGTATCTAAATGAAAAGAGGACTTTTTAGCCAATGTACTGCTGTAATTAACTGCACATTTAGTGATTTGTTGAAATGAAAATTAGCCAAGAAAATATCACTTGATGATCTTCTGCTGTTGTGGTTTTGAGTTTATGTTGATGTTTTTTTTCAACCAATTCCAGTTATGAAGTGGATCGATTCAGGTTAGGTTGTATCTCTAATTGATAAATCTGGTTAATTAAAAGAGTTCGCTTAGAACAAAACGGGTCAGAAACTGGCCGAAGGTCTCCCAGACTAGCTTTAATGCGTCAAACTTCATAAATCATTTTGGTAATAAAAAAGGGATTACTGATATACAAATATTGTTTTCATAATCATAATCACACTAATTATGTATAAGATTCTAGAAATTTTGACAAAAAAAATATATCGGGTTGACCCGTATGAAGCATAGTTCACCCTATCCCATTACACGACGCATTTTCTCACCTCTATAGTGTACCATAATTTTACGTCGATATTCTAAACCTATGAGTGAACATGCTTCTGGTCATATTTTACCTAGGATCGGCGTTTCATGTGCGGATGGTTCAAAATGTGAAAGATGTCGGAACTTCTCAAGTCAAGTTGGCACTTTTCTTGATCCACACTTTGCTGACTTTGCTATGATCTTATTGCTGGTCAACCACTTTTTGCTGATAGGAACTTTACAAGAGATACAAAAACATATTAGCGAATGACACATATATGCAATTATTGGAAGTTAATGACAAAATCAGATAACTCAGTTAGTATATAGTATGTAATAAACGCAAAGCCTAAGGGCCGAACATGTTAATTTGTAAGTTAATAACCGAATAGCGGTTAAGGGTAGTTAGAGTCGGTTATTGTCAGTTGGAGTCGGTTATTAGGGGATAGGCACCATTTAGTGAAACGACACATTGTTTCATGGTGACCTTTCGATGTATATAAATAGGGGTTGAATATTTGTAAGTTGTATAAAACGAAATTTGCAAGTATCAATAAATAGAAAGTATATTCGTATATTACATGTGATTCGTTTCATCATAGTAAGTTTAATTCCAACAATTGGCATAAGAGCCCAAGGCTAATCGATCAAAGGAGAACGATTCCGGGAATCAACCGCAAGAAAGAAAGAAGATTTGATTCAACCTTAATCAATCAAGTAAGAAAGTAAGGAAGAAGGATTACCCGTTTCATTCATCAATTGAAAAGTAAGAAGGAAAGAAGAAAGAAGGATACATGTTCATTCGATTAAAGAATAATCAAAGTCTGATCAGCAGAAGATAAACCGCCGATTGTGGTTACCCAAATCAAAAAGACATCAATCGAATAAGAACCACAACAACAATTGTTGTTTCTTTGTATCGACAACCACTAGAGAACAAAAGGGGATTCTTGCCCTAATTTTTTTTTCTGAGAACTGAAAGATAAAGAAAGAGGTCATGTCCTTTGCTATTAATATATTTTATTGCCTTGCAAAAAAAGTAATATTACTACTAGAATCGGGAATTTAGTGGTAACATGTCACACCCCCAAATTACCTGTTTTGCAGCGGAATGGAATACACGGGGTGTGCCATAGCATCACGATTCTGATTATATTGAACGACCTAAAGTGTCGTTTGGAAAATACATCGTTTGATTTAGTAAAATAATCAGAGTTTACAAAGTATATGTCCCAAATGAAAATCATCATGTGTGGAATTAAGTTTGTTACAAGCCAAACGATGTTTTTAAAGTGCATAAATCCCATGTGAGACGCATCGTCACCGCGACTCTATGATAAGTCCACATGCATGCCATGAAGTGTATGCCTTAGATACCTGAGATAAAACATGCTTAAAAGTGTCAACACAAAGGTTGAGTGAGTTCATAGAGTTTGGTTTGTCATGAAAAACCTTGAAAGAATGTTCATGCAGCAAAGGCATTGCAAATCCACTCAGTTCCAAGTTCCGCCCATACAAAACTTGCAACTTGTGTGTTTACAACCCATTGGCAAAATATGTATAGTGTATGTTCAAGCACATGTTGTCGAATAAATTCACATAATAGTGCATGACTTAATGTATCAATAGTCAATTGATATAACACATAATTCGTATAGTTTCAAATCGTTCCAAGACCATTAGTTCATGATTGTACCAACACCGCGAGTTCAACATTATACCAAGACCGCTAGTTCAATGATTATACCAAGACCGCTAGACCGTGATCATACCAAGTCAATTAGCCCAATGATTTATGATATAGAAACTCTAAGTATGGCAATATTGTTACTTCGTATGACTAAACATTCAGTTCAGTTAAATATATAGTTTGCAAATAGACATGAATGTCATAAAAGTTGATGAGCATGTATCTCCCCCAAAAGTAGTATAAAAACAATTGAAAATGGGGCTATGGAACTCACCTGATGCAATGATTATGATGAAAAAAATGGATACACTGAAATGAGGTGCGATCTCTAACTGCAACCTAGTATGAATGATATGTTCTAATGTAAGTCATGAAACAATGTCGTACAGATGGAAAGGAAAGTACGATAGATGAGAATATTACACAACGAGTGGTTTATCAAACAGTAATACATCTTAAGTCATTAAGATCCGAATACGATGGAAGACATAAACTTAGTACGACATAGTACATAAGGGAATAAGACTGTTAATTTCTAAAATTCTTCAGTCTTCCGCATTGTTGAGATCCTGTTGAGCTTCTCCTCCTTCTAACATGTAGGCTCTCTCATGAGCACCCTCAACTTGTTGACCTTGGTTTTGGGGACATTGGTTCCGATAGTGTCCTTGTTCCCCACATCCGTAACATGTAACTATGGCCTTGCCTCTACAATTCCTAGCAAGGTGTCCCAGTTTTTTACACTTGTAGCACTTAGCAAGGCAAAGACCCGAGTGATGATACTTACATCGATTACATAGTGGGTAGGTTCCAGCATAACCTCTGCCTTCTATTGGTGCAGCAACATAAACCGTTGCAGCTTCTTGCCTTCTATTCTGTTGTTGGTGATGGTTAGTGTTACAGTTTTGGTTGTCGTTATTATAACCTCCCTGGTCATTTTCCCATTTCCTTTTGTTGTTGCCAGTTTGGTTGTTGTTGTTGATGATGTGATTGTTGATAATGTTTTCCCCTTTCACAACTTGAGCCATGAGTTTTTGAGTTATCCTGATAGTCTCTTCAAATGTTTGTGGATCGGAAGAAGTTACATCTCCTTGAATACATTGTGGAAGTCCTCCAATGAAGTTTTCCAGCAATTTCTCATTGTCTGAAACCGTCGATGGACATAGTGCAACCAACTCTTGAAACCTCCTGATGTAGGTCTCGATGTCATAACCAACAGTCACTAACTCATAGAATTCCGTTTCCAATTTCTTCACCTCAGTCTTGCGGACAATACTTTTTAGTTACCAACTTCTTGAATTCATCCCACGTGAGCTTGTAAGCATTTTCGATACCAATAGGCTGTGCATATGAATTCCACCATGACATTGCGCCATCTAAGAGTGTACCAGTGGCGAACTTTACCTTGTAGTCATCTGGGCAATAGCATAAAAGAAATACAGACTCCATCTTCTCAAACCAACGGACCATAGCAGTGGCTCCTTCAGTGCCTTTGAACTTTGTGGGATCACAGTTCTTAAAGTCCTTGTATGTACAATTTCGAACTCAGACCCTCCTGCGGCTCACGTAGCGGCAGCAAGTCTAGCGGCTTCAGCGGCGGCCGCGGCTCGGCGGCGGCGGCTACCGTTGCTCGTTATTTCCTTAGTGCCTCGGCTATACTATCCTCTACATACTTTTGGATAGCAGCTGGTGTCATTTTTGGTGCAGCTTTCTTCGGTGCCATAACTCTTCAAAATAAGAGGAAAGGTGAGACGTAGCAAAGTCCTATGTTAAGAATAAGCGCTCTAAAGATAAGTGATATGAGGCAATAAATTTGAGGTTACTTTTCAAAATGAGTGACGGTTTAGTGACTTAGTGTGTGAATAACGTATAACTCGACATGTTAGTGGTGAAACAAAGGAGTGAGAGTGACTTCACCCTACTTAAAGGTTTTATCCAGGCATTCGACGTTATCGGTAATGAGTCATCTGATGTTAAAATTGTGATAGGGAATGACAAGGCATTCTCCACATTGGAGTCTAAAGAAAGGATAATGGAATGGGTATTTGAAGGCATCTATGTGACAATCGATTTGAAATGAAAGTAAATAACTTCGCATAAAATGCGTATGCATCCGCATGTAAAGTGAATATGCACTTATGATGAAATGATGAGATGCTATGATGATGTAGTTATATTCTAGGGTCAAAGATGCAACCTAGTTCTCTATAACCGAAGCTCTGATGCCAATCTGTCACACCCCCAAATTACCTGTTTTGCAGCGGAATGGAATACCTTGGGGGTGACTGCCATAGCATCACGATTCTGATTATATTGAACGACCTAAAGTTTAATTTGGAAAAAACATCGTTTGATTTAGTTAAATAATCAGAGTTTACAAAGTATAGGTCCTAAATGAAAATCATCAAGTGTGGAATTAAGTTTGTTACAAGCCAAACAATGTTTTTAAAGTGCATAAATCCCATGTGAGACGCGTCGTCACCGTGACTCTATGATAAGTCCACATGCATGCCATGAAGTGTATGCCTTAGATACCTGAGATAAAACATGCTTAAAAGTGTCAACACAAAGGTTGAGTGAGTTCATAGAGTTTGGGTTGTCATGAAAAACCTTGAAAGAATGTTCATGCAGCAAAGGCATTGCAAATCCACTCAGTTCCAAGTTCCGCCCATACAAAACTTGAAACTTGTGTGTTTACAACCCATTGCCAAAATATGTATAGTGTATGTTCAAGCACATGTTGTCGAATAAATTCACATAATAGTGCATGACTTAATGTATCAATAGTCAATTGATATAACACATAATTCGTATAGTTTCAAATCGTTCCAAGACCATTAGTTCATGATTGTACCAACACCGCGAGTTCAACATTATACCAAGATCGCTAGTTCAATGATTATACCAAGACCGCTAGTTCAATGATTATACCAAGACCGCTAGACCGTGATCATACCAAGTCAATTATTCCAATGATTTATGATATAGAAACTCTAAGTATGGCAATATTGTTACTTCGTATGAATAAACATTCAGTTAAATATATAGTTTGCAAATAGACATGAATGTCATAAAAGTTGATGAGCATGTATCTCCCCCAAAATTAGTATAAAAACAATTGAAAATGGGGCTATGGAACTCACCTGATGCAATGATTATGATGACAAAAGTGGATACACTGAAATGAGGTGCAATCTCTAACTGCAACCTAGTATGAATGATATGTTCTAATGTAAGTCATGAAACAATGTCGTACATGCAAATCCACATGTAATCTATACCACTTGTGCAGTTTTGAAAATAGAGTTTATCGTCGAAATATATGTTTATGACATCTCGTCATGTTATAAAATACTTTACAAGTACTTACGTCGAAACAACATCCTACGATAGTCGTTTAGTGATTTATCAAGAAATTATAGTTTTTCGTCGTAAAACAATATAATTTGACAATTCATGAAAGTGACTAAATGTCCTCGAAAAGCTAGTCGTAAAATAGTGAATATCGAGTGTTAGGAAACAAACTCAATGGTTTTGGAAAGCTTGTAGCATTATCTCAAAGTCTTAGCTTTTAAGTTTTGATCATAGAGGTCTCGATTATGGAGAAAAACATAGGTAAAGTAGGGTACCTGTACCAAAAATTTTGTTTAAGGGTAGTTTCGGCAAAGTTTGAGTGACCGTATTTTATTCGTTACAACTCCGTTTGATGAACGGTTGGACATTTTGGAAAATAGGCTAGGTGAACTTACTTTTACTAGAAGACATTGTTTTCTAAAAAGTATTCTATCGATGTTAAAAACGACTCTCAACATGGTCACTCGCGACAATAATTTTTGTCTAATAGGAAAAATATATAAGTGTTTTATACTTGTATAAAAAGTTACGATAACCTTGTTTAAAATGTGAATAACTTAGTCGTTATAAGTCTGTTTTCTACGTTTTATATGTCCTTAGCTTCGTGTTAAAGTATACTAATATATTTTGATAAATCGACTCATTTAGATAACGCTTAAGACTCATTTTTTACCCTTAAAAATCTGGAAAGCATGCTGTTTTTCCGGAAAATATAGTTTTCGTCGTTAAACTTGAAAATAGCATAACTTCTTCGTTATAAATCCGTTTTAACCCGTTCAAGCGACCACGTTTTCGTTTTAAAGTATATTTTCTGAATATCTAGCCCAAAATATTTTATCTCCTGTCGAAATTTCCAGATTTCACAAATATGATCAGACCCTATTTTAATGTTGTCAAAAATGATTTTTCTCGAGTAATACTTATTCTAACCACTTCAAATCAACACCAAATCTATTCTAAACCTACCATACACCTTCTTAGGGTGTCATGGGTTCCTAAACATCATCAAAAATGATATGTTTCTAGGGATTAATTATAGGATGATATATACCAATTATAAGTACTAAAAACATTAAAAGTGGTATAGATACTCATATAAGTTGCATGTTTTCTTTCAATCATGATAAAAATAACTTAAATATAAATATGAAAGATTAAAAATGATCATGAAATGCTTACTAGTATGATGATGAGGTTTATGGAACAAGGTTTTTCTTAAATACTCTAGGTTTTTATTGCAAAACCTTAAATAAGAGTATACTAGAGTGTATAAAATAACTTGATCTTGAAAACTTTTGGCTTTCTTCTTGTTCTTCTTCCTTGGCCGGTTATAAGAGTAGAATGGAGAGAAATTTGTAACTTTTCACCTAAGTGTATGAGTTTGTATGTTTATGTAAGTATATAATTAAAGAATAATACAAGTGTAAGTCTAGTTTGTATATGTGTAGTCTAGATAAAGATTTTTATGTCAAAATTGTGTTGTGTCATGTCTTTTTGGTTGACAAGAGGTAAAAAGAAAAAGGGTGGATGAATTTTGTATGACAAAATATTAAAGTGTAAGTATATTAGGTAATTTGTGTGTATAATTAAGTATTTAGGGTAGTGTTAGCTAAAAATAAATTTTAACGGAACAAAATAAAATATATCGAAGTCGTAAAAATTATAAAAATACATTTCTTGCAAGAATTGAGTGAAATAATAATTATCGAGTAGTATTTACGAAAACCGTCGTAAATATATATACATAACAATTTATATAGAAAATAAATTGAAAACATCGGGTAAACTAATAATATAATTTTTATAGTCTTAAAATGAGTATAAAAATATATTAGGATAATTTTTGGAAGTGTCGGATCAGTTATTCAAAATGAATGATTATGCGATAGCGTTTATTTAATAGGAAAATAAACGTTTAATGAAATATGCAAAACCATGCATGAACTAATATGATGATGATGTTACTAATGATATGTAGACTAAATCTAGTCTATATGAAATGTCCTCAATGATTTTTCATGAATTCGCAGATAAACCCTTACGGTTACGCGAATTTGATACTCGTAAACCTAATTTACGAAAAGTGATGAATAGTTAATCATGAATAGTGATTTTTCTCCAGGAATGAATAGTGTTTCGTGAATAGTAAAATTTTGAAATACGTTCTCAGAATATCAGATCGACTTCAAAAACGATGAATAGTAAAATGATGAATTATAACCGATGAATAGTAAATTCCCGAGATGAATAGTGAAATTTTCAAAGTTTGTAAAATGACCTGAAATTACGAGTTGTCACATAACACATTTATCCATGAAAAAATTTGTGGTTAAAAGTCCACTAAAGGACAAAATAAAGGATTTTCAACGTTCGACTCAAGGAATCTCTAAAACTTTTTCAAATTTTGACTATGACTTTCGACGCAAATATTTCGTCAAATATATGAAGTGTAACTTTCTTGGACATACGCACCAGGGACAAAGCGTAGAGGTCACTTTAGCTTGTATCAGAGTGGTTCGTTGTCAGAAGAACAACAATGGCTTGTAACATTTCCTATTGATTTGTCTAGGGAATTAGATGTAAAAGAAGGCTTTATCGTCGAAAGGTAGGGGTGAGCTTTCTCACTATACCTCGCTCTTTTTTTATCCCTCTTGGATACTTATTCCTGTTCCATAAATTATGTACGTAGACAGTTAGTTGCTCTGACTAGTTTTTTAGTGCAAAAAAGGACCAACGACGACCCTATCCTTAAGGAGAAAAAGGAGTAGGAGCAGAGTGTAGAATCTTTTTTGATTCCAGCCGAGAAGACTAGTAAAAGGATGGATCAAGAATGTTATATATATCAAGAGCTAGATCGGTTGCCGATGAACAAGTCATAATCGCCTCAACAAAAATAGAGGGAATTGAGCCTAAAAAATCCATTTTGGTTTGTTATCAATTAGGTATATGTGAGAACATAGAGATAAAAGAATTAAGTAAGTATAAGATCGACCAAATTGAACAAATGACAGGTCAATATTTATTTGATATGTATACTTGTTTTTCAGTTTGCCTCGTGTATATCCAGGCCAATGTGACTTATTGGGTTTAGTATGTGCTAAATTTCGGTTAATCCTAGGCTCTTTTTGATTAAATAGAAACTTGGATTATTTTTACGTTTTAATCATGATCTGATTTCAATCATTTTTTAGGTTAGTTTCTTTATTGGGTTTATAGACAAAGAAGTTACTATAGTTTTTTTGGTTACAAAGAGGTTACCTAAGTTTGGTCACCGGTTATATAAGTTACTCTGTATGTTTTAACCTTCTACCAAAGTTTTTTTTTTTTTTTTTTCGTTAATTTCAAAAATGGTCCCTCAGACTAACTGTCGTTAGTTTTTTCCGTTAGCTAACGGCCATTTGCAAAAAACATTTGCACTGTTAGTCCTTTATCCTAACGACCGTTTATACTTAACTCAAAATTTGGTTTTTATACATTTTTGTCCGTTTTTCTTACATTTTTTGACCCTTTTTTTTACGGGTTTTCTGTTTTCATACGTTTTCGTTCGTTTTTATACGTTTTCGCCTATTTTCTTACACTTTCATCCGTTTTTCTTACGTTTTGTATGTTTTTCTTACGTTTTTATCTGATTTTCTTACTTTTTTCGTTTTCAGACATTTTTTCTGTTTTTCTTACGTTTTTTCCGTTTTCATACGATTTTGTTTATTTTTACACGTTTTCACACAATTTTATACACTTTTTATACACGTTTTTATACACATTTTTACATACGTATAAAACATAACAAGTGTAAAACATACAAACGTATAAAACATACAAAGGTGTAGAAAAACATAAAACTAGTATGAAAACGTAAAAAGACGTAAGAAACATACACAAGCATATAAATTCGCACACAAATGTAATAAAAAAATTAGGAAAACCTATGAAAACGTATGAAAATAAACGAAAAATAGATGAAAACGTACAAAAATGGACAAAAACGTACAAAACTGGAGAAAAACGTACGACAAGAGAGAAAAGCATTACATAAATGTAAAACAATGTAAAGAAAGTACGACAAGAGAGAAAAACATTCATAAACGTAAAAAAACGGATAGAAATGTACGAAAATATGCAAAGATATGCGAAGGAGATAAATGTAAAAGAAAAAATTAAAATAAAAAAATTAGGAAAAAAACGCATAGTTACTTTTTGTTAAGGTTCAAGAACCTATTTCATAAACCCGTAAACTATAGTAACTTCCTTGTAACATTTTAAACTATGGTGTTGGCGTGGACAAGGGGAACCGGTAATCAACCGGTTGCCCACCCTCGCAGTAACATTTATGTAACATTTTTAATCTTTGAGTAACCCAAATGACAAACCCGTTTACTTAAGTTACCTCTTTGTAACCAAAAAAACTATAGTAACTTAGGTGAACTTTTTCGCAAACTTTAGTAACTTCTTTGTCTATAAACCCTTCTTTATTTTATAGCTCGGGGTGTGTCTTGAATTCTTTGTTTGGTTGCCTAGAGTGAGGTATGCGTCTTCATTTATTTTTACTTCGGGGGTTCTCCACTATCGGGTCAATATGTTATTTTTTACCAAAAATAAATACTAGTTAGATACCATTCCAACACTTTAGATAGCCACTTGACATTGACACCTTGGCCAAGTAGATACATCCCACTCTCTAGACCTCACATTTGCTTTTTGGAGTACGGGATGACTCAGATGGGCAAATAAAACAGAACCTATCAGTTACGCCTTTAGGGGCCGCCACGGATAGCTTTATTCTATGTTGTAGCATCAGTTATTGCTCGGTTATGAATGCCCAATCTATCTATAGAAACCACCCTACTTTTAGTATATGGCGATGCGCACCTAGGAAAGCGCGGAGTATGCCTACCTATTGGTTTGTGTTGGGGCAGAGATAGGGACTATGAAATCATGTGATTCAATCAAACCTTTTTAGGAAATTCCTAATGCATAAGAGAGATGCTAATAAGCTGACAGCTCTGGCACGGCTTCAATAGCGAAAGAATTTCTTTCTGTTTTGAAACACAAAAGACAATAAATTTACGAGATCTCAATCCTTTTAGTACCTTCACTTATGAACACCAGGGACCCATTCTGTTGATCGCTTTTCTACCCTAGCTCTAACAAACTTTTTTTTAGCTTTCTCACAGAATTAGGAAAATCCTTATATTTTTCTTTCTTCTTTCGATAAAATATACCGAGATAGGATCGGAAATCCACATTTGATAGACAGGTGGCAACTTGACCTCTAAGTAAAACGCCTGTGCCCAATCAAACACTATAATCATGAAAAGACAGTTTTCGTTAAAAGTATAAAATTATTATTTTATTATGATGATTGGGAGAAGAAATAAAAAAAAAGGTTAAAATCTTTAGCCACGACACAAGTCCTGGCTAAAAGTAAAAGATTTTTTTTATTGTTAATTTGTTAAAGGTGAGAAAATATTAAGAAATTTAAATTATCTAAAGTCGTCGCTAAAAGTAAAAATATAACATTTGTGGCAAAATTATATTTTCCTCTAAAAATTTGGCTCGAAAATGTTTTCCCGCTCAACCTTTAGTGACGACACATCATGACTAAAGGTTTAATATAGAATAATACATTCCAATTAATATTTAAAATAAAATATAATTAGTTGGTGTATATACTTTTTAGGGGGAATTACATACATCTCCACATACACACCAATATTTACATATTTCCCCAAATACAAGTTTTTAATGCATGATGTACAAGCCCATTAAAGCAATGTTTTGGGAAATATGTAAATAGTGGTGTGTATGTGGGGATGTATGTAAATGCCCCTACTTTTTAAATAAAAACACATTTTTGGAATACGCAAAAATAAATTAATTCATTTTTGAAATTTTATTGATATTTTTCTCAGATTAGATCGTTGAAAAGTTAATAACTGATTGTATTTTATGTTTATTATAAAATAATTTGAGTCATGTAACTCGTATTAATGATAATCCAGATTATATAGACGGTATACATAACGATATACGTACTACGAGATTATAAATGTGATCTTACATAATATCTAACGATAATTGAGTAGTAGCGGATACCGGGATTATAACTTAAGATCACGTAAGCCGGGTTAATGAAAATTAGGATATAATAGACAATTGCTTAAGATGTTTAACTTGAATAGTATCGGATGTCATAACACTTGTTTAACAAAATGATGTTTTAAAATCATACTTCGTGTTTTATTTGTATCATTAATGTACTTTGAATGCTTGCTTGATGCATGCAATCGATAAATTGTAATGATTCCTTTACAATATACTTTAAGCGATAATGAATGTGTGATCTTCAATAATAACGAGAATTGTGATCACAAAAGATGTTCACACAAGTAGTGATAATGATTTAGTGGTAACAATGCTTGATTCTATACAACCATAAACGACACTCTATATTGTAATAACGAGAACCGTAATCACACATGATTTTCACGCAAGTCATGTTAATGATGCTTGATTCCATATGATAGTAAACTACATTCCATATTGTGATATTATGAATATGTTCGGTTGTTATAATACTTGCGCTCTATAGGTTTCACAAGTCTCGGACGTGATAACATTTGCTTCACATTTCAAAATAGAAAATAGCCTTACCTTGTATATGGGTTGTCAATACAATGGATTGAATAGAAAGACATCGTGATAGGTCGGGGTTACTTGAATGGTCTCAAATGATCAACACTTGCACTAGTGTCATACTATTCGATATAAATGAATCATTGCAGTTCGTATGTGATGTTGACAAAAGTCAAGTTATTAATGATTGATGTTAATCATACTTGATTCTATACTATACACTATATTGCCTTTTAGCTAGGGACTTTGGGTTGTGTCTAAAAGGCCCGCGTAATGTAGTACATAGTGTGTTTTAGGGAAATGAAAATGGAGATGAGTAAAAAAAGACTAGGAATGGGTCCAAAGTCACCTCCTTAGCCTGATTTTGTAAAACCAATATATTGAGATTTTATACCACTATTTGATTCTCGTGTCAATGCACCAAACGTTCTTATCATTCCAATAATAATTCCCCTATACCAACACGCCTTAAGTGTATGTACATTGGCTCCTATTGCAATTACTTTCTAGATTCGAGGAATTAGATAAATTTAATAAAAAACATTTTCACTAAATGATGTGTCATTGTAACTTTACATCTATTGGGAAATTAAAACAAGAGAGGTAATGTTCAAAGTTAAATTTATCATGTCACATCATTTTGTGAAAACGTTTTTGCAAAATTTACGTGAATGTAACATTTCTTCATAAAATCATATTCATATTTTCAATACCAATTTTCTCCGACGTGTTTTTTCTTATCTTCTGGAACTTTTGATTATTTATCTACATTTATATGTAAAATGCTACGTATTTTCAATACTAATTTTATCACAAGTTTTATCTTCTTGAACTTTGAAGCATTTATCTAGAGTTATTTGTAAAATGCAATTTTTTTCATGTTGCAGTCCCAAAAAATGAGATATAAGCAACAAATAATCATGGACTATTACTCTCTTTAATTGAAAATTGAAGAGACAACCCACCATAATCTTTTATGGTCGACTATACTCGTTTTGTTGTCTCTTTGTCAATGTATATTTTTTTGTTGTGTTCGAGATTGTTCATATGCAATATTTACGAAGATTTTGTACGATTTTTTTTTTGTTTTTTTTTTCAGTTTTATTTTGTATAAACAAAGAATACCATAAGCATCTTTCATAAAATTTTGTCAAGATGTTGATATACGCTATTAGTGATGTTTTATTTTCAAAATACCAGTTATACAAATGCAAGTTGAAAACCATTTGTTTTTACTATTTCCAAAGAGTAAATACTACCTATAACAAATAAAGGAAGTTTCCTATACAAATGCAAAGTCAATATAGTCTTCTTTTATTAATTGAATAGAAATATCCAAAGATATATATATACTCATCCACAACCACAGATCCACAAACGCATGCTAAACACATTTGTATCACCACCACCTACCTCACTCCTTATTCATTATTGACTACCAGTCCACCCACTAGCCTCATTTTGTAACCCAAACCACCGATCAGATTTTTATGTATATTACCCAAACACTCATTCGCTTCTTTTTGTAACAACCCACACACCCTTTTTTGTTCAGATAAACAAACCGATACATACATGATGTCTTCACTCAATCATGACGAATTTGCTCACTTAAAAATCCCCCTTGAAGATGTAATATCCGCCACCAACAACTTTGATGACAAAAATTTCGGAGGCGAAGGTGGATTTGGTAATCATTACAAGGGACAGCTCTTGTGGTCCGGCGAGCTGATTGATATCCATGCTCAGAGATGGAATAAAGAATGGGATGAAAAAGAACAACAGTTTTGGATGGAGATTTCAATGCTTTCTAGTCTCAAGCATAAAAATCTGGTTTCTCTTGTTGGGTTTTGTGATGATAATGATGAGAAGATCATCATTATCAAGCTTGAGACCATGTCTAGTCTTGATAACTATTTAGACTATACGACGATGTTGACATGGATGCGAAGATTGGAGATATGTGTCGGCCTTGCGCATGCATTGAGCTACATTCATTATGACGAGCACCGCGATTTTAGCGTTATACATAGAAACATCGACAGTGAGACAGTTCTAATAAATGATAACTTTGAACCCAAGTTATCTGAATTTAGACTTTCCATGAAGATTGAAGCATCAGGGAGGCATCATTCATTCCATGCTAATAAAGTTTGGGATATCGAGGGGTATACAGACCCCACATATATAGAGACTAGCAATGTAAGCCACAAGTCAGATATTTACTCCTTTGGGATTGTAATGTTTGAGCTACTGTGTGGTAGGAAATCAATAAGTGAGCATCCAGATAATAAGTATTTGGCTACACTGGCCATTTTTCATTATAAAAAGGAAATACTAGATGAAATAATTGATCCAGTTCTATGGAATCAAATGGATCCGCAAGCGTTCAATGTTTTCACGAAGACAACATATGACTGCTTGAATGAAGAAAGATCTGGACGCCCGGATATAAGTGAGGTAGTCACAAGACTTGAAAGCGCGTTGAAACTTCAAATGGAACGTCAAAATGATGTAAGACGGTTTTCTCTTTCATCAATTTTTTTAATAACTAATCTCTATTTATCGATAATCTATACTACTTATAATGCATATTGACACTTCCTTCGTATTAATTTTTTAAGACTTCCTAATATAGATTTTAAGCAAATACATCTATCAAATCATTATGTACAATTAACTTTTGCACAACTAAATACACATATTGATTAGTAAACCAATGTCATTAATGTAGTTTTTAAAATACCGCTTAAGTGAAAAATACAAATTGTTAAACCTATTGTACAAACCATCCACTTTCCAATTCATCACCACAACCCCAATTACCACAAAATAAAAACAAAAAATCCATAGGATCTCAAATCCTCTACTCACTCTTTGTCTATATTCAAACATCACTTGGCGATTTCGTTTCGACCCCAATTACCAAACCGAAAGTCCGATGTGAATAACAATGATTTTTACACAATTAGCCGCTGGTTTCATACTACTTCTTTCTTCTATACATGGAGTGCTAACTTTGGCATTCAGATTCATTTTCAATTTTCCAAATTAAATCAAATTCTTATATTAAAAATCAAAACATCCACATCAGAAAAATAACATCATATCAAAAAACAAAATAAATAAAAATAACCAACTGTAAAAATTTCAAAAGTTCGAATTTGTACACACCCTTTAACCAAATCAAACTCTTTTATATTTTTTACTCACACTTTAACCAAAGAAAAAGAAGAAACCAAGATCTCGGCTTTGTTCATTTTAGTACAAATCTTCAAAGATTTTCTTATATGAACATAACCTATCATTGATCTATGTGAAGCATAGCTTTTATTTAAATATTTGAAACTTAAAAGAAATATCAAAACAGAAGTGTTTCAATCTTACTTTCTTTCGGTTTGAACAAGAAACGAAAAAACAAATATGAGAAACACCAAAAGCTACCCGATGATTCGAATATATATGTGAAGTACCTTGGTTCGTGTATATAAGGATTAAAGCTGAAAGAACAAGGTTGGTTAATGGTGGTGTTGCTTCATTTGATTTGAGAAAAGAATAAATGATCAAGTTTTTGTGGTTGCGATATGTACTAGAGAGAAAAGAAGGTGGGATGGTTGTGTGTTTAGGATGAGAGTGATTTAGGGTTGTTTATTGTGAGACAAATGAGGGATTGATCCTTATATCTCTAGGTTAGATACATATGGGCCGGTTAATGGTAACAAATGAAATTTTGGTTTAATGAACTTTGGGTCATGTACTAACATATTAGTTTAGAACTCATGTATAAATTGTCTAGGGGCCTAATTTTCTTATAAATTGGTTTAATTTGGACTAAACTTTTGATACTAAAGTGATATAAGGTTAAAAAAGTTAAAACAAATATCGGTCACTTTACTGTGCCTAGAAAAATATATCTATAATGTTTGTTTTTTTAAATTTATTTGAAAACGTAATAAGTTGATACACATTTGTTGTACAAGTATTTTTTAATATGTGGTTAGGTTATTTGGATCATTATTTTTTTGTGTTGGTATTGTTTATATGATCCTTTTGGATATTTCTTTGAAACGTGAACACTTCGGCCAAATAAAACTTAATCCAAACTTTTGTATGTCAAACTTATTGGAAAAATGGTATATGTTTTTAATATTAAGACACAAATTTATTGTATAGTATATCTAGAGCTTATCTTCCTATAAAATGCTAAGAAATTATATCATTGTTATTGCTTAAAGTTATGGTTATTATTAAAAAAAACGTGTAACCGAATAATATTTGCTCGCCATAAAATATAGTCACAGGGTATCTGCCGCCGCATCGCGCGGATACTCTACTAGTATTGATAACAACACGTGTAAAATTATTTACTTTGATAATACTAATAACTACACGTGTAAAATTATTTGCTTACTACTGTATTTATGATATTAAAGGAACACTCAATAGTTGCGGCCAAAGTTGAAGATACATCGTCCAATCATGACAAGGTAATATCACTGGCATTACTATTTTTGCAAGTCACATGTCATTTTTGTAACACTTGGTGATGTTGATCTTATTTGGTACATATAGGGATCATTGACCTCCATATCTACACGTGTTGAGTCTCATATCAGCAAAAAGACAAAGTCTTTCCTCAAAGATCTTTCTCACTTGAAACTCAGCGTTGAAGATCTAACATCAGCGACCAACAATTTTGCTGATGAAAATATCATCCAAAGATATAAGCTTGGAAAGATTTTCAAAGGTCGTCTCTTACATTCTGAACAATTCATCGATATCATTGTAAAGACATTCTATTTAGATTATGTAAAAGATGTGAGCAAAAAGTTTTGGACGGAGATTTCGATGCTTTCTACTCTCAAACATAAGAATCTAGTGTCTCTTATTGGGTTTTATGAAGATGAGGTCAATAAGGCTATCATATACAAGAAGGAGGCCAACGGAAGTCTCAAAACAAATCTAAGTGACCAGACCCTCACATGGATGCAAAGGTTGAAGATATGTGTTGGTGTTGCGAAGGCGTTGAGTTACATCCATTATGATCCTGGACGAGATTTTAGTGTCATACATTGCAACATCAAGAGCTCGGAAATTTTACTAGATGACGAATGGGAACCCAAGTTATCTGGTTTTGAACTTTCGTTGAAAAATACAGTAGCTCGGAGGCACCGTCTTCTTCTTACTCGTGATATTGTTAAGAATGTATACACGGACCCAAAATATAAAATGACCGGCGGGGTGACCCACAAGTCAGATGTCTATTCATTCGGTCTTGTGTTATTCGAAGTCTTGTGCGGAATGAGCGCAAACGATGACAAAGACGAAGATGAAGACGATGGCGAAAATGAACTTGAAGATGAGTTGAATGAGGGGTTATTAAGTCAGCTGGCAAAATCTCATTTGGATGATCTGATCGATCCGTATTTACGGAAACAGATGGACCCAAAATCATTAGAGATATTCTCAGAAACAACCTATTGCTGCCTAAAAGAGGAAAGAGCAAATCGCCCATATATAGATCAGGTGGTCAAAAGACTTGAGAAAGCGTTTGAGCTTCAACAGAAACATGAAAATCCAGTAAGAACATTAACTTGTTATCAGCTTCATGTAACAATAACTGTTATATTATCAACTGATTTCCTTTTCTCTTGCAAATATTATTATAGGATCTTTCGAGGAATGTAGTAGACGATACATCATCCAATCACTTGAAGGTAATTAAACTCTTTTTGTACGTTTTCTTTTTAAGTAACAAACAATTATGGTTTTAAACGTATTTGATTTTGATTTTACGTTAAAATCTTTTTAACATCAATATTATATTGAAACTATAAATATTACATAAAACTAAATTTTTTTATAATTAATGTGGTGAATACGAATGTATGAATTACCTTTTTTTTATTTTTTTTTTTTAAAGCAACAATATTATAGAACCCAAAAAAACTAAAACGTACAAAGAGAAGGCATCTCACCCCAAATAATCAAGCAAATTAAGTGGAGGATGAGACCCAGGCCAAAAATGATCCCAACAAATCCTAATCCATACTTTAAACTGACACATGATAACTTAAAACATAATAACCAAAATTCTCTAGCAAACGATCACAACACATACTTATATTGACCCACATGAGATAAAAACTCCCATGAGACCAAAAACACATTGACATCACCATCTGACAACAATACATAACCCCTTTGGTTATACTTAGGCTGCCACTAGCATTTCTTGGATTAAAACTTTATTAAGTGTATGTTTGACAAAAATAGCAATCTATAAGAACTAGCGGTTAGAAGTAGATGTAAGCAACATCATTTAACACTAGCTGTTTTGTTTTATAAAAGTTCTTGGTAAATTAGTTGTATCATTTTAATGTGTGAAATGTATCAAAGGTAAGGTTATAATTCTCAATCTTGTTTGGTAACATTAAAATTGTTGGTTTTATGGACAATAAATTAATAGACGTGTGTTAGGATCGAACTCGAGATCACGGGATTGCACACTTTGCGTATGAAGAGTAAATGATTAATAATTATTTATAAAATGTTATATTTAATTATTATATACACAAAATATTTATATGGTCGAACTAAGAAAAAGAAAGGGGTTGAGTGTCGAGTTTTGAAACTTAAGGAGGTGCTTGCAATGACTTGTTAGACAAGGTTTAATGCTATATATATATACACCCTTTTGGTCTTTTGTTTTCTCTCGTATTGATAAGACTCACACAGAAAACAAATTCAACTTCACAATATATGCTACTGATGTACGATTGGCTTTATAGATTGTTCCATGGGATAATGATTTTGCATGGTACTACAATATATCATGCATGTGCATGTATTATGTATGCATGACCAATTACATGCAGTGGTTGTTTTCTACTTATTAATTGTGATCGAATTTTTGAGTGTCAAGAAATTGTTTTGTGTTTTTTTACTAGCATAAACTTTTACTTGGTAATAGTACGTGTGTACAAGAACGTGGTACAATCACATTATTGATTGTATCTTGGATTGAATTACAAAACGGTAAGGGTTAATTCTTATAATCCTATAAATCCTAATTAGGGTTCATCCTAATTGCTAGTTTGTGGATTTGATTCTTGTTCGGCTAGAATCAAGAAAAGGTACGCATATTCTTTTATGTTAATTAATTGTTCATTAATAAATCCTATACGCTTCCGCACTTACTTTGATGTTTATTGTTTATATTTATGATTAGTCATGTTATATAATTCCAACAGTGGCATCACGAGTCATTGGTTTTAATGAGTAATTAATTACTAAAAAGCAAAAACGGATATTGTATTGTGTTTGATATGATTTATTCTAGGGTTTTGGTTATGATTATATAAGCCCTAATTTTAGGGTTAGGGCTTTTGCCCTAATTTGGTTTTAAAAATCTTTATGGATCGAAAATTTTTTTTTTGGTGGAAACCCTAAAATTTTTTAGTCGATTTCCTTAAATTTTTTTTTAGGGTTTATATTAATTGTTATGTTATCTATATCGAAACCTAGATTTAATATATTTGTTACGTGATAAATTCATGAATAAAGTGTTATGTGACATGGAATTGTATGCGATCTTGTGACAACGTGAATAATTGTTATGTTATATCCATGATGATACATGCATGTTCGTCATGGATGGTTGCTTGAATATTTAATTGTTAAGATTGGTTATGCTTGTATTAATTGTTAAGTTTTAAACACATGTATATTTATGATAAATCTTGAATTGGGAAAACTCAATTATATGCATTAATGAATCAATTATTTGCAATTTGGTATATAATTAATTATGGGTTTCGCAATCGATTGATGCGATGTATGTGGCTCACTTTCAATTGACAGAGTGAAAGCCCTAATTAATATATACGTTAATTTAATCTAGACATTGATTATTAATAGGGTTTTATCGAATAAGTTGCATGTGGCTACTTGTTTACCCGTATAAATTGTTTATTATGTAGCATTGTTTTTAGTAGTTTATTTTTATTTATTACTTGTTTGTTTATTATGTTAGGCGGTTTTAAGCAAGGGTAATTTTGAATAGAAAAATATACGGACTAAACAATGGCGAAATTTAGTGTTTTGGAAGAGTTAAGTTTTCTATAGTTTAATTGATTGGTGACTTTGGTACAATGGTTGAACGGCTCACCCATTTGAATGAACTATAAAGGGGTTATTTAAGAAGTCTGTGATGCTCGCCTGAATGGATGTCTAAGGTTATGCGTTTGCACACGTCCTCTGCCCTCTGTAAATTCGAATGGAGCTACTTAGTAAGCCATAAAAGTACAAGCTCATCTTAAGGGCGAATTAGTTTTAATTCCATGTAACTTGGTGGTAATTATCTGAAATACTAAGTGTTTACACTTATGCAAAAGTACGGTATAATGGATGATAATTAACACTAAATTCCTTGATTGGTGAACACAATACCTCAATCAAAACTTTGATAATTTGATCTTTATGAATTGGTAATAAAAAGTTTTTTATTAAAATTATGCTACAATATGAATGCATGACATCTTTGTACATCTTTGATTTGACCACATAAAATCAAAACTACTACCCTTTTAAATTAAGTTATATGCCATCTAATTAAAAGGAACACTTGAAGTTGCAATTTATGTCATGAGAGTACTTGGCTAGATTGTAATGGAGAGGTAAATCTCTATGTAAAGTGAGACCTTACATGGACATATTTGCAGTTCTTTAAGTTAGACACTTAAGTTGAGTAGGAAGTGAGACTTGGACTCATGGCATAAGATGGGATGAAACATGTTTATATTTGCAAAAGCGTTGGAAAATATAAATCCCATAATGATCTAGGAATTGGAAATTGTTTGCCAATTATTGTTCGACGGATTACCCTATTATGTGCTTTAGTTACGGAATCAAGCGTGTAATGGAACTACGATAATTTGGATCCTAGTTTCGAGAAAATTCTATGGTTATATGAATATTACCTTGGGTATTTTATTTTCTTGAAAAGTTTATCGAAAATACTAAAATTGAATTTTGAAAATTCTTTAAATGTATTAATGCAACATTAAACCGTAAACGAGGTTATTCCGTATTGGTAAATTGATCTACACTGTAAAGTTTTTGGTAGAGTCAACTTTGCTAAAAGGATAAACCTAGTCCTCTTTATATAAGAAAGAGTGAGATTCAATCCTATTCCTTTTCATGAATGAAGAAAGGTATGATAGGACAATTAAAATTGTCTAAATTCTAAATACATAACTCGTAAGCAAATTTTAATAGTTAAGAAAATTGCATATTTCTGAGTTATTAAATTAGAAGCTAGACTAATTCTTTGTATAATTGGTAAAAAGACAAACTAGCATATTTTATCTAGTTGTTTTGTTTTGACCATTTAAAAGTACTACTTACAAATTGTTGGAATAGTAGAACTATTAAGAAAGAATTGCATGCCCAATTTTTCAAGTTAATAGCATTGATGGATAGTTCATCATCTACATAGTAGAATACACTCTTTTAAGTACATAAGTAATTGTTATGTATGGACTTTATCAAATGTGTAGGGAAGTAAATAGAACACTATTTTCTTTCCTTTGGTTAATGCAACACTTACAATGTTGTCAAATCGATTGGGAGTATTTTGTTCTTATTCTTGAATAAGGAATCAATGTAATGATCTCTTATTAGTTAGAGTTACAAGCTTTGTCTTGGTAGTAACCCAGTTATCTCTAGATATGTCTTAAGATAATTACTTTCCACTTGTAGACACTTATGTTTTCAAGGATAGTCGTGTACGTTTCCTTATTAGACAAGGAAGTGGTTCTACATCTACTAGTTATGCTAATATCAATGACACAATCATATTGGTCACATAAACAAACATATGTTGTGTTGTTTATACGCTACATGATGTTGTTCCATGCAATTAGGAGAAATCTATATTATGTGCAAGGTACAACATATAGGTATATGATTTAAAGGATTCTCTTGACTGCAAGGTAAGAGATCAACATTCTAATATAACTTGTACATATCTAATTCAAAACACTTGGTGGTGCATTTCACGTCATGTATGAGAACTTGAGAGATTGGAAACAACAGTAATCTATGTGATGTAGAACCTTGCATGGACATATTTGCTTAGGTTTCTAAATTAGATAAGTATTTAGGACATGTGTCAAATATGATATATGAATTACTTCAAATTAAATATTTATGTATTTTACAGAATGACATAAATGAAGTAATCTAATACTACTTCAATTTGTTTATCTATGTATTTTGGAATGACATAAATGAAAAATAATGTAAGTCCTACATTATTATGAAGTAAAATAAGTAACT
>OU343217.1:16210986-16262039 GCA_910596185.1 Chrysanthemum makinoi
TATTTCCATTACTGTTCCCTTTTCAAAGTGATCTTTGGCAATGGGTGCAATTCCCTTCTCATTCACCTTGGTGTATACGGAATCATAGGCCAACCTCCCACTTAAGATCTCAAGCAACACTACTCCAAACGAGTATATGTCTGATTTCTTATTTAGTTTACCGTACTTCTCATATTCCGGATCCAAATACACGTATGTACCTGCAACCATATTAGTATAGATAGTGCTGGCCATTTGATCTGCTGGGTGAAATTTGGAGAGCCCAAAATCCGCAATCTTTGCCTTCCAATTATCTCCCAATAGAATATTATCACTCTTGATGTCACGGTGTATCATCTTTTGTTTGCCATGATCTGTGTTGTTGTGAATGTAATTCAAACCATGTGCAATATCAAGACATATTTTTAGACGTTGCAACCAAGTAAGATTAGCCATTTTATCACTGCTTCCCAAATAGTTTTCAAGACTTCCTTTTGAAGCATGCTCATAAACCAGGATCATTGCACCGTTACCTTCATAACAAAAACCAAGAAGAGAGATTATATTCTCATGCTTACAACTAGTTAGAGTTTCAATCTCTGCAATGAACCCTTGTTCTCCTTTTGGATTGTTAATGCGCTTTATGGCCACCGTGCTTCGTTTTCTGGGTAAATCGCATTTATCCACACCTTCTTTTGACGAGGAATTACCGCTATCAAAATGTTCTAGATCTGCTTTGTATACTTTACCGAATCCGCCAGACCCAATGTTGTATGCGTCATCAAAATTCTTGGTAGCCTCGATTATATCATTTAGTCCAATCTTCAAGTGTTCCAAGTTCTTCCCCTGCAATATTACGAAGTTGTGCAACACCACATTAACAATAATGCTATTAAGGATTGGAGTGATATTAAGAGAAGAGAATTGAAGTTTATATAATTGAGTGATATTTATAAAATGGTAAATAATGATGGTTTTATCCTCAAATTTTGAGTTGGTTTAATCATTTCAGTTTTTTATTATTATTAATTTTTTAAATGTTTAAGTCTTTAACTTTGTCTAAGGGGTATGTTTATCAAAACCTTTAAAGTTTTAATAAAAAATATTATTTCATAAGTCCATATTCACCACATTTCTAAAAAACAATCATAGTTTTATATACTTCCTTTTAGTTTTATGATGCTAGTTATAATACCCGTGCACGCACGGGGTTTTGACAAAAAAAAAATTATTTTGTATTAATACTGAATATTGTGTCTTTAAAGGTAATTGCATACAATTATATAGTTATAAGTTTCGTGCACGCACGAAGTTTACACATAAATAAAATTTATTTTAACATTTTAGTTCAGTATATACACATATAAGAATTTACCCATGAAAATTGTGATATAAGTACAACTAATACTTATGCACGAGTTTTTCATTATGCATTAATATCCATTAGAATTTGGTAAAATATTTGTAAAATTTTCTGTTAGGTAACTCAAGATTTAATTTTATTTAGCTGATAAAGATGTTGATGTTATTTAAATTTCACTACTGATATTATGTTGTACACATGATGCAAGTTTAATAGCACATAATGAGCGTTGATAAAGTTAAATTATACTCCTAAAAGTTTTTAAAAAATGTTTTTCTTGATATCCTTATATAAATAAATAAGAATTACATTAGTCATTGTTATAAGTACAATCGCGTATATTTATTTTTATATTAAAGTAACCCGTGCTTACAATTTAATAATTATATTCCTGTTTTTAGTAATTTAACCGTATTTAAAATGTAAACTCGTGTCCACATAGGTTAAACTTTTAAAAATGAAATAAATAAGTCCTTATTGAACGTATATAGTAAAAAATTGATACTTATAATCTTATGCAAATTTATATGTAGTTATTTTAAAACAATATATACATTGTATTTTTTAAGATATAAAGTATCAATTGTATAAAGTATAAGGGGGTATTTGTTTATAATCCAAAGTTATTAAAAACATGGAGGCTTATAATATTACATTTAACTCTATATAATTTTTAGAAATTTAACCACTGAAGTTTTTTTAATCACCTTCTCTCTTTTTAAGTTTTTGTTTTCACAAATTTGACACCTATATTTTTATGTGTTTTTTTATCAACCAAATTTCTTCACCAAATTTATTAAAGTTTGATCAAAATCAATTCAATTTTGACTTTTATTAACCAATCGTGGCGAAATCGAGCTCTCCTATTGGCCCAATTGTTTTTTCAATAAGAATGAATTGACAAAAACAGTCCGAAATGATGCAATTCCCTTATTATATAAAAGATTATATTATAAGAAATATAAAATAAAATGTTAAATAGTTAGGTAATGTGTAATTTTTTGAAACTTGACGTGAAACGTACAATTGGCATTTTTAGTGAGGATAGATAGTGGATTAGTGGTTATATGGTTAAACCAGACGATAACAGTTGGTAAAACTCTTGTTTACTAGTGATAATCAGCCTTAAATGAAAAGTTAAAGTAGATTAGTTACGTACCTTCAATTGAATGGATGATGTACGTTTAACTGGATTCTCATGTTTCCATTGAAGTTCCAAAGCTCTCTCAAGTCTTTTGACAACCTGATCGATATATGGACGATCTGCCCTTTCCTCTTTTATGCACCAATATGCTGTTTCTGAGAAGATAATGAATGCTTCATCATCCATCTGTTTTCGTAAATGTAGATTGATCATATCATCCAAATGAGATTTGGCGAGTTGATTTAATAACCCCTCTCCCAACCCTTCATCCGGAAGAACTGCACTTCTTCCGCACAGTACCTCGAATAGTACAACACCGAATGAGTACACGTCTGACTTGTGGGTCACACCTCCGGTCTTTTTATATTTTGGGTCAAGGTATACATTCTCAATGATATCACGAGTAAGAAGAAGACGAAGCCTCCGAAGCTCTGTATTTTTCAACGAAAGTTCAAAACCAGATAACTTGGGTTCCCATTTTTCATCTAGTACAATATTCGAGCTCGTGATGTTGCAATGTATGACACTAAAATCTCGTCCAGGATCATAATGGATGTAACTCAATACCTTCGCAACACAGGCGCATATCTTCAACCTTTGCATGCATGTGAGGGTCCGGTCACTTAGATATGCTTGTAGACTTCGATTGGCTTCCTTCTTGTATATGATAATCTTGTTCATCTCAGAATCATGAAACCCAATAACAGACACAAGATTCTTATGTTTGAGACTAGAAAGCATGGAAACCTCAGTCCAAAATTTTTTGCTCATATCTTTCACATATATGGTATAGAACCTCTTTACAATAATATCGATGAATTTTCCAGAATGTAAGAGACGGCCTTTGTAAATTATTCCCAGATAAATAGTTTCGATAATATTCTCAACAGCAAAATAGTTGGTTGCTGATGTTATATCTTGAATGCTTAGTTTTAAGTGAGAAAGATCTTTGAGGAGAGACTTTTTTTCTTTGCTGAGATGGGACTCAACATGTGTAGATATGGAGGTGAGTGATCCCTATATATACCAAACAAGACAACATTACCAAGTGTTCCAAAAATGACGCGTGTAGTACTTTCTCCGTCCCAAAATATAAGTCCATTTTGACTTTTTGAATCCAACTTTGACTTAAAATATTTTTGTTTGTATTATATAATACTTTATGCAAAATATATAGATGGATTGGGTTTTAAATGTATTTTTATTGGTATAATTTTCATCAAGTATTATATAATACAAACAAAAATATTTAAAGTAAAAGTTGTATTCAAAAAGTCAAAATGAACTTATAATATGGGACGGATGGAGTAATAAGTAATAATTACCTTTTCATGATTGGATGATGATGTACCTTCAACTTCGGCATCAATTATTGAGTGTTCCTTTAATATCATAAACACAATAATAAGTAAATAATTTTACACCTGTTGACATTAATATTATCAATAAATAGAGATTAGTTATTATGAAGAAAAAATGAAGGAGAAAACCGTCTTACAACATTTTGGCATCCCATTTGAAGTTTCAAAGCGCTTTCAAGCCTTGTGACAACCTCACTTATATCCGGCCGTCGAAATCTTTCTTCATTCAAGCAGTCATATGCTGTCTTCGCGAAAACGTTGAATGATTGCGGATCCATTTGTTTCCGTAGAACCGGATCAATTATTTCATCTAGTATTTTCTTTCTATAATGAAAACAGACCAATGTAGCCAAATACTTATTATCTGGATGCTCACTTATTGATTCCCTACCACACACTAGTTCAAACAATATTATCCCAAAGGAGTATATATCTGACTTGTGGTTCACACTTTTGGTCTCAATATATGTACCCATTTTTATATTGGTTTCTATTATGAAATGAATGGTTCTTTGAGAATACCTGTTCATTTTTATATGATGAAGTTTACTCCCAATTTGGGAAGTAAATTAAGAGAGTAAATGTAATTTACTATCCTTTACTTTCCTCTCCCTCTAAAAAATGGTTCTTTCTTTGAGAAGCTTTAATCTTCATGGAACGTTCAAAATTAGATAACTTGGGTTCCCAGTCATCATTTAATAGAACCGTATAGCTGCCGATGAACCGATGTATTACGCTAAAATCGCGTGACTCGTCATAATGAATATAACTCAAGGCTTGGGCAATACCGACAGATATCTCCAATCTTCGCACCCATGTCAACGAAATCGGGTCACTTAGATATTGAGTGAGACTTCCCCTCATGTCACGCCTGGTAATGACGATTTTCTCATCATTATCATCACAAAACCCAACAAGAGAAACCAGATTTTTATGCTTGAGATTAGAAAGCATGGAAATCTCTGTCCAAAACCGTTGTTCTATTTCATACCATTCTCTAGTAAACCTCCGAGCATAGATATCAATCAACTCACCGGACCACCAGAGCTGTCCCTTGTATATCTTATCAAACCAACTTTCTCCGTTGACATTTTCTTCAGCGAAGTTGTTGGTGGCAGATAGGATATTTGCAAAGGGGACTCTGAGGTGAGCAAATTCTTTGCTGGGCGAAGACATTATCTGTAAAAAAAAAATTTTTTGAAAGGCAACAATTCATTAGATCACAAAAAAGAGAACAACATACAAAACACGACATTATCTGTAAAATAGTCAAGTAAAAATGTGAGTTATAAAAAGGGAGTTTAATGAAGTGCATAATAATGCCTACAAACTGTTCCATGAAATTCCTGAACCTTTTTCTAAGACATGTTGAGCTATACACTTTGCATTCAATGCTTGAAATGGTTTGGTTCTTCATGTTGTCTTATTCACTAGGTCTCGACATTACATGAAAAGTTAGGGAAGTGATGTTTGTTAGTGATTTTGTCTTATTAAAGCATTTGACTCAAATCCAAAGATTTGATAAACATTCTAAGAAGATTAATTATGGCTCCGTATATATAAACTTTTTGTCATAGTGCATGATGTAACAGGCGATATACTATTGATAATAAGCAAATATAATTATATTCCAGGTTGATTATGTTCATCTCATACTTTGATATTTGTTCGTCCCATTTAACTGTATATACTCAACTTATGGTCATGTTGTCTTATCAAGAGCTTGTATCAGTTCGATCTCTATGGAACTCACTTATGAATGATTTTTCCTTTACCATCTTATCTTGTAACGAAATATTGAAATCTGTTGAGTTTGAGTAATCTTTCTATATACTATTCAAAATCAAATGATTATGCTATTGCTGCATTCATTACAGTTCTTCTATACTACTCATTCGTGATTCAGGCACAAAATGATTTTTCAAAAGCGTATGAGAATGGGACCCATAATACCAAGGACCAATTGAAGGACTATATATGGAAAGCATTAAAAAGTGGCAAGGTAATGTTTCAAAGCTGATCAATAATCCCCAAAAGTCAACTTGCTTATATAATACAGTAAAAGAATAAACGCTGAAATTAGAAGGTTTTTACCCATTTGACCTGTAGCACTGTTTCAACTTTCAAAGCAGATGAGCAATCCCAAAAGGTTGTTACCCATTGCTTGCATACAATCAGGGCGGAGCCAGCCAAAATGTAATGGGCAACTAACAACAAATGAGTTTGAGATATGTTGTTTTTCAGTGTAATTTTTAAAAAATTCGGGCGGGTTGGGTCGATATTAACTGGTTAATAACATGCTAAAATATGCCAAGTGTACTACAATATAATACACTAGCTAAAAGCAGGATGTTTGTCGAATGAAACCTGATTAAGGTGGTGTCTTAGATCAATTTATTTTGAAATGCGATGACTTAGGTAGGTTTTTTTAGAGAGCTGATTTGCTGTAAAAAATTGGAACACTCAAATTTTGAGTGTTGGGTACAGGCAAATGTCCAAACACTCAAAATATGAGTGTCCCAATCATTTTAGAAGTGCGCAAATCACCTAATCTTAAGAATACATTACAAACTCTGAAAACTTAACCACAGTGAATAAAGCATGTATTGAAAAATCAGTAAAGTATATATATATAAACATGAGCTGTCATCAACAAAGTACAAATAATGAATATATATATTTTGGTTTAACTTTGTCTTCCTCGCTAGTCACTACCTCATCTCTCAAAAATAGCAGAAGCTTATTCTGACAAAGCCAGAGGTGATAATGAAACACAATTGCTTTCACATCTTTTCTAAGATTGTTGTCTCTTCTTAACAGATGAGGGCAATCTACCAAATCTGAGTTTTTTTCCTACTGGTTTTGTCTTTCTACTAGAGCATGTTACCCATCCCAACATGCTTGCATACAATATTGATAAGGAGTTTGGGTGCGTGTTGAGTTTAGATGTCATACGTTATTTCGTTGAGTATTCTTTTCTGAAACTAATACAAGTCTTATGTTTTCCGTTTATGCCTCTGTTAGGCTGAATAAAGATGGGCCAGGGGATCATATTAAATAAGTATACTGACCAAACTTAAGGCTAAGATAACCAATGTTTAAAGGATTATTATGGGTAATATTGAGAAGGTAGTTGTTTCGTTTCGTGATGTCTCGTTTATTGGCCATCATTTAGCTACCTTTTTCGTCTTTTTAACATGTCAATTTTTGGTGTTTCATGGTGCTTATGGGATATTCATGTTGCTTATATTGGCTGAGGTTACTAGGTATGCTGTGTTTAATCTCTTACATTAACTTCAGTGTGTGTCACCTTGGGTTGACTTTAAACAAAAATTTGTCCAAGAAAAACTGATCGTCAAATACGTTTTATAGCTATATTATTACAATAATAATCTAAATTTTCTTTTATAAAAAGGATTTAGAAAGTTTTATTCCCTAAAAATACACTGTGGGTGACAATCAAGTCTTAACAAGTGACCTAATTGACCTTTTTTCTTATCAGTTATTCGTTGTTTTATCGCCACAAAGAGACAAACCTTAACCTGGACAGGACATATGTACAAAAAAATGAGTAGATCCTGTATAAGGGAACTTGCTTCGCTTCCAGTCAATGCGTCATAAGTCTGTTATTATTTGTGGTTTTCTTTCGTAATCTTTTATATAATAAAGGAATTATATCATTTCGAAGTGATTTTGTGAATTCATTCTTATTGAAAAAACAATTGGGCCAATAGGAGAGCTCGATTTCGTCACGTAAGCAAAATCGTGTGATGTGATTGGTTAATAAAAGTCAAAATTAAATTGAATTTTGTCAAACTTTAATAAATTTGATGAAAATTTTTGGTTGATAAATAAAGCACATAAAAATATAGGTGTCAAATTTGTGAAAACAAAAACTTAAAAAAAAAAGAAGGTAATTAATAAAACATTAGTGGTTAAATTTTTAAAAATTATATAGAGTTAAATATAATATTATAAGCCTCCATGTTTTTTAATAACTTTGGATTATAAACAAATACCCCTTATACTTTACGCCGTTTATACTTTATATCTTAAAAAATACAATGTATATGTTGTTTTAAAATAAAAACATATAAATTTGCATAAGATTATAAGTATCAATTTTTTTTTTTACTTTATACGTTCAATAATGACTTATTTATTTGATTTTTAAAAGTTTAACCTATATGGACACGAGTTTACATATTAAATACGGCTAAATTACTGAAAACAAGAATATAATTATCAAATTGTAAGCATGGGTTACTTTAATATAAAAATAAATATACGCGATTGTATTTATAACAATGACTCACGCAATTCTTATTTATTTTTATATAAAGATATCGAGAAAAACATTTTTAAAAAACTTTAAGGAGTATACTGAAACTTTATCATTTATATGCTATTAAACTTGCATCATGTGTACAACATAATATCGTAGTGAAATTTAAATAACAACATCAACATCTTTGTCAACTAAATAAAATTAAATTTTGAGTTACCTAACACAAATTTTTACAAATATTTTACCAAATTCTAATGGATATTAATGCATGATGAAAAACTCGTGCATAAGTATTAGTTGTACTTATATCACAATTTTCATGGGCAAATTCCTATATGTGTATATATACTGAAATAAAAAGTTAAAATAAATTTGATTTATGTGTAAACTTCGTGCGTGCACGAAACTTATAACTATATAATTATATGCAGTTACCTTTAAAGACACAGTATTAAATATTAATACAGAAATTTTTTTTTGTCAAAACCCCGTGCATGCACAGGTATTATAACTAGTAGTTTTGAAATGGGAAAATACTTGGAGATTAGAGTCCCTAAAAGTTTAAGTTTAGATGTTAAAGACACAAACAAAAAGGGGATGGACAACTCATATGGACGTGCTATCAGAATCTCGGTTGGTGGTCATAGTTCAAAAATGTTTGCAGACATCAACAAGTACTTCTACTATACCACTTTTCATTTTTTCAATGTTTTGAAGCCTGGTTCGGTCAAACCCGTTCTGGCTTACACAACGGGTCAAAAGAAACTGGATTTTAAGAATTCCAAAACCTAGTGTGACCCGCCGGGTTTTACCTGTTTCAATAATTCCGACTGGGTTTGTCATTAAATCTCATATGTGTTCCGCATTGTATTTTACAAGTTTTTAAAAGCTGTTTAGACAGGTTTTTATGGAAGAAGATTGTCTCAAGTTGTAAAAACAACTTGAGTCAAGTTGGGGAAGTGTGAGCCATTGGATTTGATCCAATGACTAAAATGAAAAGAACTTCTTTTGATTTGATCCATTCAATGGCTCACAAACACCCAACTTGACTCAATTTGTTTTTACAACTTAGGACAATCTCCCTCCTGTTTGGAATTGTTTTTTAAACACTTTTTATATTCTATTTGGACAACATAGAGATGGGTTGTTTGGACAGGCTTATATGATGTTTTAACAACTTTTATATTGTAGGCCTGTTTGGCAGGAGTTTTCTGGTGAGCTGTTAGCTTTTTGTTACAAAAATAATATCTTTTAAAATAAGTAGCTTCGTTTGGATAAATTAACTTCAAGCTTTTATTTCAAACAAATATCTCCCAAAAGAAAAGCTGATTCATGAAGCTTTTTAAACATCTTGAAGTTATTAAAACTTTAAATTAATGATATACCCTCCAAACATTTGTTTAAAATTATAAATTTGTCCTTTTATGTCATTTTGATGGATTTAAACACACACCTTGTGTTAGTGTCCTTTTATGTCATAATACCAAGGACCAATTGAAGGACTATATATGGAAAGCATTAAAAAGTGGCAAGGTAATGTTTCAAAGCTGATCAATAATCCCCAAAAGTCAACTTGCTTATATAATACAGTAAAAGAATAAACGCTGAAATTAGAAGGTTTTTACCCATTTGACATGTAGCACTGTTTCAACTTTCAAAGCAGATGAGCAATCCCAAAAGGTTGTTACCCATTGCTTGCATACAATATTGATAAGGAGTTTGGGTGCGTGTTGAGTTTAGATGTCATACGTTATTTCGTTGAGTATTCTTTTCTGAAACTAATACAAGTCTTATGTTTTCCGTTTATGCCTCTGTTAGGCTGAATAAAGATGGGCCAGGGGATCATATTAAATAAGTATATTGACCAAACTTAAGGCTAAGATAACCAATGTTTGAAGGATTATTATGGGTAATATTGAGAAGGTAGTTGTTTCGTTTCGTGATGTCTCGTTTATTGGCCATCATTTAGCTACCTTTTTCGTCTTTTTAACATGTCAATTTTTGGTGTTTCATGGTGCTTATGGGATATTCATGTTGCTTATATTGGCTGAGGTTACTAGGTATGATGTGTTTAATCTCTTACATTAACTTCAGTGTGTGTCACCTTGGGTTGACTTTAAACAAAAATTTGTCCAAGAAAAACTGATCGTCAAATACGTTTTATAGCTATATTATTACAATAATAATCTAAATTTTCTTTTATAAAAAGGATTTAGAAAGTTTTATTCCCTAAAAATACACTGTGGGTGACAATCAAGTCTTAACAAGTGACCTAATTGACCTTTTTTCTTATCAGTTATTCGTTGTTTTATCGCCACATAGAGACAAACCTTAACATGGACAGGACATATGTACAAAAAAATGAGTAGATCCTGTATAAGGGAACTTGCTTCGCTTCCGGTCAATGCGTCATAAGTCTGTTATTATTTGTGGTTTTCTTTCGTAATCTTTTATATAATAAAGGAATTATATCATTTCGAAGTGATTTTGTGAATTCATTCTTATTGAAAAAACAATTGGGCCAATAGGAGAGCTCGATTTCGTCACGTAAGCAAAATCGTGTGATGTGATTGGTTAATAAAAGTCAAAATTAAATTGAATTTTGTCAAACTTTAATAAATTTGGTGAAAATTTTTGGTTGATAAAAAAAGCACATAAAAATATAGGTGTCAAATTTGTGAAAACAAAAACTTAAAAAAAAGAAGGTAATTAATAAAACATTAGTGGTTAAATTTTTAAAAATTATATAGAGTTAAATATAATATTATAAGCATCCATGTTTTTTAATAACTTTGGATTATAAACAAATACCCCTTATACTTTACGCCATTTATACTTTATATCTTAAAAAATACAATGTATATGTTGTTTTAAAATAAAAACATATAAATTTGCATAAGATTATAAGTATCAATTTTTTTTACTATATACGTTCAATAATGACTCATTTATTTCATTTTTAAAAGTTTAACCTATATGGACACGAGTTTACATATTAAATACGGCTAAATTACTGAAAACAAGAATATAATTATCAAATTGTAAGCACGGGTTACTTTAATATAAAAATAAATATACGCGATTGTATTTATAACAATGACTCACGCAATTCTTATTTATTTTTATATAAAGATATCGAGAAAAACATTTTTAAAAAACTTTAAGGAGTATACTGAAACTTTATCATTTATATGCTATTAAACTTGCATCATGTGTACAACATAATATCGTAGTGAAATTTAAATAACAACATCAACATCTTTGTCAACTAAATAAAATTAAATTTTGAGTTACCTAACACAAATTTTTACAAATATTTTACCAAATTCTAATGGATATTAATGCATGATGAAAAACTCGTGCATAAGTATTAGTTGTACTTATATCACAATTTTCATGGGCAAATTCTTATATGTGTATATACTGAACTAAAATGTTAAAATAAATTTGATTTATGTGTAAACTTCGTGCGTGCACGAAACTTATAACTATATAATTATATGCAGTTACCTTTAAAGACACAGTATTAACTATTAATACAGAAAAAAAAATTTGTCAAAACCCCGTGCATGCACGGGTATTATAACTAGTAGTTTTGAAATGGGAAAATACTTGGAGATTAGAGTCCCTAAAAGTTTAAGTTTAGATGTTAAAGACACAAACAAAAAGGGGATGGACAACTCATATGGACGTGCTATCAGAATCTCGGTTGGTGGTCATAGTTCAAAAATGTTTGCAGACATCAACAAGTACTTCTACTATACCACTTTTCATTTTTTCAATGTTTTCAAGCCTGGTTCGGTCAAACCCGTTCTGGCTTACACAACGGGTCAAATGAAACTGGATTTTAAGAATTCCAAAACCTAGTGTGACCCGCCGGGTTTTACCTGTTTCAATAATTCCGACTGGGTTTGTCATTAAATCTCATATGTGTTCCGCATTGTATTTTACAAGTTTTTAAAAGCTGTTTAGACAGGTTTTTATGGAAGAAGATTGTCTCAAGTTGTAAAAACAACTTGAGTCAAGTTGGGGAAGTGTGAGCCATTGGATTTGATCCAATGACTAAAATGAAAAGAACTTCTTTTGATTTGATCCATTCAATGGCTCACAAACACCCAACTTGACTCAATTTGTTTTTACAACTTGGGACAATCTCCCTCCGGTTTGGAATTGTGTTTTAAACACTTTTTATATTCTATTTGGACAACAGAGAGATGGGCTGTTTGGACAGGCTTATATGATGTTTTAACAACTTTTATATTGTGGGCCTGTTTGGCAGGAGTTTTCTGGTGAGTGTTAGCTTTTGTTACAAAAATAATATCTTTTAAAATAAGTAGCTTCGTTTGGATAAATTAACTTCAAGCTTTTATTTCAAACAAATATCTCCTAAAAGAAAAGCTGATTCATGAAGCTTTTTAAACATCTTGAAGTTATTAAAATTTTAAATTACTGATATACCCTCCAAACATTTGTTTAAAATTATAAATTTGTCCTTTTATGTCATTTTGATGGATCTAAACACACACCTTGTGTTAGTGATATTTTGAGTTATATTAATAAGCACGCGGAATATACTTAGTACTCCATCCGTCCCAAAATTATTGTCCTCTTTTGACTTTTTAAGTCTTTCTTTCTCAACTTTGACCCTAAGTATTTGTGATTGTGTTATATAATACTTGATGAAATTATACCCAATTAAAATACATTTAAAATTCAATCCATTCATATATTTTAGATAAAATATTATATAACACAAACAAAAATATTTAAGATCAAAGTTGAAAATGAGAGACTGAAAAAGTCAAAATGGGACAATAAATTTGGGACGGAGGGAGTAATACTTAGAAGACAGATTATATGATGTAATGTAAGTAAGAACAATAAACACAAAGCTCCAATATTATTCAGAAATAATACGAGTGATCTTGTTTATCACTAGGGTTACACCTTGAAGCTAATATGAATAATACGTATACTAAGCAATGACATAGGATCTCCTTTTATAGCATAAGGAGTCCTTTACAAGATAAGTATAAACGTAACAATATAGAATATACACAAGATCTTTTCTATACTTATCAATACACGGATACATAACAATTATCTTAACAGCAGTGGTAATATTTGTACTGGCAGTGGTAATGACTGCTAGTGTAATCTTTAGCAGTGTTAACCACAAGACTATCAGTGGTAACTGTTAGTATTATTCCCAACACATTTTATATCTTATAATTATATTTAACATCTAATTTACAAAAAACTTTTATTGGAAAAAAGATACAGCTTGTAGCTCATGTTAATAGCTTACAATTTTACATCTTACAGCTTACAATTAACAACTTACAACATATAGCTAGTTTTACCATACATACCTGTATGTTGTTTCAAAGTTGACTTTTTTCTTTTATCACTTTGCAGGGTTAAGTTGATGAGGACTAGAGTTATAATGCATTTTCCACAAACAGTGGGCCATTATCAAATGATACACAAGCTCAATAACTAATTGGATGATCCTTGTAAATTCGTAATATTGTGGTGAAAAAAAAATAAAAAAAATTAACCGCATTCAACCTCCATCATTGTCATGATGAAAATTTTGGTTCTATTATTATCTTAGGTTCATTTCCTCAGGTATTCACATACTTCGGACACTTTGTAGCTGGGGTTGTCGCACTGGAAACACTCATATTAAGAACGAAAGTAAAGCCAATTGAAAATGTATGATCTCTTGTCTGCCAATTTAACCTGGTATCACATTATCATATACTCCCCCCGTCCCAAAATATAATTTCATATTTGACTTTTCAAAGTCTTTTTTTCTAACTTTGACCGTAATTATTTTTTTTCGTGCTATATGATACTTGATGAAAAGTATATCAATGAAAATATATTTGAAACACGAATCCATTTACATATTTTGTATCAATTATTATATAACACGAAAAAAATAACTACAAAGAGAAAGACTTTGAAAAGTCAAAAGTGACTTATATTTTGGGACGGAAGTAGTATCTACGGAAGTAGTATCTGTTTAACTGTAACATTCATTTGTATATGTATTGGGCTAAAGCCCGGTGCTAGAATGATCCATGTAATATTATATATTGTACCATATTGTTATTCACTGACATATCGATCTTTACCTTACTTACATGGTATCAGAGATATCGATCCTCTAACCATAACTCCAATACACCTCCAATCCAACAAACCATGACTGTTAAATTTTTTTTTTGGTGTTGGTGATTTGTGCTTCGGTCACAGATCCACACTGTTGTTACGTTGCTCGTGCTGAACCTGGTTATTTTTCTACTACACAGTTACTATTAATTCTTGGCAATCTATTGTCCTACGTTATCACTCATAAACCCTAATCCAATAAAACCCTACACCGTGTTACCATGACTGGTTCGAATGACACTACCATTGTACCACTCTCGGAAAAGCATTTCATGGTTACACACCATCATCTTCTCACAAGGGTTCTTGTTAAACTCATTCTCGACAACTAGAACTATGCCTCACGGGCATACTTCTTCGAGCAGCTTTGTAGTGGTTATGACGTGCTTCGGTACATTCATGGTTCCTTGGATGCTATCACCACACGTGCTCCTCCCTCTTTCACTCCGAAAGAGCGCAAAGTGGATAACATTGTTCTATCATGGATCTTTACGACACTCTCGTACTCTCTTCAATCAACTTTGGTTGTGGAACATCCACGATCAGTTAAGGAAGCATGGGATCTCATTATCGAGATTGTAAAAGAAAACAAACAGTCCCATACCATTGCCTTGAAGACGGAACTACGTTCGCTTAAACTTGGTGATATGAGTATCGACCTATACTTTAGGAATATTGAATCCATTGCTACCATTCTCACAAGTCTTGGAATTCCAATTAGTAGTGAAGATGTAGTAACATTTACTCCCAAAGGATTACCGGACAAGTATGATAATGTTTGTGGAATCATGCACTATCGGAACACCTTTCCCGATCTCAAAACCGCTCGTTCCATGCTAACAACAGAGGAGATGCGCCTCAAGTCTAAGTTTAATTCTCTACCTAACAACGGAGGAGATGCGTCTCAAGTCCAATTCTAATTCTCTACCCGTGGATTCCTCCTCTTCTTCTCCTATGGTACTTATGGTCGAATCAGGTATTTCCCGTCTTCCCTCTTATCCTCATGTCAATTCTTGGAGGCCGTGGTATAATTTTGCTAAAGGTGCAAGTCGTTTTAGTGATGGTTGCAAATTTGTGCATGATGCAAATGTCGAACCTAGCTCGAACACTATTGCAAATAAAGGGGATAATAAAACTGAGGATTTATTGGTCAAATTATTTGGTCGGTTGGGTTTAACTTCTCATGTCGAGACTCCTCTTGTTAACACTATTAATGCGCCTAAGACATCACATAACCCAACTGCCTATTACACCTATGCTAGCCCAGGCCCAGTTAGTTATTTCAGCCCAACAACCTCACCCCATTACATCGATCGGGCCCCCACCTGGTTTCGCATATTACCATCCCAACACCCGGCCTTGGTTAATTATTTAAGCCCGGTAGAGGCCCAAACTCCTGGCCCAACTCAGTTGATTCCCCCACAAGCGCCTATTGGTTATCCAACTATGAACCCGGCCGAACAGGCCCCATCCGGGTCCACACCTACTGCCCTCTGGTCAATGGGACCCACGGCTCCCCCGGGACAGGAGACCACTCTACCTTATGCCTTTGCTACCGGGAAACTTCAAGATCCCAATACTGGTGCATAGAATATGGATACATGTGATAGCTCTCACCTTAATGATTCGATTAGTAGTCTTAGTAAAGTTTTTTTTGGGTAAAAGGTCAAAGACCCGGTAAATATATTACTCAAAAAAACGATTAAGTACAAAGGATATGGGTGAATCCCATATCTCAGCCCGTTACATAGGCGAAAAGCTTACATAACAAGATACTTCCTATTCTCTATATCAGAAAATAAACCACTACTCAAAAATAACATTAGACTCCTAAGAAAACAAAATTACTTCCTACCAAGTCCTTGGAGCTTGATACCATACGTGTCATAATAAGCATCCAAATTTCCTGGAAGATCGTAGACCTGATCCGCATAGTCATCATAATCATCTTCACGATCATGATCACCACCAAATAGGTTCGTTGACTCATCGAAAGTGTTCACAACCTCCTCTTCATCACTATCGGAGTCAACAATCTCTCCCACCTTAGTAAAGTTTTTAATATGTATATCTATCCACCTGTTTCGGTTGGTGACGGTCATTCTATACCTGTCACCAATACGGGCCATAGTATTTTGCCAACTCCTTTTAGATCCCTTCACTTAAATAATGTAATTATTACTTCTCATATTGTCAAAAATTTAATTTATGTTCGTCATTGTAAGTGATAATAATTGCACTGTCATGAGGTTTCTCATTTCTCCATTTAATACGTTATGGATAAGTTTGTTTTTGTTCCTTTTTGTAGAACATTATTGTAGGTAGATTGTGGACATTAAACATGTTGTAAGTTCAGATCAAATAGTATTACATTACATTATTATTGGAATTATTTTTGAAGTTTCAATGTACTTATTAGTTTTACCAGCTATTTAGACGTGGTTATAGCAGAGATTGAACATATGATAGTCACCACCTTTTTTTCTCTTTAAAATTGATACCTAGTGACAACATATTTCATCATTAAACTCACTAAAGGCATTAACTATGTCGTTAGTAGAATTTCTAAGTGACGACTTTCATAATATTAGTGACAATTCATCACAAAGTAGTCACGGCACAATCTTTGTCACTTTTAACTTTGTGACGGAGCTATAGTGATGGCAAGTGACAATCTTGATTTTCGTGACTAAATCGGTTTAGTGACGAATTTTCACTCTTAGTGACGATTTTGCAGCTGTCACTAAAGCCTTTTTTTCTTATAGTAAATGAGGACTGTTTGTTAGGGTTTATTACTATAATAAGTTGTTAGTTTTAATTGAATTTGATTGATACGAATTTCAAATACCTTCTCATTTCTCTGTGGTATGAGAGCTAATATCCGTGATTGTGGATTAAATGATGAATTAGCAATTCAAGAAAAGAAAGTAAATTAGGTTTCTTTTGTTTAATAAGACATATGGGTTCGTACTAGTTTAGGATCGTTGATTTTTTTGTATATTTGTTAGGGTTTTATTACTTTCCTATATATAAGCTATTGTAAGTTGCTATTTATAATTGAACCACAAGGACATTTTTTGGCCAAACTACGCGGACAATTTTTGCAATTTGGCCAAATCAGAACGATTTTTGCAATTTACTCTTAAAGAAATTCATAAAACTTGTCACTAACTTACATACTTATTAGCCAATTTACAATAAAATATTTTCACCCATCGCTCATGGTCTTTGACAAAAAAAGGTTACAGGTAGCACTTTCAAAATAAATATTTAGTCAACTAATATAGCAACAGATTTAATAATTTGATATATGCTAACCTAATTAACTTGTTAGGCCGGATTGGTAGAGTCGACGACTTAGGAGAGTGGCTGGGAGACGATCAAGTTAAGAGTCTTAAGGTTAATTTAGTGTGGCAGGCTAATTATGTAAAATTACTTTTATAGGGTCTAGCTAAACTGTAAACTGATAGAGTGAAGGTGTATACACTCAAACAAACATATATTAGTACATATTATTATAGAATGATGGAAGAGGAAAAACTGTCTTACCGCATTTTGATGTTCAAGTTGATGTTCCAACGCTCTCTCAAGTCTCGTGACAATCTCATCAATATGTGGGCGTTCCGATCGTTCTTCTTTCAAGCAATCGTATGCTATTTCCGCAAAAATGTTAAATGATTGAGAGTCCATTTGATTCCATAGATCCCAATCAATTATTTCATTGAGTTTCTTCTCCCTATAATGGGTAACACCCACCAAAGCCAAGTACTTATTATCATGGTCGCTGTTGATTACCGCTCTCCTACCACACAGTAGTTCAAACATTACGATCCCAAAGGAGTATATATCTGATTTGTGGCTCACACTTTTAGTCTCCAAACATGTTGGGTCTGTATACCCATCCGTACTCCATACTTTATCACAATTGAAAGAATTGTGCCTTTCAGATGCTTTGATCTTCATTGAAAGTCTAAATTCACATAACTTGGGCTCCCAATTATCATCTAATAGAATTTTCTCAGTATCGATGTTTCGATGTATAACGCTAAAATCACGGTGCTCATCATAATGAATGTAGCTCAATGAATGCGCAAGGCCAACACATATCTCCAATCTTCGCACCCATGTTAACAACATAGAGTGATGTAGATAGTTATCAAGACTTCCGTAGATCTCACGCTTGATAATGATGATTTTCTCATCATTCTCATCACAAAACCCAACTAATGAAATAAGATTTTTATGCTTGAGACTAGAAAGCATTGAAATCTCAATCCAAAACTCTTGTTCTTTTTCTTCATCCCTTTCTTTATTTAACCTCCGAGCAGAGATATTAATCAGCTCACCGAACCACATGATCTGTCCCTTGTAATGATTTCCAAATCCACCATCTCCATGAATATTTTCTTTATCAAAGTTGTTGGTGGCGGAAAGTATAATTTCAAGGGAGACTTTTAAGTGAGCAAAGTCGTCATGATTGACTGAAGACATCATGTATGTATCTGTTTGTTTATCTGAATCAAAAATGGTGTATGGGTTGTTTCAAAAAGAAACGAAGGAGTGTTTGGGTGATATACATACATATGTTCGGTTTGTGTTTTGTATATATAGAAGATGTGGACAGGTGTGTGGGGTTCTGCATTATTCGTACGCTATTGACTTTTTGACCATTAACATTACACAAATTGTCTACAGCGTATAGGCAACTTTTATTGAAGTAATACAAAGTTTGAATATAATAAAGGGTCAACAAATATGAATGCGCCTTCTCAACAACAGGTCTTGAATGGCTGCTAGTGCGTAGTTGTTTTAGTTTATTGTTTAGGTGATATGTTCTTATACACAGATCGAGGAGATATGCTTTTGCCATTAACTAAATGACCATTGTCTGCCACTAACTAAATGACCATATATATAATACTTTAATCTAATACTTTACATGCTTTTACAAGTTTCATTATTAATCGCACCGCAAAATAAAGCAAACTCATTGTTCTTTATCTGAACAAAAAAGGGTGTGTGGGTTGTTACAAAAAGAAACGTAGGAGTGTTTGGGTGATGATATGCATATGTGTGTGGGGTTCCTTGTTATATCTAATTGAAACATCAGTAATATTAGCTAGTATCAACATCTATCTTGACAAAAATTTACTAAAGATGCTTATAGTATTCATTTTTTTGAAAGTAAGCAATATATTATCACAACAAAAACAGAAACAATACATCCAACTTTCATAATCTAAATGATTAAAGAAAGTGAGACCCAAGAAAATTAAAAACCCGCCAGGGCTTACAACGAAACATATACAAAATAAAACTTAAAAAAAAAATGAAAAAAAAGCCCCTACAATATTCTCTTAAATAATGCATATAAACAATCTTGAACACAACAAAAAATATGCATAAATGAGATATGTGGTATAAACTATGAAAGGGGATAGTCTGTGTTTTAGACAAAAGAGACTAGGAAAGCGAGTATTGTTTACCATAAAAGATAATGGTAGGCTCTATCTTCAACTTTCAAGTAAGGAGACGAGTAGTCCATCATTATTGGTTGCTTATATCTAATTTTTAGGAGCCGCAACATGAAAAAAATGGGTTTTTGCAAAAAAATATAGATAAACAAATATGGTTACAGTCTGTGCTTTTCTACGGGTTCTATCTTTTGTATAAGTTAAAATTATAAATTGTTTCAGCTTATTTGCAAGCTATTGTTGTTGACTTCTTGCTGTTGTGCTACCTTGCTATCTATGTATTTAGTATTTTAGCTATATTTAACAAACTAGCAGGGTACCCGCGGGTACCCTGTGACTATAGTTTTCAGCTAGCAAATGTTATTCAGTTAAATGTTTTTCTAACAAACATATAAAGAATCTCTGCCAAAAAGTACCTGAAGTGTTGATGAGTGAAAGTAAGGGTATATTGAGAGACTATTTTTGTGTGTAAGAGATATTAAATGGTTTGTATGAATTTATATGGTGGATGCGGTAACATATTTTTAATAACATTATTGATAGTAATGATTTTTAGCGGTTACATGTTTTTAATAATTATCGAAGACTGTTATAATGAAGATTAAATGGGCTGTTACAATGTTATAATGATATTGATAACTATCAAAAAACAATATTTTCATAACAAGCAAGTTTAAGAGTCTGAATTTTCAGCCTTGCTAATATTGGAATTGTCCCAAATGCATTATAATGTAGTAGAGATATAATGTATCACATAATTAAGATAATAATATAACAAAAAACAACGTAAACTTAATTTTATAAGTTAAAATGAATACGTTGAAAACATGGTTCTATTCAAAATTTTATAAGGAATTACTAAATTTAACAATAACAATAGTTTTATCAATAAAAAACTAAAATATATGATTAGGATAAAAGAACCTTTTTTTTCTTTCACAGTTAGGAGCCATTTTTTATAAATGCAAAACTTAATTTTGGCGTTAGTTAGTAGATTTAAACAATGTAAAATAACTCAACTATTGTGACGGGTAAAGATCCGGTGAGAAGAAAACTTAAAATGAGAAGAATGAGAAATAACTATAACCGCATATTTGAGATGCATCGACTTGAATGAGATGCATCTCTATTCATTTAGATGCATCACAATTAGTTTCGAAAGTGATTTTGAAGTGCAAACAATGCAAAGTAGTACTAGCAACAAATTTGACTCGCAGAGGACGAAAAATACATAGGATTTGTATGATTTGATGAAATGCATCTAATATATGTATATGCATCTAATTTTTAGCTAGAAAATATATTGTGATCCATCTAAAAGATTAAGGATGCATTTAAATCAAAACGATGCATCTCTAATGTGTAGTTATAGTTATTTCTCATTCTTCTTATTTTAAGGATACTTCTCCATTTCATATTCAATTGGAAACATATATATACCAAGTTTATTATACTACCCCAAAAAAAAAAGAAAAAAAATGATTGAAAATTTAATAAAACACGAAGCATTTTACATGTACAAGTATATAAATAATTAAAACTTTCTTGTGAGAAATTGGTATGCAAAATACAAATATAACTTTATGAAGAAAAGTTACATCTATGTAAGTTTTACAAAAACGTTTTCGCAAAATGACGTGGCTAATAACCTTAACTTAAAGACATTCCTTCTCTTTATTCAATTGCCCAATAGATTTAATAGTTACAACGACACATCATTTAGTGAAAATATTTTTATTAAATTTATGTGAATATAGCATTCTTGAGTCAAAAAGGTAATTGGAATAGAAGCCAAAGTACACACTTAAGGTGTGTTTGGTATATTTTGGTACAGGGGAATGATTATTTTAAGAATAAAAACATGTGGTACATTATACGAGAATCATGTACCAATATAAAATTCCAATATATTAGTTTTTTGAAACTAAGCTAAGGAGGTTGCTTCGAATCCATTCCTAGTCATTTAATCATCTTAATTTCCTTTTCCCTCACAAACATTATATACTACAAGAATAGAGCCTTTTTGCCATGACCCAATGTCCTGAGGTAAAACCCAAAAAGTCATGAAATTCATATTTATCACAATATATTGTATAGTGTATTGTATAGAATCAAGTATGATTAGTATCAATCATTTAATAACTCGAATCGACTTGTGTGAACATCACATACGAAATGGAATGATTCCTCTATATCGAATAGTGTGACACTAGTAGTAATATTACTTCTTTTTATAAAGCTATAAAATATTTTAATGGCAAAAGATATAAATCCAAACCTAACCCATCATTTTTTCCACTAGCAAAAAAAAGACATTTCTTATAAATTTATAAAGAAAACATAACTAAAGAAAGCTTGTGACCTATCACAAAAACAAAAGAAACTTTAAAAATATTGTACAAATCAAAAGCGAACCCAATAAGATAACCACTAGTTTCATATTCACACGGCTTTTAATTGAGACAAAATGGTTGCATTATTTAAAGATGCAAACGATAAAAACTACATGGTGTTTCTTTAGAGTGCATTACATTATACTTGTAAGATACATGTGGACTCGCAATTTCAAACTTTTAGATACGTGCAATAGATAAAGTATGAAGTATTGAGTTGAGATCCATATAGAACTCAAATTTGTCGTAGAACCAATTAACCAATCACATCCATCCATTTTTTTATCTAAATTAATAAAAAATCATTTTCCACTTTTTTTTAAAACAACATATCTTGCAAACGATAAATCTTCAAGCTACAAAAAATACACCATCGTGACGAGAACTAAATTATCTTTCTATAGATATGCATTGTTATATACTTTCGACGAACTTTTTTTTTAAAAGTTCGTCCAGAAAAATCACATGTGATTTTTAAAAATCACATGTGATTCGTAAAAATCAAATCACATATGATTTTAAGAAATCACATGTGATTTTTACAAATCACATGTGATTTTTCTGGACGAAATTTTTTTAAAAAAAAGTTCGTCGAAAGTATATAACAATGCATATCTATAGAAAGATAATTTAATTCTCGTCGAGATGGTATGATTTTTTTGGCGTAACGATTAACAGTTTGTGAGATATTTAATTTTTAAAAAAAGGGTGAAAGTTTATTCTTTATATTTTAATTAAAAAAATGAGTGTCTATGATTGGTTCATTGGTTTTATGACAAATATGAGTTATATATTGAACTTTTCTCATGAAGTCTTATCTTTAAGGTGTATTACACATATACAAGTACTATATATAAAAACAGAATTGCTTGTTTAATAAAGTTTGTTTTCGGATGGATATGTTCATAGACGGAGCCAATGAATGTTACATGAAGGGCAAAAGAAAAAGACAAAACGTTAACCAGAGTTGAACGCTTGACCTCAACTGTGCAGAAGTAAGGTGTCTTACCAAATTGACCAAGGATATTTTACTTTCGAAAGCTCAACTAAGTATTGTTCTCTGGTTATAATTGGGACATCTTCTAAAAATTCAATGATTAAAAAAAAAAAAAAAAAGATACGTTGCACATAAAATTTTCTTGAGAGAAGATACCCATACTACACTACAACAAAGTAGTAACTTACTCACACTTATTAGAATATATAGCCACACTTTAAAGTGTGAAGAATAAAAAAATTCACACTAGTATGCGTATGAACCAATTGGGTGTAGCAAATATTTTCACACCTTCATGTGTGAAGCTTTATCAATATTTTTCACACTTTTAAGTGTGAGGTTTTTAAAACAATTCTTCACACTTTTAAGTGTGATGATTTTGTTTTGAAATAATTCTTCACACTTTTAAGTGTGATGATTTTGATTTTGAAATAATTCTTCACACTTTTAAGTGTGAGATTGAAATTCTTCACACTTTTTAAGTGTGGGGATTTTAAAATAATTATTCACACTCTTAACTGTGAATATCCTTTAAAAAAAAGTTCACATTTCATAAAGTGCAAAGAAAAAAGCGTGCAGAAATGACAAATTTGTTATAGTGCTACCTGTAACAGTAGAACCGCCAGTCGGAAATGGAAGCTTTATGTAGATACCCAGACCCTTTACTCAACTTTATAAACATTTGTATTTTACTTCGAAAAAACCCGACTCGTTTACAACCTTACATATACAAAATTATGATTCGTTTACATCATTACATATACACAATTATCACTTATAAAAAATTAAAAATATATATGATTTTCATTTGATCATAAAAACTACAAAAATTATTAAAAATTTTATATTTTCTCTCTTTTTTTTAAACCAACATAAAATCTAAATCTAAATCCACATTTAAACCTCCTACGAACCAACCCTAAGGTTTATGCTTTTTAAATTTGGTCTTTTTCATGTAACAACCGCTCTTGGTGCTACCAATTTTAATAATTACTTTTTATTTTTCAAAATTATTGTTTCTATTTTAATTTGTTATATATTAAAATAATTGTTCGCTTTAAATTTGATAATTAAAAAACCTTTGAACAAAGGAAGTAAAATTTAATTGCATAGCTTTGTGTAATAATTACACGTTCTTAACGATCTTAATTATATTGTGTTTTCCTCATGATTTTTTTTCCTTTTCAAAATAGTTGAAGTAGCCAGATTCAACGCTTGACCAACCTCAATTTAAAAAAAAAAAAAAAAAAAAGTTCTATCTATTCACAAATTCAATAGGTTAATTCTAGCAATAATAACTGTAAATGTCCACTTATCATTTTTGCTTCTTTTTTTTTCCTTATAATATAATAAAGAGTAAAGTCTAAAATATATCCATGTGGCACGTGTCTCGCTTTACATCCTCGTGGTTTTTGCACAAAATCATCCATCCGTTAGTAAAGTTGGCACAAAACCATCCCTCCGTTAGTAAAGTGAGTCAATGAGTACTAACGGTGCAAATATTTATCCGTTATGTCCTAACGTAAGTTAAGATATTTGCATCGTTAGTCCTTATTGACTATTTTACTAACAGAGGGATGTATTTTGGACTTTTCTTCAAAATTTTAGTATATTAAACCGTTTAAGTTTCAACGAGCCTGTTCATGTTGGAACAATACCACCACCCGCAACCGCCACCACCAACACCCACTACATTCACCAACTCCACCCACCACCACCACCACTGCCACCACCACCCGCCACCACCACCACCCCCACCACCACCACCGCCCAGGTCCATCGTCGCCACCCACCACCACCACCACCACCGCCAACACCCACCACCGCCACCACCCACCACCACCACCCGCCACCAACACAACCACCACCTGCACCACCACCCACAACCACCACCATCGCCAACCACACCACCACCACCGCCACCACCCAAAACCACCACACACCGCCACCACCGCCCATCTCCACCGCCGCCACCCACCACCACCACCAACTCCTCCACCCACCACCACCACACCCACAACCACTACCAACCCTTTGCCACTGCCACCACCACCGCCACCACCATCACCCCCTGCCAATGGCGGTGGAGGGTGGTGGGTGGTGACAAAGGTGGTGGTGGTGGGTGGTGATGGGTGGAGGTGGTGGTGGTTGTTGTAGTGGGTGGGTGGAGGTGGTGGTGGTGGGTGGTGATGGGTGGAGGTGGTGGTGGTTGTTGTGGTGGGTGGGTGGAGGTGGTGGTGGTGGTGGGTAGCGGCGGTGGTGGGTGGAGGTGGTGGTGGTGGGTGACGGTGGTGGAGGTGGGCGGTGGTGGCAGTGGTGGTGGTGGTGGGTGGAGGTGGTAGTGGTGGTTGTGGTGGGTGGTGGTGGTGGCGGTGGCGGTGGCGAGTGGTAGGTGGTGGTGGTATTATTCCACCATGAAAAGGCCGGCCGAAACTTAAACGGGATAATATACTAAAAGTTCGAAGAAAAGTCCAAAATACATCCATCTGTTAGTAAAATAGTCAATGAGGACTAACGATGCAATTATTTTAACTTGCGTTAAGAGATAACGGCAAAATATTTGCATCGTTAGTCCTCATTGACTGAATTTAATAACAGATGGATGGTTTTGTGCCAACTTTACTAATGGAGAGATGATTTTGTGCCAAAAAAAACCATGAGGATATAAAGCGAGACACGGGACAAACCACATAAATGTATTTTGGACTTTGCTCTATAATAAGTACACTTTGTTTATAATTGATCCAAAACAATCAATAAAAAAAAACAACTAAAAATCCATCATGACTTCATATAATATGCATCGAATCTGGCCACTGCATGTGTCATCCATCTTATTCTTCATAAACTAAATTCTTAGACTACATTTTCTCATGCTCAATCTGAAACAATACATCAAGATTCTTTATATTTTCTATATCGGGTCCTTCATGAGTATTTTTGGTTAAAGGGATTATACCCTTAATCCACACTCCTTAATTTAATTTATATTTTTCTTGAATTATATCCTCTTAGAGTTTCTTTAGAATGAGTCCATATTTTCCTTTCAACGATAAGATCTTATTGGAAGACTGATTAAATCTATTGTTAATTATCAAAGTATGTATACGTAATAATATAGAAACCATCTAATTGGGTGAGACCATTATACATAATCAGTGGCCCGAAACATAACATCGACTAACATGCCCCTGTAGTTTGAGCAGAAGGTAACCGAACAATCAAGTTGTCTCGAAATTCTTCTAACAAAACAATAGGCAATCCCTTTGTAAAGATATCTGCGTATCAATAACTATAAGGCACATGAAGAGACATGTCCTTTAGCAACCATGTCGCGTACAAAATGAATGTCTACAGTACGTTGATGTTGAACTGTCTATAAAATCAATGGCACTCACATTATCACAATAAGTAGAGTAGCATAAAATAAGAAAATATGTAACTAACGAAGAAGATTACAGATCCAGGCAGTTTCAGACACAACATTAGCAACACCTCGATATTATACTTCGGCACTAGACAAGAAAGAGTGTGTTCGTCATTTCAAGGACCAAGACAACAAGTTATTACCCAAGAATACTTAATAATGGGAGGTGTAGAGATGTGTACTAGAACATCTAACCCAATCAACATCTAACACTACTACACAAACAGGTTTTTCCCACGGCAAAATCAGTGAGAAATCCCGTGGGAAAGGGCCTTCTTCCACGGATTTCACACGGAATTATTCCGTGTGAAAAAACCCCGTGGGTAAATATTTTCCCACAGATTTTCCCACTGCGTTGACTATTTTTCCCACAGATATCATTGTATGTAATCTGTAGGTTTATTACCCACAGATTTCCCACGGATATTTTCCAACGAATTTTCCACGATTTTCGGAAAAAAATTTCCCACCGAATTATTTGCTCTCAAAAATCGTCCCGCTGATTTTTTTTTGAGAAATTATTTTTTAGAATTCAATAATTATCTAATATTTTAAATTAGTATTTTGTTTTTTCACTGTTTATTGGTATAGCGCTTTTTTTTGGCAAATATATTAAAAACATTAATTATAAAAGCAATTAACCCCAAACTATCAAAATGCAAAAAAAATCAATAACCAATCCAATATAATAAAATTTAATAAATACAAAACTAATATCAATGAAACACATAAATCGTTTAATTGATTATCATACATCTAGGAAAACACTACATCTATTCAAAATCTTTTATATTTTCTTGAACCTCTTATTTGGTGTTCATTCGATAACTATTTTCTGTTTCTAGGCGATTGTACATCCGATTCCCCGGGGCTGCGTCGAGTAATCTTCTATCTTTTCTTGAACCGTTTATCACACAAGATCTACAATAAATATTACAAGATCTACAACAAAAAAGAAGAATAATATTATAAATGGTAACTTAGAGAAATAAAAGCTAATTAAAACAAAGCTGATAAGTTTATCAATTGTGTGTAATCTGTTATTGGCAAACGATATTGTCAACAAACAAATACCCATGTAACTAAGTTATTTCATATTATTACTGTATTCGTATATCAAATAAAAAAAACAATGATAAATTAAGACAAACAAAGTCTCTCTGAAGATGATGGTGGCTTGAGATCGACGAATTAACAGTGATGCGAGCTCTTCAAACTACAAAAAGGCATAAAGATATTCAAATTAGCCATAAATTTTTATTTTTGATTTGAAATCTTAAAACCATTTAGAAGCGATATACCGAACAGGGTGCCTTCGATGTCGACATTGATTCGACGACAACAAATGAAGCCACAGAAAGAACAGTGGTTGGTTGACAGTGAAGGATGGAGATGAAATATTGTGAGGCGGCTGCGTGTTAATGGATGGAATTAGGGTTGTGACAAGCATTTATATATTCATTTAGATTTTTATTTTTGGTTAAATATATTTTCGTTTTGGGGGGATTTTTGAGTCAAAAACTCAAAATATTCAATATTTCCGGCTAAAATTTAGTTTTGGAGGGATATATTTTTGTTTTTTTGGTACATGGTAGTTTTTATTTAGCTATTTTCATCTAGAAAAAAAAATGTAGTAGTCAATAAAAAAAGTTGACCCGACCCAAAAACGATTAAATTTATTTGGGTTATATATTTATGTAAAAAACATTATTCGGGTTTTTTGGGTAAACCAGAGTAACCCGAATACCAAATATGGTTGGGCATCGGGTTGAAAATATTTGGCTAACTTGGGTTCAGGTCGATCTGATAAAAAAATTTTAATATATTTTTATAAATTATCTATATAAAAATATTGAATTGGACATTTTTTTTAAAATCATTTTACTCATATTCGGGTTGTCCCGAACCGGACTAACTCAAGTTTAACTAGAGTCGCTTAATTATTAAAATTCCTCTTACTTACTACAGACCATCAAATTAATGACCTTTGTGTCAACTCTTCGTAAATAATTAATTATCAAGTAGGCGCGGTGCTTCAAGATTAAATTTCCTCCTATTCAGTGGAGATGGGACAAGTTTAGCTATATTCAGCGGTGCGCCTACTTCTGAAGTCACTGATACATTACATCTAAATCATTACATTAATAAACGGAATAACTAAAATGTAGTAGGATTAATATGGCTAACACGTCCTTCTCATTATTGATCTCAACCGTAGTATAATTAGGTTTATTTTATTGTTTATTTAGTTTAATAATTACAAATCAATCAAAACCCTTGCTAAATCTGTAAAACTCACTAGATTAATACTTAGGCGTACTATTCCTGAGATCGACCTCGTACTTACTCCATAGGCTACAACCGACCGGGTACACTGCCTGTAAAGGTATGTGTCTATTAGGTATAGTCCGGTTGGTCTTCACGAAAATATGTACAAAGAACAACATCTCTCACAACTGGTCTTCACGAAAATACCGAAGGGTCACACCGGTCTACACTAAAAGGGACACACAAGCAGTAATGAGAAAAGAGTGATGAAATGAAATGGAAGTAGTGAGAAAATGATGCGCTCGTTATACGGTGTTAATTGGACAAGCAAATTGTTCTCAAAATGGACACCTCTAATGCAAATTCAAACGGTCAAAATCTAGATCCATATGTTCATAAGGTATGGTATAAATTTTAGAATGATTCAATGGTTAACAAACTTGGGATCACTATTTCCCTCAATCATTGCACAAATAATGGTACTACCAAACCTTCGATGATAATCAAAGGATAAGTTGAGTTGTCCGTAAGTTACTTGATCTAGGTTTAGCACATACTCGACTCAAGCTCCGCTTAAATGAGCACAAGCCAAAAATGTGTTTGGCTCAAGTTTTACAAAGACGACTCGAATGATAAAAATTTAATAAATGGTTCAAAAAAATGTTCATTTGATTGAGACGGCCTTGTAAACGTCATCCCAATTCTCAAAGATAATGAAGTTGGCCAGAGGCCATCTCACATGGATGACATTTGAAGATCATCGGATCATTTTGATATAATTAGGATGGTTGTCTCATCGGGAATAACGTTATCTAAAAGGAACATCCTCTAAATGAGTAGATCAATTGGGTGAGCAACATAATAGGTCAAATCTTGATCCGACATTAATGTTACAGTGCCTCTCAAGGACCGGTGGACACAATATTGATCCACATATATATATCCAACATCCGGAAATACTTCTTGATTCATCATGTAAAAGGGTACATAATATTGTATCATGAATCTGGCTCAACTACCTCATTTGGTAAGCATTTAATATCATGATTCATTACACCGAACTACAATGTATATTCTCCAACTTCATAAGTTACTCTTATGTCCGGACTTGGTCATGATCAATCGAAACATATCACAATGGCTAATGATTTGCACACTTTAAAAAATTATTTGCACACTCAAGGTACAAGTAGTTGAAGTAGAATGTTTAATACTATACAAGCATTTGATGCACAATTAGAGTGTCTCAATCATTACTTAAAATGTGCAAATCAATTCCCTATCATAATCAACCCAACAACAGTTAAATAAAAAGTCATAACATCCAACTACAGTTATGCATCACCACGATCAATCGAAACATCACAATCAACCCAAAAATGCACTGCTCCTAATTTAGGTGTGAACATTGGCTTCAACTTCTATGGGTCAGCTATATCCACACCTACAAATGAGAGCCTAGTGCTTTGGTCAAGTGATGAGTGTCTAAATACTCATCATTTTTGTACTATCTAGACTGCAAAAACATCTGAAAACACTCAGAAATGCATCAAAATGATGAAAATATCATAAACAAGTGTTTTATATGTTTTAAATGCAAAAATACCAAAATCAGATGAAAAACGTATCAAGTTTGCATAATTGGCAGTTTTAGTCCCCCAAGTTACAAAAGTTGTCAAAATTAGTCCCTGGTAATTCAAAAACTTGTAAAATGTCATTTAAGGTCCATAGGATTCAAAAGTTGTCAAAATAAACCTTTTAAAGTTTAAAATTTACAAAATGACAACTTTAGTCCCTCAACTTTGGAAAAATGCAAATATGGTCCTTGTACTATTCAAAATTTGCAGGTTTAGTCCTTGTGATAAGTTTGGAAAAGTTTCAAGATCAGTCCTTTATGTTTGGTGGAATTACATGAATGGTCCTTGTGATTATTAAGCTACAAACCAAACGGATACCCTTTGTTATTATTTAACCCAAAGCCCAAACCCAATATCTAAACCCGTACCATATTTTAAAAAAAAAGAGTAAAACCGCCTAGTACTGTAGCACCTTTTCTACCACACCTGCATCCCAAAACCACCTGGTTTCACCACTTGCCACCTTCTCACCTTATCCCCCCAGCTCATACTAACACTTCACACCTTGTCCCCCTCCACCTCCACATCCAACAAGAAGCATTAAATGCTGAAAACCTGTCAAAGACTCTTTTGGCGCCAAAAGTAAAATCAAAGGCCAAGATGAATTTGACCCATCCAAAGGCTGGGATTATTGATGGGAAAGACCAAGTGGGACCCACAGAGCCCTAGAAGTCATTATAAAGAAGGAAAGAAGCAGAGATGAAGGGGCAGTAGTTTAGTAGTAGTGTAGTTTAGTTTTGCTTATGTCGTTTTAAGTTTTTCAAGTTTTCCAGTGTAAATTTAAACTTTCAAGTATTTTGTAATCATATTCCAGTGTGTTTTAAACCATTTTCAGTTATCAATTCCAAGTTTTAATCTGGTTTCAGTTTATGTTAAATTCCATGGTTAAAATTTCATAATATGCAAAAGTTGTTAATGGTTGTTGTTACTACTGCTTAAGCTCATATAAGCTTTTGATAAAGCTTATAAGTTATTAGAAACAATTTAAACTCAGTTTAAACTCAAAATAGAAAAATCACCAAAATTACCAAGAAAATAGTTAAAAATAAAAAACTATGGAGAAGTGATCAAGACAATGATGCAGTGCTGATTTTGGAATGCTTATTGGTATAGAGCTTAGTGGTAAGCCATAAGTGTAATCTCAGTTATTAATTCTCAGTTTGGTGAATGAACTCAATTTGTAAGCATTTCTTCAAAAATTTGCAATCTTAAGTATAAGTGTTATAATTCTGTTAATCTCAGCTTAAATATGTTTACTACTCCAAAAATATTTTCAAAAATATTTTCATTCTTTGTTTTTATAACATGTTTTTCAAAAATACCAAAAATATTCCTCTTTACCCTCTTACCCTTTTGATTCTTCATTTCTTACCCTCTAGAACCATTTGATTCTTTCTATGTCTTATCCTCACCCTCTTGGTTGTCAATGGTGTGGTGGTCCTTATAATGGTGGCAATTGCCCCGGTTGTAGCATGGTGGAATCAGAAACGGGTCCTGTCTATAACCAAGATCCCTATTCCTACCATAACACAACTGATTTATTCCATCAGCTACCCCACTGTGAGACTCAGCAGTTTTACTGTTGTGAGTACTGTGGTGGTTCACACTACAGTGCTGATTGTCAATCGGAAACACGCTTTTGTCTATGAGCAGGTTCTGATAACAATTATGACTACAACACATATGACTCACACCACATCGCTTTTTACTGTTGTGAGTATTGTGGAGGTCCTCACTCTAGCTCGGATTGTCAAACAGGGAATCCAATTCCTTGTAATAATTACGACTATTCGTTTCAAGACCAACCTCCACAATACCAAATGATTCAAGCAACTCCTCATGAAACTACGACAGGACCTTCTCTGAAGAGTCTTGAGTTATTAAAAGAACTTAAGGAGGAGTCGGCTATGTCACATGAGAAATCCATGGAAGAATTGTTAGCGGAGGAACGGTCTGCTAAATTAGATTCCCAGATTGCCATTGAAAACACTGTTAGGGAATCTATTAGACTACAAAAAGCATTCAAATCTAGCTCTCAATTCCATTTCATTCCCGATGACGATGATGATGAAGATACCCTTGATATTCTACAATTTTATTCATCAAGTTCATCAGTTGAGATTCCATCCGTGGAAATACAGGGAGAAAAGAATATGAATGAATCACTAGCAGTAGAAATAATGGAACTTGTAGAATCCATAACTGCTAGTCCTTCTCAACTCCCTCAGTCTGCTGTTATCACACCCGAGGTTCACACTCACTCTCTGAACATGGGGGACGAGTATCTTGACACTGTTCCGAAAAGGAATCGGGCCAATTCATAAAGTCTAGTGTTGAGGACTTTGTCCCAATCCCGAGAGAGTCACAGGGAACTTCTGATCATATGTGTGATTCTATTTTCCCTCTTGAGTGTTCAAAAGATCATTTTGAAACTTTCTCCGATGTTAGCGACGATTGTACTTCTCATGGAAACATCGAGTATGTTGAGGCATCACTCCCAAACTCGAGGTCGATCATCTTCTTGAGGAGTTCACCGATGAACTCACTCACATCAATCCACTTTCATCGGAAAGTAATGATAGTCTTTCTGATTTCAAAGCCGATCCGGGAGAGACTGAAAGTCTCATTGATAATGATCGTTCACTCACTTCTTATCCCAACATTCCAATAGAGAATATTAATCACTTTGTTCCTGAAACATTCAAAACTACTTTCACCAATCCTCTATTTGAATTCGACTCTGAATTCACTTTAATTTCTGAGAATCCACTCTTTGATGCTCAGATTGAGGATAGTGATGAGTCTACAATGGAACAAGAATTCACAGATTTACATCTTGTGATTGATTCTCTTCACGAGGAGTTCGCTGATGAACTCACTCATATCATATCTCCGCCGGAGTATGATAATTTCCACTTTGATCTAGACATTCCCATAATATGTCTTGATCAAGCGAGCTTAACTGAGGAGATTCATGAAACTATGAATTCTCCTATTGAGGATGAAGAGTTAGTCATGATTTGTATCATGATTTTCTTTCTTTTCTTCATATATCCTGTCACTTCTCCTGTTCTTCACTCCTTCGGGAATGAAGACATTATCTTTGACCCCGGCATTTTCATGTATCATTTGTGAGCCGGTTCTATCTATATCTCATCGGTGTGGAACTTTCACGTACTTCAATGTTTATACAAACATCTTGAATGAAAGTCCGATGGAGATTGTCTCTTCCACTTACTTCCCCATGAACAAATGAATTCGGGGTCGAGTCAAGCTAGTGACTCGGTAATCAAAAACAGTAGCACACACCACATGGGTTTTCACCCGTGAGTACCACCTTAGTGTGGGGGAGATGCCCCACATGTTGTATATAGATCTTAAAAAATGAATGAAAATTGTATATATTAAAAAAGAGAATAATTGTTGTGTTTCTACACTTAGCTAGTAATATTATCTTTTTACGTTCTAAGTTTCGACATAACAGCTGGTACTTTGAATATTGAGGACAATATTCATTTCTAAGTGTGGGGGAAATTCGCGAATTTGATCATAAATGTACCCTTTTAGTCCCTTTTTCCCCCAAAATAGCCAAATTTTAAATTTTTTTATTTTTTAGTGGAAGTACTATGTACTAAACACAACAAATGGTAATCAGTCCACCATGTCTAACCCACATAAGGATTGGCTAATCCAGGAGCAAACGGCTCTTGGTAAAGATATCTCAAATCCGTTTATGGCTTGCAATTTGCCCAAAATTGTATGGTGTTCAACTCACCATATCTTTAATTAGTGAAAAGTTGGCTAGCCCGCAAGTTTATGGCTTGTGGTAAAGGCAGTGGAAAAACCATAATTGGTAATCGACTCACCAAAGATAATATTGATAATTTATCTATGATTTGGCTAGTCCAGAGCAAACGGCTTCTGGTAAAGACAAATCAAAATCGTTGAAAGCTTGTGATTTGCTCAAAATCATTTGGTTATCATTGTACCAAAGTTCTTACTTGAACTAAAACAATTGGCTACTCCAGAAGTAATGGCTTTTGGTAAAGAGATGAAATCCATTAACTTTTCATAAATCATTGCTAGGGACTAGCAATATCTTAGTGTGGGGGATTGATGAGTGTCTAAATACTCATCATTTTTGTACTATCTAGACTGCAAAAACATCTTAAAACACTCAGAAATGCATCAAAATGATGAAAATATCATAAACAAGTGTTTTATATGTTTTAAATGCAAAAATACCAAAATCAGATGAAAACGTATCAAGTTTGCATAATTGGCAGTTTTAGTCCCCAAGTTACAAAAGTTGTCAAAATTAGTCCCTGGTAATTCAAAAACTTGTAAAATGTCATTTAAGGTCCATAGGATTCAAAAGTTGTCAAAATAAACCTTTTAAAGTTTAAAATTTACAAAATGACAACTTTAGTCCCTCAACTTTGGAAAAATGCAAATATGGTCCTTGTACTATTCAAAATTTGCAGGTTTAGTCCTTGTGATAAGTTTGGAAAAGTTTCAAGATCAGTCCTTTATGTTTGGTGGAATTACATGAATGGTCCTTGTGATTATTAAGCTACAAACCAAACGGATACCCTTTGTTATTATTTAACCCAAAGCCCAAACCCAATATCTAAACCCGGCCCATATTTTAAAAAAAAAGAGTAAAACCGCCTAGTACTGTAGCACCTTCTCTACCACACATGCATCCCAAAACCACCTGGTTTCACCACTTGCCACCTTCCCACCTTATCCCCCCAGCTCATACTAACACTTCACACCTTGTCCCCCTCCACCTCCACATCCAACAAGAAGCATTAAATGCTGAAAACCTGTCAAAGACTCTTTTGGCGCCAAAAGTAAAATCAAAGGCCAAGATGAATTTGACCAATCCAAAGGCTGGGATTATTGATGGGAAAGACCAAGTGGGACCCACAGAGCCCTAGAAGTCATTATAAAGAAGGAAAGAAGCAGAGATGAAGGGGCAGTAGTTTAGTAGTAATGTAGTTTAGTTTTGCTTATGTCGTTTTAAGTTTTTCAAGTTTTCCAGTGTAAATTTAAACTTTCAAGTATTTTGTAATCATATTCTAGTGTGTTCTAAACCATTTTCAGTTATCAATTCCAAGTTTTAATCTGGTTTCAGTTTATGTTAAATTCCATGGTTAAAATTTCATAATATGCAAAAGTTGTTAATGGTTGTTGTTACTACTGCTTAAGCTCATATAAGCTTTTGATAAAGATTATAAGTTATTAGAAACAATTTAAACTCAGTTTAAACTCAAAATAGAAAAATCACCAAAATTACCAAGAAAATAGTTAAAAATAAAAAACTATGGAGAAGTGATCAAGACAATGGTGCAGTGCTGATTTTGGAATGCTTATTGGTATAGAGCTTAGTGGTAAGCCATAAGTGTAATCTCAGTTATTAATTCTCAGTTTGGTGAATGAACTCAATTTGTAAGCATTTCTTCAAAAATTTGCAATCTTAAGTATAAGTGTTATAATTCTGTTAATCTCAGCTTAAATATGTTTAATCTTTGTTAATATTAGTTAATTAATAGCTTGTTTGGTTTAAAAATTTGTTTTAGTGTTTAAAGTCTCAAAACTGTCTCATTAAGGGGTGTTTGGATTCATTAATTTAATTGTGTTATAGGTTGCTTGTGTTAATGCTAGTGCTTGTTTCATGTCTACTTAGTATCTAATATCTCATTTCAACAAGAAAAATCAGTCCTAATTTGTAAAAAAGTCAAAATCTAGTTTAATTTCTTATTGCAGTTCACTGTTAAGGTTCTAGAGTGCAAAACTCGTCACATTAGCTTATTACTTGATACTTTAGCTTAAAATCATCTTAACATAGCTTAATATAACATATATAATCAGTAAAATCAATCTTAAGTTCATAAAAGTCAACTAGTTAGTGTATTTAAAAAGTCAAAATTTTCTAATACCAGTTTTTGAATAAAACTTAGAATTTCACTGTGAGTTTAATATTGAGATTTAGTTAACAAGCTTCTGGGATTTAAAACTTTAGTTGCTCAAGAAAATTAGAAAAATATTAGTTTGCTTTTTATCAGCTTATATAATGCTTAATTATTAGCTTGTTTTGAATACCTCATTTAAAAAACTGTCCTGTGCACAGATTTGGTAGCTTATTTCACAAGCTCTTATAGAGCTTATTAGTTAGCTTCAAATTGTGTATTTTGGCTTTTTGAGTAGCTCACCTAGCTAACTCAAGGTACTAAGTTCTTATTTTCCATTTTTAGCTTATTCACCTAGCCTGCAATAGCTTTTCATTATTGTCCATTTTTACTTAGTGTACTAGATAAGTTAGTGTTCAACAGTTTTTCACAAGCTCCTCAAGAGCTTATTAGTATAAGCAAAACCTTGTAAAATAGCTTTTTAGAGAGTTTAACTGGTCTACTTGTTGGTCCAAGTTTTCATTTTCATTTCTTAGCTTAATCAAGTGCTTAAAATTTAGCTTAAAGTTTCCTAGAAAACTATTAGTGTGTTGAGTAACAGTTCTAATTAAGTGCTTATTTTGAATTGTTCAGTGCTTATTTCCTAGTAATTGTGCTTATTCAGAGTTCATATTAGCTTATTTTTAGTTACTTAGCTTATTTCAGTTTATTTCTAGCTTATTTCATAGCTTTATAATCATTTTAGCTTAAGTCCTTGTGCTTATTTTCATTTAAGTGTAAACTGTGATGAAATCCTTGGCTGAATAAGTGCTTATAAGTCATTTTTGTAAAAAGTTGTAATTATAAAAAGTGCTTATTATCTTGTGTTTAATAAGTTTGTAAAAGAAAATAGAAGAAAAAAATAAAACCAAAAGGTGAGGAGGCGAACACGAGACCTCCAACTCTGTGTGAGTGATAAGAAGTGTACCCGGAACCATTCGCCCTTGGGTCTTGTATCATAGCTTGCATTAATTAATCTCTTATATACGTTTTTCCAGTTTAGCTTAAACGTTTAGTTTAGCTTATTTCGAGCTTATTCAGTTTAGCTTTTTCCATTTTTCTAATTTTCATAAATTTGTATTGTTATAAAGTATTTTTACAAAAAGTTTGAGATTTTTTCTCATTTGTTTTAGTATTTTTAAACATTTAATTAGTGTGTTTTAGTAATTAATTCATAATAAAAAATATAAAAGTCAAAAAAATATAAATATTTTTTCTAAAATTTTCTTTTGTCATATAGTACGTAATAAAATTGCTTTTACACTTATAGGACTTTTATTTCATAAATTTTACGTTTTTGCTTTAGCGCTCGCGTAATTTTTAGACTTAACGTCGTTTTCATTTTAAATCACGTTTTAAATAATAATTGAGTTTCGCTTTTAGTTAAAACAGTTTATTTAAGATAATTTGTTTTATAAAATCATAAAACATCATTGTAAAAATAGTGATAGCGTTTATTTAATATATTTTAACTTTTTATTTTCTTTTAATTTGCATTTAAGTCACTGTAATTTATAAATCTTTTCTTTAGGTAATTTTCCATCAATATCCTTACTGATCACTATCCTTAGTGATCATTCTATCATCTGCTCAAGTGTTTATACACCAATTCATCCTCCGGTGGACTTAACGACCGTGAATTCCCTATATTCCTCTGATCTTAATTGCATTAGTGTTTGAGCTGTTTTAAGTTTGTTACGGTTGACCATTCACAAGTGGTTAGCTTGTGTAATTAAACTTGACGGTTTTGCACCGATCATCAAGCTACAAGTTAAACAATCAATTATGCATTAACATTTTACCCGCTTAACAATTCCACATATATATACAAATATGAACCTAGAAACTCATAAAAACACATAGATAGTAATGTGGGCATGTGGGAGTATTTTGAAATATAAAAACGATATATTTTGTAGGAAATCCGTGAGAGACTAGCCACAAATTTCTCACAAATCTACCAAATCGGTGGGTAATTTGTGGGAAAGTACCAACGGATTTCCCACGAACATAATCATCTACTTTGTTTTTGACATACTTACACATTCACATATGTACACATTGTTATATATAGACATACAAAGGTGAAATGAAGGCTAAAATAAACTTACAATAGTACATTCCTTAATAGATATATATAATGGTTCATAAAGCACGTGTCTACACAAACACGTTAGACATATATACATATACACTTGTGACACACAAACATATATATAAATAAATACGAAGACATATATAATTGCAACTAATAAACCACATTAAGACATAGATTGTAATATGAGATTTTGTAATTATAAAGAAAGATAAAAACAATATTTGTTGTGGCTAATGAGTGGGTAACTATCCACAAATTTCACACACACTAATTAAATCATATATTTATTAAATAAGATCGTGTGAAATCCGTGGGTAATTTAGCTCTGATTTGCTTATGACTTATGACCGTCGCTAATATGTGTGAAATTTGCGACATATTTCCCACGGAAGTCCGGTCAACACAATTAGTGTGAATTTTGTGCACGATCCGTGGGAAATTTGCTGGATTTACCACTAAAATTTGGTCAACAAATTGATGTGTAAATTGTGGGAAATCCGTGAGAAATCTTTGGTGATTTCCCCAGAAATTTTGTTTTACAATTTGGTGTATAAATTGTAGGTAATCTGTGGGAAATTTCCCACAGATTATTTTCTGTGGGAAAAAGTTTGTGGGAAAAACCAGTTTGTGTAGTAGTGTAAGTATGCAATAACAGATGCGGATGAAGCATATAACTATAAACCAAAATCCAAAGTTCCCTGGACAAAGTTTTTAGGTGAGGCTCATGGAGATCATGCATATAAAGACAATCTATGAAACCACATATGATAAAACTGGGCGTGTAAAAGTAAGATATTGTAAACCGCCTTCTAAACTGCGATACATAGTAGGATCAAAACACGTTCACCGCCGAGACCTAGCTTGGACTCAGTGTCAACTGAAATATAAGTAGGATTGCATTTAAGCATAAGAGCACGTGTAAGCAACTCAAAGGCATACTTCCATTAAGATAAGAACATATGTGTACAAACACGAGACATAAATATCCCAAAAAAATAGTTAAGCGCACCCACATCAGTCATATCAAACTCCGTGTTATGGAGATAATGCACTAAAGGACTGTTGCATCATCCACATATATAAGTAAATAAGCAACCTCAATACTGTGACGATAAATAAATAATGATGAGTAACACCGACTATTACAAAAACCAACTCTAATGGCATACCCTGCAACCCGCTGAAACCAAGCACGAGGTGCCTGTTTCAGACCACATATGGATCTCTTCATGACACAAACACGAGTAAAACAACGGTAATCTGAAAGAGCAGTTGATACATATACACAATCTTAGAGATCCTCGTAAAAAGCATTATTAACATCAAGTTTATTAATGGGCCAATTCCGAGAAAAAGCAAGACTAAGAATGGTACATATGGTAGTCGGTTTAACAAGTGGACTAACAGTCTCATCACAATCAATATCGAGTTGTTGAGTACTCCCATTAGCAAGAAGGTGAACCTTAATATGGCTCAAGGTGCCATCCACGTGATACTTATGGCAAAATAGTCACATAGACAAAAAATTATTAACATCCATTTATCTCGAAACAAGAACCCATGTATCATTTTTAATCAGTGCATTACATTCATCATACATGGCATCTTGCCTATGAGGGTCGGTTAAAGCAATGGAAAGAGACTTAGAAATAGGTGACACGTGAGAGTTATGTAAAGGTAATCTATCAGTGGGTTTAAACGTACCGAATTGAGCACGAGTGACCATAGGGTGAGTATGGAAGGGTGGCGGGTTAGTTTAGGAGGCGGTTTTTGAGTTGGTAGCATTATTAGGTCTAGCAGAGGGTGTCAGCTGGTTATTGGCAGGAGGTCGGGAAACAGGAGTTGGGCCAACTACTAAAAGTAAGATTCTATAAACCACCTACTAAACTACAGACCCACATCAGTCATATCAAACTTCTTATGTGATAAAAAAATAATGCGCTAAAAAGTAGTAGTAGAGGAAGCATGAGTACAATATCATCCACATCTATAAGTAAATAAGCAACCTTTGTACCATGATGATTATTAAATAATGATGATTTAAACCGACTATGATAGAAACCAACTCTCATATAGCATACCTTAAAAATCACTGAAACCAAGCATGAGGTGCTTGTCTCATGCCACATAAGGATCTCTTTATGAGAAAAACATGATTCGGACAACGAGAATCCATAAATCCATACGGTTGATACATATATACAGTCTCAGAGATGTCCCCGTAAAGAAAAGCATTCTTAACGTAATGGGCTAATTCCGAGACAAAGCAAGACTAAGAATGGTAGTATGGTAGCGATTTAAAAACTAGACTAAAATCCTCATCACAATCAATACCGATCTGCTGAGTACCCCCATTAGCAACAAGCCAGTCTTTATAACGGCTCAAGGTGCTATCCGCGTGATACTTACGAAGAAATAGCCACATATACCAACCAATATTAACATCGTTGGTCTCGAGAACAAGAACCCGGTATCTTTTAGCTAGTGCATTATATTCATCATACATAGCATCTCGCTAATGAGGGTCGGTTAATGCAATGTAAAGAAAGTTAGGAATAGGAGACACGTGAGAAGTATGTAAAGTTATCCGATCAGCAGATTTAAACATACCAAATTGAGCACGCAGTAAACCATAGGGTGAGTACGGAGGGGTGGTGGGTTATTTTGGGGGTTTTCGAGTTTTAGGTTACATTATTTGGTCTAGTAGAGGGTGCCTGTTGGTTAGTTGGTAGGGGATGGGCTTCAGGAGTTGGGCAAGTTTGTTGGGCCGCATTTTATGGTAGACGGGGAGAAAAACCCAATGGAGGAGATGGTGGAGTATCGGCTTTTTTACCCTATGGAGGCATAGGTTGGGCATGTGTGGACTAGGCTTGGGTAGGGATGTCATATGGTGAACATTAGGCATAGTGGAGGATTGTGGTTATTGGGGCTGTGACTATTAGTGGTATTGGTTAGGGTAATAATTAAAGTGTCTCGTGAGAGGCGCAGAAGTGTGATCAAAGAAAATATATGTAAATATATGTGGGTGGTGAGTGAGGGGTTAAGAAACCATATGGAAATTGAAGTTCGTCAAACGTTACATGTCTAGATAAAATGATTTTATTTCTTTCAATATCTAAGACACGATACGCTCTATGGTATCCGAGATAGCCCAAAAATATACATGGGGTGGCAGGGGAAAGGTTTATGTTGTGATTCTAGGTGTGGACACTAAAGACTACCAAATATAAGTAAACGAGTGTAATTACGTTCTTTTAGACGTTAAGTCATTTTGTTTAGCTGTTAAGTTTAAGAGGTTAACAAGATACGTGGCCATGCGAAGTGCCTCAACCCAAAAGAGGGAGGAAGGTGTGCTTTAAAACGTAAGGTATGGATCATGTTTTTAATTGTACGAATCTTCAATTCAAATTTTCCGTCTTGGGCTACGCTTTTGGGCATTAAAACCATATTTGAATACCATGAGTGGCAAAGAGAGTAGAAGTTTAGTATTCTCGAACTCACCGCCATGGTCACATTGCAAGACACCAATTGATTCTTAATATACGAACAAAAATGTAAGTTTTTTTAAAGATCAAATTTGTGACGTAAGAGATTAAATCCACAAATCATACGATAAATGATCTATTAAAAGTGTTGAAAGATTTGGTCGAAAAATGTGACTTTTTTGACAAACTTTGGACCCAATTATCTATATGTATGTGTCACATGTATAAGTAATAGTTTGCGTGTTTGTGTTCGTTTAAAGAGAGCTTTGGTTATGAGCGTTTATGTGTTCAAAATGGGGTTGAAGTGAATGAGATATTACGTTTCAAAGTTAGGCATTCAGTACCATGTGTAAAATTCATTTTTTTTGTATACCACATAGGTGGGATTGGTAAACTTAGAGAGTCGATTGTGTATAAAATAGAAGCCCTAATTCCATAGGTTTTTTTACACACATCAATTCAATTAATAAATCCAACATAAGGAATACACATATCTTAAAGTGATTTTTCACGCAGTTTCCTCTTTTATCGGGCATTCATCACTGGCTAGGGCTTTCGACAAAGCGGTCATCTTCTTATGAAGTTGTGGAGGGATATCAAGCAGATAATTATTAAGTAATGGTTCTAACTCTATTATAAACATGATCGGGATAGGTCTAACAATCGAAGAGAGACAAGATCTAAGTCACCAGTAGTATAGTATAGTTGGTCCTCTATGCAAAGGTTACCTAAAAGCTAGCTTCATTTGAGCCTCCCAGAGTATGACTTTTATAGAGATATCAAGGGTCTTATATAAGATATTGCTTATGCAGTTCATGTAGTGAGTCAATTTATGTATGTTTCTACCGGTCCCCGTCACAGCGGTAGGTGACATTCATTGGGAAATTCCGTAGAAGACCATGGTTTTGTTCATTCATTGATTAATTTGATTCAAACTAAAAATCGCCTGTCTCTACTAACGAGGTCTTCATTGGGCAAAAATTATATCCCAATGATCGCCTTGCAAGACCTTTGTACTTCTTTATTTCAATTTAAGGAAATCCACTTCTTTACTAAAGAGAACTCAATTTGAAGCTTTCATTCCTCTTCGGGTGGTTTATCTTTATTTAGCTATTGAGCAAAAAGATTTCGACTTGTCTGTGTAAATCTTATTATTGGGGGAAAGGATTACGCGCATAAGAGCTCTTCAAACCTTGTCCTATAGAAGCAACGTTGATACTCTTGGAAGTATAAATGGTTTTAAAGAAGAATGAGAGAGAAAAGATTTGGCCAAAAAGGATAGCCAAGAAAGATGCCTGCTTTGGCACGGGGATCCTCTGTTTTCTTTATTCCTTGTGGGCTTGTTATTGTGGGAAAAGCAAAGGCTTCCACACCGGGATAAGAATAATTGGGCTTAGTATAAAACTTAGGAGAAGACTTTTCTAGACAGCATGGATGTCGGAATTTTTTGATTCAATAGGATGTTGTGAAAATGCATTTTCCCGAAAAGAAGAAAGGGATAAAGGTGTGAAGCGGATTGGGATTCTCGCTGTGGTGTTGTGTTGTGAACTCCTTTGCGCCCGTTATGGATCTTCACTCTAAGTGAGCTGGTTAAAGCAGTTGAGGTGATAGCAATAGTAAGCAAGGTAGCATAAGCAAAAGGTCTTTAGAGTACTTTTGTGTAATAAAGCAACTGTTTTCGCTTTTTTACTTTGAGAAACAGATAACGAATCTGTTTTAAGGGAAGCGTGTCAAAGACGTGCCTCAGCTCTTTAGTGCTTCATTTTTTTATTTATGTTGTTGATCAAGTAAGCTTGTTGACTACTATTTTACTGTTTTACACTACTACAAAAATGGGCTTTTAGACCGGTTTCATTCTCGAACCCTTTTTAGTAGGTGCTCCAACCGGTCTAAATGAGGGAGGTCCAAAAGATAAAAACACATATAGACGGTGCATCAACGGTCTAAAACTAAATGGTCTAAAAGACTAGTTATAGACCGGTGATTATGATACAAACGGTCTATATGTATATTTTTCTTTAAAAAAATTGTTTCGTTAGCAATCCCAAACAGCTCACTTTATAAATAATTACAGTAAGCAATCCCAAACAGCCATATGTGGCCATATATTCATTGAAAAAAACTGTGAACAATATACAGAGTAGATAATCCCAAATTAGTTACTCCATTTGTATCAGCAACAAGTTTGATCTCTTTCTCCAATATTAAATCTCTTCTTGTTTTTGTCTGTATCATGTGATTCAAAAGACCTCTGCATCAAGGAACAACAATTAATCAAAATGTAACTCACAACATCATAACAATCTTAAATAGCAACTACCCTCTATTGTAAACCTGCAATAAATTTCACCATCTGTTCCAGTTTACCATCTAATATTACATAATTTAATATAATGCATATCAAAACGTGTTTATTCAAATTTTGGGTAAATGATGCTATCAAACTGCATATTAATCTGATTAGGCTAAGTGTCAAACTGCATATAAATGAAATGTTTGTAGTCGTATTGGACAAGTGTTGTTAAGACTTAAGAGTTAACAAGCAGTGGATATTAAGCAGCTGCAAATGACACATATTTGCAAACATTTGTGCACATACATCCGAGTCGGTGTATTCGTTAGAATTGCACACTTTCCTCTTCGGATGTTTCATGAAGATTACAACATTTTCCTGTTGTATGTATTAGGAATAACCATCTATCTTACCCATTATCATTATTATTCCATATAACAAACCATATTGATTCAGACCCACAGTTTAATATAATAGATGTGTGCATAATAGTATTCAAAGTTTCTTCGTATAGCCAAACAATAGTTGCAATTTCACACCATAGATCAGAACAATAAATGGAATTTAGGCCAACCTGATTACACACAGGGCAAGTATCACTTCTTTCCATCCATTCTAGAATGCACGACAAGTGAAAATGATGTTCATATTTGGTGATTTTTTTCGGATTTTCTTCATCATACTCTACTCAGTAAGATATGGTTAAGTGCTTCCATCATCTCAAAGCAACAAAAACTAATACTTAGGGGGTGCTTGGTTCAAATATAGGAATAGCAATGGGAAAGATAATAGGAATATAATGGAATGCAATGAACTTTTAGTTATCAATAACTTTGCTTGGTTCACACTACATACACTTGTATATGGATACTTCACAACTTATAATTAAACACCACCAGTAATTAATTGTATCAAAGTAGACTATAAAACAATAGAAGTTAACGTAAGACAAAAAAAATTGACTCTGCTATTTTTTTTTTAAGAATTATATGTCAACAAAACTACAAATTATAAACTATCAACTCTCAAAATAATTGGGTACTTGCGTATGGATATTCAAAAAGAGTATAGATGTTGATATATTGAACTATAAATCTTGCTTAGAATTAGCCGTAATATTGGAAAAGGAATTGTAACATATGTAATTTAACTAGTTCGACGTGAATTAAATTAAGAAAATAAATATGTTAGGAAGAAATATATGGTAGATCATGCACTTGACAGTTACATGGATAATCAAATACCATAACCCTCATTTTGTTGGGTAACGGGTTATTACCCTATTTTAGGTAATGCTTCATTGCATAGTAGTTAACCAACCTCTACTAATCATTATCTTTACCATTCCCTACCCTCTAATACATCAAACCAAGCATATAAAAAATCTAAAGACCTTGATTAAGCACTTGTTACTAACCTTCAAGACACGTAGGACACTTCTCTGGGGCAATAAAAGTAGTGTTTGTTTTCTTAATTTCCTCAATCTCAGCATCAACATCTTCTGTTTCGATAAGGTCAAAACTAGTTTTTCCTTTGCAATCGGATTCCTTGGCTTCATCAGCCACATTTTCACTACTAATACCAACTTTCATTTCTCCAAGAAGTTCAGGACCTTGAGGATTTTCATGGTTAGAATATAAAGAAATATCATCACAAAGATAACAAATAACTAGAGTCTAGAGAGGCCATTGGCAAACCGTTAAATATCTGTAAGTTATCATATGGCTGGTCTATAGAATGCTCTACATTAACAGTTTGAGGTTATTGTAGTTTGGACAAATTTCTTTTCTTAATTAATCTCTGAATCTATATTTAAAAAGATGTGGTAACCATATAAGGTATATAGTCTTTACTCCATTGGTTCTTCTAGTTGGTGTTACTTGTCGCCATTCAGCTATATTTTCTCGAAGTTGAAACTTTTGACATGATATGTAACAAAATACGGTTAGAATTGTTTAGTTGTTTACGATGAACTAAAAAACAATAAAATAGAATGTACTAATCCCTTCCGTTAAATTAAAAGCTATTTCACCACTAAACAACCTATGTATCATTGCACACTATTTAAATATACATTTGTTGACTGTGAAGTTACATAAAAAAAGGCAAACAAGGTAGTAAATTGGTAAAGTTAGCTGACATTAGAGCATATACAACAATAACACCATAACACCAATAACACCGTCCACGTCAGCGCCACATCAGTTTTAACATTTAACATTAACATCCCCAAAAAACACCCACAACAATAACATCCCAATAACATCAATAACATTTAATATTTTCAATTTCAACCCCTAAACTAAAACAAACACTTCATTTATTAAACTAAAACAAACACTTCATTAAAATTGAAAACATATTACAATACGAGATTAAAAAAAAAAAAAAATTACAACGAAATAAAAAAACACGCTGCAAATAAAACGTTACAACAAATTAAAGGAAATGACGAGAATACGATCTACTGACAAGGTTTCAAGTTATATTTTTTGATGATTCGATCTTTTTCGTCGTTGATCCACTCCACGACCATTGGATCTTGCCCTTCAGTAGGCGCCATCAAAAACTTTATCTCTTCCAACCTTGTTATTGTGAGATCTTTTTCCTGCTGCGGAGCGATCGCCGCTTCGGCGAGTTCACGTTTCATACGATACTCGTTTGCCATAGTTTCGGTAAAATAAGTTGACGAGCTCGTTCCTCCAGTGCTTGTTCCCCCAGTATTTGTTGTAGTCTTGGATCTTGCTTTCTTGGTAGCACGTTTCTTTCCCATGGGGCGAGGTTATTCATCATGACCAAACAAAGCCTCGTTTGTTTGGCTTGGGACTTCGCCGGTTAAATCAATCGGTTCGGAGTGTCCATTTCTTATAATGACGCAAAACCTCCCAAGCGTCATCGAGACCAAAAGTCGGTCCCTTGGTTTCCTCATGATACCATTGCTTTGCCCATTGCATCACATCCACTCACTTTCCCCACTCCGTTGATCCCGTTTCGCAGCGTTTGTAATGAGAGTTGAACTTTTGCATATGCATAAGTTTTCAAAGTTTTCCACTTGCTTGACAACATGTCCTTGTTGCGCCGTTGAAAGTTGTTTTTATTGAACTCATTTCTGACCTGATACCAAAACGTATCTCTGGGTTGGCACTTTCCAACTTTCGGATCCTCCGAAACAGCTATGTAACATGTTACAAGTAATGCTTCCTCTCCTAGAGTCCAACGTGCCTTAACAACAACTTCCTTCTTCATCGAACAAACTGGTTCGGGCTCGGGGTCTTTGGATTTTTTTGATTTTCGCTTAATACGACCTTTCCCTTTTTTTGGAGGAGACGTGGGTGTGTCAGCAACATCATGTGTTTTAGTTTGTGATTGTTGTGTGAATTGTAGGTTTTGAAAGTTGGAGTTTAAGGTGTTTTGTTGGTTTTGTTGTTGATAATACAGAAATGTTTGATGTTGTTGCCACATTTCTTGGCTCGAGAAGCCTAGTGGGTTGGGGTTTGAAGATGAACCCGCGTTCGGGTTAGATGATGAACCTGGGTTTGAGGGATTCCACCCACCACCGAGAAGATTGTAGAGAAGTCGTGCGTTGCCTCCCGACATTGTTTTTTGCAGTTAATTGAAGTTGAAAGATTGAGAGTATTGAGAGGATTTAGTAGTGGAAGTGTGAAAAGAAATGGTGTTTTAATTGGGTATTTATAGTGGTAAGAAAAGGTTTTTGATTTTTTTTAAACTAGCCGTTTAAGGTAGTTTTTGAAATTTTTTTTGAAATATAACGGCTAGTAGCCGTTACACAAGGGGGTTAAGTGTAAATTTTTTGAATTTTTTTTCCCTTCCCCTAACGCTCGTTACCAGACCAACGCCGGATCCCTTGCCCATGTTTAACGCCATTGTTACAATGGGGATAACGGCCATAACGCCGTTATTTAGCGTTTAACGCCATTATGGCGTTAGCGTTGTTCTTGCTCTTAGTTGATTTTTGGTAACTTATAAATATTGATTTGAGATAGAAATAAGTTTTCACATACAAACTACACATTTTTAAACTATAAATTCACATATATATATATATATATATATATATATATATATATATATATATATACACACACATATATATATATAATAAGGAGTCCATATCTTACAGTAGTTATCATGGGGCTTGTGGTCTAGTGGTAGAAGCTTAAGAAATTAAGCCAGCCACGGTGAGAGTAGTACCGGATGGGTGACCTACCGAGAAGTCCTCACTTGTGGACCACAAGCCCTGTTGATATTAGGCAATGAAGAGGAGAGCCTGTGAGCCATTAGTTGCGCAGGTTCAAATCCGAGCCGGCCCCGGTTTTCATCCGGCCGTTACTCCAGCGAATTATAATCGTGTGGAGGCGGTACGGTTTTCCGGGCGGACGCCATTAAAAATCTCTACTGCGCCAGCGTGGACCCGGTTAAAACAACATAGTCTGGGTATGTAGTGGATGGGCCTACCATGGGGTGGGTGCGACTTATCCAAAAAAATGAAAGTCACCGTCCAAAAAAAATATCTTTACAGTAAATAAATAAATAAATAAAATAATCGCATTAAGATATTTGAGGAACATCATGTACAAAATTAGACTAATTTTCTCATACATAAGACCAAAAAAACTTTATCGAAATTAAAATAATAAAGAGCAAAACTTTATACCTAAGACCACATAAATTAAGTGTAAAGTCGTGCAAATTTTCCAACTATTGTTGTCCCTATTATAGTTGATACAAAGTTGCAATTTACTGAATATGTTTGTGTATATCGTCTAACATAAATATGTTACATGTACTTCATTTATATAATGATTCTATCGAACCATTGTGACCATTCGGTTGTTACATAACCGAAAATAACTATCGTAACTACTTTTTAACCACCATAACCGAATAGCGGTTATCAACTAACTAATATACGTGTTTAGCCCTTGGGCTTTAGTTTATTACATACGTGGCAGGAGTAATGTCTAGATTATGTCCACATTCTCCTCCTTAATCTTGATCGTTGCTTCGTCCTAGATCTTGAACTCCAAGCATTTGTCGCATAGTAACAAACTTTAGTCTTGGTAAAGCTTTAGTTAAAATATTTGCTCTTTGTAATTCTCCACTGACGTGTTCCACATTGAGGTGTCCAATCTCTACGCATTCACGAATGAAATGATAACGAATGTCGATATGCTTACTTCTTCCATGAAAAACTGGGTTCTTGACGAGTGCTATTGCTGAGATGTTATCAACCTTTAGTGTTATTCTTTTCTCCTCCCAACCCGTTAATTCACTAAGTAGCCGTTTTAACCATAAAGCTTGACATGTTGGTCCAGTAGCTGCCATGAATTCTGATTCACATAATGAGAGTGCTACCATTGGTTGCTTCTGAGTGCACCAGGTAATAGGTGATTCTCCAAAGTAAAATACTATTCCAGTAGTTCCTTTTCCTTGATCAGTATTGATTCCATAACTACTGTCGCTATAACCTGTAATCCTGCAGCCGCCTTCTTTCTTGTATATAATACCATGCTCCTTTGTTCCATTGATGTATGATGCAGGTTTTACTGACCAGGTTTTAATATTTATATAGTCTCGTTATACCTATGGTCTACCCTAATGCACTAACGGGCAGTGTACCCGGTCGTGTGTAGTGTAGTATTCGGTAAAACCGAGGTCGTCCCAAGAGCTACGTGTGTTGGATTAATACTAAGTATAGGTGTCACAGATTTTAATATGATTTCGAAAAAAAATTAATTATTAAACTACTAAAGTAGATAAAAGCAGATAAAAGGTAAAAGATAAATCAATAGAGGAGACTGGTGCTAACCTAGTTATTCCTCCTAGCTAGTAATGTCTATGTCTACTTACTTCCAATTACTTCAGGTGGGGTCAAATTCGAGAGGACGGCATTTTGTCAATTCGCCCTAACCTAATAGCAAAGATCCCACCACAGGAGAAGTCAAGGGTCCCCTCATAAGTCTTGTTGTTCCTGGTCCCCTAAGCCAAGTCATTAAGTACCGCTACATGCTAGATTTATAATAGTGAGTGCCCGGGCGTTAGCAATTTAAACACTCACCCCCTAATTCTTAAGTTCATCCAATCGGTAGGTGATCAGTTGGTCAAATCGCACAAGTATAAAGGTTCGTCAGTTGGTCATATCTTACTTTTCCCATCTCAGTCCGCTCACCTAGGGTCAGTTGGTAATATCTCCTAGGCAATTGGCCTCTACCGCCATTCAAAACTACCGAAACAAGGGTAGCTACCAATAAACTATGCATGCATACACTTAGAAATAATTATACGGAAGTAATGTAAACACATACAAAACAATTAAGGAATCATAACTAGGCAAACACCAAGAGGTGCTTAGCCGCTCATATTAACCATACAAATCAATTCAATATTCAAAGTTACGAAATACATGAATCGAAAGTAAAGAAAAGATAAAATGCTAATGCTTATCGTAGGGGAGTGATTTCTCCCTTGGAGACAGCTCCGTATGCTCCTCTAGATCTGCCTTTGGCTTCTTCCCACGTTCTCTGATTGCTGTGTGTGGAATGGGATGATTAGAAATTCTGGAAATCGTGGGGTATTTATAGGCCAGATCTGGGTTATGGCGTAACTAATAAAGGAGATACGCCGTAACCTTCAATTCCTTCGTATTTTGCACTAGATCTGCTGGTTACGGTGTAACCTTATTAGTGGTTAC
>OU343217.1:16262139-16419933 GCA_910596185.1 Chrysanthemum makinoi
TTTCGATGTTCAATTTAGAAATATCAAACATCTCCACTACTGTCTCAAACCTGCATATTACATGATATTCATTAGGCTGCCAAAAGGTTGGAAACCATGGTTACCCAAAAAAAAAAAGACTATCAAGATGCTATCACAATCACAGTCATTAGAACACAGGTGATACCAAAAGGTCTGAAACCATGGTTATCCAAAAGGTCTGAAACCATGCTCTACCACCAGTTAAAAAGAAAAATCCAGCTACGAAACTTCAAACAGCAGCAGGTGATACCAAACATAATACCCATATACCAAATTTGTGACTACTATAATTAGTTGAGAAAACACTGAAACCTTGTTAAATATCTACCATCTTCAATTCATGTAGGAGTCTAAGCAAAAAAGAATTTGATGTTGTTCCACTCGATTTTATTTACACTTATAATTGTATTATACAGATTAAGTTGACAAGAAAGGTAACATAAAGCACCGAGTATATCAATATGGGGCATTTATAACTCTCTCGCCATCAAGGACTAAGATAATTTTTACCCTTTAACAGTATTATACAGATTAAGTTGACAAGAAAGGTAACATAAGATAATTATTTTATCAAAATTTAAGAATTTGTCAAATCCTTAACTTCCGACATTTTGATTTGTTTAAAAAGTACCTTTGTTGAAAATATTTCTATTATATAATAGGCTAATGGCCTCTAAATGTATCATAGTTGTCATGATTTTTTCTATATGTATCGAATGTTTTTCCTAATGCTCAAACTTGATTTTTGTGTTTGTGTACTTTATGACCATTTTGCCCCTCATTTTATTAACCCAAGAGGGGCAAAATAGTCATAAAGTACACAAAAAATACCAAAAAATAAAGTTTAGTACATAGAATAGCAAAAAAAATTTGTTCGATACATATAGAAGGAAATCATGACAATACATTATCGTAATTAGCTATATAATACACAACACTGCATGAAAAAAGAACCACAATGCAAGCCCAAAATACATAGTTAGGCTGTAAACTAACTATTATGCTCTTGTAAATAGCTTGTCATATATAAAACAGAAAGTAACTACGTTTTTCAAAGAAAAGAAATATATACATCTAACAGCAATGCTTATGTACGCTTGTCACTTATGTACTGATAAATTTAGAGGTAAAGAGAATAACCTTGATTCTTGAAGAAATTTCCACTCATGTGGACAACTGTTTATGTATGAAAACATTGCCGCTGATACCATTTTATTTCTTTCTCCATTACCATCGAATGACAGCAACTGTTACATAAAATAAAATATAAATCAGACCCAACTTTTATCATGTGTAAACGCATGTGTGATCTCAAATTATCCCTCAAAATGGAAATGATATATAGAAAACTGGAAAACACCAAATAAACGAGATACAAGATGAACTCATTACCACTTTGTCTTGTTGAAGGAGGATTCCTTTAGAAAAGGTGTTGTAAAGATCCTCTTCTGCTGGCAGTATAATCTTCAGGGCACTTTGACATCTGGATTATTTCTTTATAGTCTTTAGGCAATTTCGGCTCCCATATCTCAAAATCCTCCTATACATTAATTAAATAGTTAATAAGCTCATATTTCAAACAATCACATTTCTACAGTGAAAGAAACTACTAAAGACCTTCTACTAAACATGGACAACACATTTTTTTTCTGGATCATGTAATCCTATTGTATTTTTCATTTTGACATTTGATTTATTTTCTGTTTTGAGTGATAAAAAAAGACTGTCTTCTTAAAAAATAAATTTATTTGTCATGTTTTATGGTTCAACAAAACTTGTTTGAACAACAGAAGTGTACAACTTATTTGAATATCCACGAATATAGCTTTAGAGTTATTTGAAATGAATGGTAGCAAAATTTGAGATAAATATAAGAACTTACATGGAATTCCAATGCCTTCTTAAGTTGTATTAACACTTCACCTGCCGTTGGCCGTCTTTCTCTCATGTGATGTAAGCATTGAAGGGCAATCCTTGTAAATGTAATATATGACTGTGGCACAATTTGTTCTTTGATACCCTCAAACACTAACTCATCCAGTTTTTCTAAATGATAGTATTGTTTAGCCAAAAAGGGTAAATAGAGATACTCGTCATCTAGTTTTACAGATGACAGTTTCCCACACAATATGTCAAATAAGACCGCACCCAATGAGAATATATCAGACTCTTTGTTTAAGAAGCCTGTTTTCGAGTATAGTAAGTTTATATTGTGCCGGTAACGCTGTCGATGACATAGTCTACATACTGATTTGTTGGGCATACTAAGGAAAGCCCAAAACCGTAATTTTGCTTTCCAGTCATCAAATAGTAGAATGTTGTTGCTGCTGATGTCCCTATGTATTACCATTTCTGGACTTGAAACAGTTCCATGAAGAAACTCCAGCCCAATTGCAATATCGATGCATATTTTAAGCAGATCACCCACGTAAGACTATCATCGCTCAAGTACTTATCAAGACTACCTCTTGATGCATACTCATATACTATAATTTTTTCATCCTCTTCATCACAGTAGCCTACAAGATCAATGACATTTAAATGTTTATACTCCATAAGGATGTCCAACTCTGCCATAAATTTCAGCTCTGTCAAAACATCAGCATCTCCTTGACCAACTTATCCAACCGCTTTGCAGCAATGATGTTATCTCCATGAGTACTGTGAGTAGCTCCCTTGTATACAGTCCCAGAATCTCCATGTCCAATGATATTGTCTCGACTGAAGCCTTTCGTGGCCAACTTTATGTCTTCAAGTGACAGTTTGAGGTTGTCCTTGTGGTTCTCCTGAGAAGTATTGGACAGTCAGTCGATTTGTTAAGTTAAATACAAAATGAAACTACTTTCCATCTAGAATTTGTTCGAATTTTTATTTTACGTTTTATGTTCTCAGTCTCCAAGTTCATGTCAATGTTATGGTTGTAAATCAAGGTTGGTTGTTGCAATTTTCAAATTAAAGAAAAAAAAACATAAATACATGGAAGAGAAGAGTCACGAGGTTTACCCGCTAATCGTAGCACGCCATAAAGTTAAATTACCATGTTAAATAAAGTTGAAGATAAAAAAAATCGTAAAACTTAAGAACAAAGAAAAAAATTAAACGATAAAATCTATATTGAGTAAAAGTTTGAGAAAATGTTGTTTACACAAAGTATATGTATGAAATGTTACTTATTACTATCAAGAATATGAAGAAATAAAATTTTTTTCTTTTAAAATATCAACTTACCTGAGAGTCTAATGCTTTTTTGAGTTCGTTGAGGACAACTTCTATTGCTGGACGCGCACTTGAGTTTCTGCCACACATCGAAATGTGATTTCTAAAAATACGTCCAAAGACTCTTTATCGGGTCCTTTACTTAAAGAAAAGACATGTTCATCGGTCTCCTCCTTTATCTTGTGATCAACTATTTCCATTATGTTCCTTTTCAAAGTGATCTTTGGCAATGGGTGCAATTCCCTTCTCATTCACCTTGGTGTATACGGAATCATAGGCCAACCTCCCACTTAAGATCTCAAGCAACACTACTCCAAACGAGTATATGTCTGATTTCTTATTTAGTTTACCGTACTTCTCATATTCCGGATCCAAATACACGTATGTACCTGCAACCATATTAGTATAGATAGTGCTGGCCATTTGATCTGCTGGGTGAAATTTGGAGAGCCCAAAATCCGCAATCTTTGCCTTCCAATTATCTCCCAATAGAATATTATCACTCTTGATGTCACGGTGTATCATCTTTTGTTTGCCATGATCTGTGTTGTTGTGAATGTAATTCAAACCATGTGCAATATCAAGACATAGTTTTAGACGTTGCAACCAAGTAAGATTAGCCATTTTATCACTGCTTCCCAAATAGTTTTCAAGACTTCCTTTTGAAGCATGCTCATAAACCAGGATCATTGCACCATTACCTTCATAACAAAAACCAAGAAGAGAGATTATATTCTCATGCTTACAACTAGTTAGAATTTCAATCTCTGCAATGAACCCTTGTTCTCCTTTTGATTGTTAATGCTTTTATGGCCACCGTGCTTCGTTTTCTGGGTAAATCGCATTTATCCACACCTTCTTTTGACGAGGAATTACCGCTATCAAAATGTTCTAGATCTGCTTTGTATACTTTACGAATCCGCCGACCCAATGTTGTATGCGCCATCAAAATTTTGGTAGCCTCGATTATATCATTTAGTCCAATCTTCAAGTGTTCCAAGTTCTTCCCCGCAATATTACGGTTGTGCAACACCACATTAACAATAATGCTATTAAGGATTGGAGTGATATTAAGAGAAGAGAATTGAAGTTTATATAATTGAGTGATATTTATAAAATGGTAAATAATGATGGTTTTATCCTCAAATTTTGAGTTGGTTTAATCATTTCAGTTTTTTATTATTATTAATTTTTTAAATGTTTAAGTCTTTAACTTTGTCTAAGGGGTATGTTTATCAAAACCTTTAAAGTTTTAATAAAAAATATTATTTCATATGTCCATATTCACCACATTTCTAAAAAACAATCATAGTTTTATATACTTCCTTTTAGTTTTATGATGCTAGTTATAATACCCGTGCACGCACGAGGTTTTGACAAAAAATTATTTTGTATTAATACTGAATATTGTGTCTTTAAAGGTAATTGTATATAATTATATAGTTATAGTTTCACATCGAAGTTTACACATAAATAAAATTTATTTTAACTTTTTAGTTCAAGATATACACATATAAGAATTTGCCCATGAAAATTGTGATATAAGTACAACTAATACTTATGCACGAAGTTTTTCATTATGCATTAATATCCATTAGAATTTGGTAAAATATTTGTAAATTTTTTTGTTAAGTAACTCAAGATTTAATTTTATTTAGCTGATAAAGATGTTGATTTTATTTAAATTTCACTACTGATATTATGTTGTACACATGATGCAAGTTTAATAGCACATAATGAGCGTTGATAAAGTTAAATTATACTCCTTAAAGTTTTTAAAAAATGTTTTTCTTGATATCCTTATATAAATAAATAAGAATTACATTAGTCATTGTTATAAGTACAATCGCAGATATTTATTTTATATTAAAGTAACCCGCGGCTTACAATTTAATAATTATATTCCTGTTTTTAGTAATTTAACCGTATTTAAAATGTAAACTCGTGTCCACATAGGTTAAACTTATAAAAATGAAATAAATAAGTCCTTATTTAACGATATAGAAAAAATTGATACTTATAATCTTATGCAAATTTATATGTAGTTATTTTAAAACAATATATACATTGTATTTTTTAAGATATAAAGTATCAATTGTATAAAGTATAAGGGGGTATTTGTTTATAATCCAAAGTTATTAAAAACATGGAGGCTTATAATATTACATTTAACTCTATATAATTTTTAGAAATTTAACCATGAAGTTTTTTAATCACCTCTCTTTTTAAGTTTTGTTTTCACAAATTTGACACCTATATTTTTATGTGTTTTTTTATCAACCAAATTTCTTCACCAAATTTATTAAAGTTTGACCAAAATCAATTTAATTTTGACTTCTATTAACCAATCACATCACACGATTTTGTTTACGTGGCGAAATCGAGCTCTCCTATTGGCCCAATTGTTTTTTCAATAAGAATAAATTGACAAAAACAATCAAATGATGCAATTCCCTTATTATATAAAAGATTATATTATAAGAAATATAAAATAAAATGTTAAATAGTTAGGTAATGTGTAATTTTTTGAAACTTGACGTGAAACGTAAAAATTGGCATTTGTAGTGAGGATAGATAGTGGATTAGTGGTTATATGGTTAAACCAGACGATAACAATTGGTAAAACTCTTGTTTACTAGTGATAATCATTTTAAATGAAAAGTTAAAGTAGATTAGTTACGCATCTTCAATTGAATGGATGATGTACGCTTAACTGATTCTCATGTTTCCATTGAAGTTCCAAAGCTCTCTCAAGTCTTTTGACAACTCGATCGATATATGGACGATCTGCCCTTTCCTCTTTTATGCACCAATATGCTGTTTCTGAGAAGATAATGAATGCTTCATCATCCATCTGTTGTGAAATGTAGATTGATCATATCATCCAAATGAGATTTGGCGAGTTGATTTAATAACCCCTCTCCCAACCCTTCATCCGAAGAACCGCACTTCTTCCGCGACAAGACCTCGAATAGTACAACACCGAATGAGTACACGCCTCGACTTGTGGGTCACACCTCCGCCTTTTTATATTTTGGGTCAAGGTATACATTCTCAATGATATCACGAGTAAGAAGAAGACGAATCCGAAGCATCAGATTTTTCAACGAAAGTTCAAAACCAGATAACTTGGGTTCCCATTTTTCATCTAGTACAATATTCGAGCTCGTGATGTTGCAATGTATGACACTAAAATCTCGCCCAGATCATAATGGATGTAACTCAATACCTTCGAACACAGCGCATATCTTCAACCTTTGCATGCATGTGAGGGTCCGGTCACTTAGATATGCTTGTAGACTTCGATTGGCTTCCTTCTTGTATATGATAATCTTGTTCATCTCTTAATCATGAAACCCAATAATGACACAAGATTCTTATGTTTGAGACTAGAAAGCATGGAAACCTCACCCAAAAATTTTTGCTCATATCTTTCACATATATGGTATAGAACCTCTTTACAATAATATCGATGAATTTTCCAGAATGTAAGAGACGGCCTTTGTAAATTATTCCCAGATAAATAGTTTCGATAATATTCTCAACAAAGAAAAATAGTTGGTTGCTGATGTTATATCTTGAATGCTTAGTTTTAAGTGAGAAAGATCTTTGAGAAGAGAATTTTTCTCTTTGCTGAGATGGGACTCAACATGTGTAGATATGGAGGTGAGTGATCCCTATATATACCAAACAAGACAACATTACCAAGTGTTCCAAAAATGACGCGTGTAGTACTTTCTCCGTCCCAAAATATAAGTCCATTTTGACTTTTTGAATCCAACTTTGACTTAAAATATTTTTGTTTGTATTATATAATACTTGATGCAAAATATATAGATGGATTGGGTTTTAAATGTATTTTTTATTAGTATAATTTTCATCAAGTATTATATAATACAAACAAAAATATTTAAAGTAAAAATTGTATTCAAAAAGTCAAAATGGACTTATAATATGGGACGGATTGAGTAATAAGTAATAATTACCTTTTCATGATTGGATGATGATGTACCTTCAACTTCGGCATCAATTATTGAGTGTTCCTTTAATATCATAAACACAATAATAAGTAAATAATTTTACACCTGTTGACATTAATATTATCAATAAATAGAGATTAGTTATTATAAAGAAAAAATGAAGGAGAAAACCGTCTTACAACATTTTGGCATCCCATTTGAAGTTTCAAAGCGCTTTCAAGCCTTGTGACAACCTCACTTATATCCGGCCGTCGAGATCTTTCTTCATTCAAGCAAATATATGCCGTCTTCGCGAAAACGTTGAATGATTGCGGATCCATTTGTTTCCGTAGAACCGGATCAATTATTTCATCTAGTATTTTCTTTCTATAATGAAAACAGACCAATGTAGCCAAATACTTATTATCCGATGCTCACTTATTGATTCCCTACCACACACTAGTTCAAACAATATTATCCCAAAGGAGTATATATCTGACTTGTGGTTCACACTTTTGGTCTCAATATATGTCGGGTCTTCATACCCATTTTTATATTGAAGTTTACTATTATGAAATGAATGGTTCCTTTGAGAAGCTTTAATCTTCATGGAACGTTCAAAATTAGATAACTTGGGTTCCCAGTCATCATTTAATAGAACCGTATAGCTGCCGATGAACCGATGTATTACGCTAAAATCGCGTGACTCGTCATAATGAATATAACTCAAGGCTCGGGCAATACCGACAGATATCTCCAATCTTCGCACCCATGTCAACGAAATCGGGTCACTTAGATATTGAGTGAGACTTCCCCATGTCACCTGGTAATGACGCATTTTCTCATCATTATCATCACAAAACCCAACAAGAGAAACCAGATTTTTATGCTTGAGACTAGAAAGCATGGAAATCTCTGTCCAAAACCGTTGTTCTATTTCATCCCATTCTTTATTAAACCTCCGAGCAAAGATATCAATCAACTCACCGGACCACCAGAGCTGTCCCTTGTATATCTTATCAAACCAACTTTCTCCGTTGACATTTTCTTCAGCGAAGTTGTTGGTGGCAGATAGGATATTTGCAAAGGGACTCGAGGTGAGCAAATTCTTTGCCGGGCGAAGACATTATCTCAAAAAAAAAAAAATTTGAAAGGCAACAATTTATTATATCACAAAAAAGAGAACAACATACAAAACACGACATTATCTGTAAAATAGTCAAGTAAAAATGTGAGTTATAAAAAGGGAGTTTAATGAAGTGCATAATAATGCCTACAAACTGTTCGATGAAATTCCTGAACCTTTTTCTAAGACATGTTGAGCTATACACTTTGCATTCAATGCTTGAAATGTTTTGGTTCTTCATGTTGTCTTATTTACTAGCTCTCGACATTACATGAAAAGTTAGGGAAGTGATGTTTGTTAGTGATTTTGTCTTATTAAACCATTTGACTCAAATCAAAAGATTTGATAGACATTCTAAGAAGATTAATTATGGCCTTATATATAAACTTTTTGTCATAGTGCATGATGTAACAGGCGATATACTATTGATAATAAGCAAATATAATTATATTCCAGGTTGATTATGTTCATCTCATACTTTGATATTTGTTCGTCCCATTTAACTGTATATACTCAACTTATGGTCATGTTGTCTTATCAAGAGCTTGTATCAGTTCGATCTCTATGGAACTCACTTATGAATGATTTTTCCTTTACCATCTTATCTTGTAACGAAATATTGAAATCTGTTGAGTTTGAGTAATCTTTCTATATACTATTCAAAATCAAATGATTATGCTATTGCTGCATTCATTACAGTTCTTCTATACTACTCATTCGTGATTCAGGCACAAAATGATTTTTCAAAAGCGTATGAGAATGGGACCCATAATACCAAGGACCAATTGAAGGACTATATATGGAAAGCATTAAAAAGTGGCAAGGTAATGTTTCAAAGCTGATCAATAATCCCCAAAAGTCAACTTGCTTATATAATACAGTAAAAGAATAAACGCTGAAATTAGAAGGTTTTTACCCATTTGACCTGTAGCACTGTTTCAACTTTCAAAGCAGATGAGCAATCCCAAAAGGTTGTTACCCATTGCTTGCATACAATCAGTGGCGGAGCCAGAAAATGTAATCAACGGGGGCAACTAACAACAAATGAGTTTGAGATATGTTGTTTTTCAGTGTAATTTTTAAAAAATTCGGGCGGGTTGGGTCGATATTAACTGGTTAATAACATGCTAAAATATGCCATTTTTAGTGTACTACAATATAATACACTAGCTAAAAGCAGGATGTTTGTCGAATGAAACCTGATTAAGGTGGTGTCTTAGATCAATTTATTTTGAAATGCGATGACTTAGGTAGGTTTTTTTAGAGAGCTGATTTGCATAACTCGTAAAAATGATTGAACACTCAAATTTTGAGTGTTGGGACATTAATACCCTTTTACAGATAAACATAACTGAAATGTGAAGGTATAAATGTGAAGGTATAAATGTCCAAACACTCAAAATATGAGTGTCCCAATCATTTTAGAAGTGCGCAAATCACCTACTTTTTTTTATCTTAAGGAATACATTACAAATGCTTAAGTTAGTATTGAATCTGAAAACTTAACCACAGTGAATAAAGCATGTATTGAAAAATCAAGGGGTAAATTGTAAGTAAGTTAAAATAGATTAAAAAAAATACTCGTATAGTCGATATATATATAAAAACATGAGCTGTCATCAACAAAGTACAAATAATGAATATATATATTTTGGTTTAACTTTGTCTTCCTCGCTAGTCACTACCTCATCTCTCAAAAATAGCAGAAGCTTATTCTGCACACCGACAAAGCCAGAGGTGATAATGAAACACAATTGCTAATGGCTAAGCGGCAAAAAGACATCTTTTAGCACTAAGATTGTTGTCTCTTCTTAACGATGAGGGCACTAAAATTTCTTAGCCGAGGGCACTCTAAAAATCTTCTACCAAATCTGAGTTTTTTTCCTACTGGTTTTGTCTTTCTACTAGAGCATCGTTGGGGGCAATTCCCCCACTCCTCCCAACATGGCTCCGCCTCTGCATACAATATTGATAAGGAGTTTGGGTGTGTGTTGAGTTTAGATGTCATACGTTATTTCGTTGAGTATTCTTTTCTGAAACTAATACAAGTCTTATGTTTTCCGTTTATGCCTCTGTTAGGCTGAATAAAGATGGGCCAGGGGATCATATTAAATAAGTATACTGACCAAACTTAAGGCTAAGATAACCAATGTTTAAAGGATTATTATGGGTAATATTGAGAAGGTAGTTGTTTCGTTTCGTGATGTCACGTTTATTGGCCATCATTTAGCTACCTTTTTCGTCTTTTTAACATGTCAATTTTTGGTGTTTCATGGTGCTTATGGGATATTCATGTTGCTTATATTGGCTGAGGTTACTAGGTATGCTGTGTTTAATCTCTTACATTAACTTCAGTGTGTGTCACCTTGGGTTGACTTTAAACAAAAATTTGTCCAAGAAAAACTGATCGTCAAATACGTTTTATAGCTATATTATTACAATAATAATCTAAATTTTCTTTTATAAAAAGGATTTAGAAAGTTTTATTCCCTAAAAATACACTGTGGGTGACAATCAAGTCTTAACAAGTGACCTAATTGACCTTTTTTCTTATCAGTTATTCGTTGTTTTATCGCCACATAGAGACAAACCTTAACCCGGACAGACATATGTACAAAAAATGAGTAGATCCTGTATAAGGAACTTGCTTCGCCTACCAATGCGCCATAAGTCTGTTATTATTTGTGGTTTTCTTTCGTAATCTTTTATATAATAAAGGAATTATATCATTTCGAAGTGATTTTGTGAATTCATTCTTATTGAAAAACAATTGGGCCAATAGGAGAGCTCGATTTCGCCACGTAAGCAAAATCGTGTGATGTGATTGGTTAATAAAAGTCAAAATTAAATTGAATTTTGTCAAACTTTAATAAATTTGATGAAAATTTTTGGTTGATAAAAAAAGCACATAAAAATATAGGTGTCAAATTTGTGAAAACAAAAACTTAAAAAAAAGAAGGTAATTAATAAAACATTAGTGGTTAAATTTTTAAAAATTATATAGAGTTAAATATAATATTATAAGCCTCCATGTTTTTTAATAACTTTGGATTATAAACAAATACCCCCTTATACTTTACGCATTATACTTTATATCTTAAAAAATACAATGTATATGTTGTTTTAAAATAAAAACATATAAATTTGCATAAGATTATAAGTATCGATTTTTTTTTACTATATACGTTCAATAATGACTTATTTATTTGATTTTTAAAAGTTTAACCTATATGGATACGAGTTTACATATTAAATACGGCTAAATTACTGAAAACAAGAATATAATTATCAAATTGTAAGCACGGGTTACTTTAATATAAAAATAAATATACGCGATTGTATTTATAACAATGACTCACGCAATTCTTATTTATTTTTATATAAAGATATCGAGAAAAACATTTTTAAAAAACTTTAAGGAGTATACTGAAACTTTATCATTTATATGCTATTAAACTTGCATCATGTGTACAACATAATATCAGTAGTGAAATTTAAATAACAACATCAACATCTTTGTCAACTAAATAAAATTAAATTTTGAGTTACCTAACACAAATTTTTACAAATATTTTACCAAATTCTAATGGATATTAATGCATGATGAAAAACTCGTGCATAAGTATTAGTTGTACTTGTATCACAATTTTCATGGGCAAATTCTTATATGTGTATATATACTGAAATAAAAAGTTAAAATAAATTTGATTTATGTGTAAACTTCGTGCGTGCACGAAACTTATAAATATATAATTATATGCGCTATTACCTTTAAAGACACAAGATTAACTATTAATACATAAATTTTTTTGTCAAAACCCGTGCATGCAAGGTATTATAACTAGTAGTTTTGAAATGGGAAAATACTTGGAGATTAGAGTCCCTAAAAGTTTAAGTTTAGATGTTAAAGACACAAACAAAAAGGGGATGGACAACTCATATGGACGTGCTATCAGAATCTCGGTTGGTGGTCATAGTTCACAAATGTTTGCAGACCTCAAAAAGTACTTTTACTATACCACTTTTCATTTTTTCAATGTTTTGAAACCCGGTTCGACTGGTCAAACATGTTCTGGCTTACACAACGGGTCAAAAGAAACCGGATTTTAAGAATTCCAAAACCTAGTGTGACCCGCCGGTTTTTACCCGTTTCAATAATTCCGACTGGGTTTGTCATTAAATCTCATATGTGTTCCGCATTGTATTTTACAAGTTTTTAAAAGCTGTTTAGACAGGTTTTTATGGAAGAAGATTGTCTCAGTTGTAAAACAACTTGAGTCAAGTTGGGGAAGTGTGAGCCATTGGATTTGATCCAATGACTCAAATGAAAAGAACTTCTTTTGATTTGATCCATTCAATGGCTCACAAACACCCAACTTGACTCAATTTGTTTTTACAACTTGGGACAATCTCCCTCCGGTTTGGAATTGTGTTTTAAACACTTTTTATATTCTATTTGGACAACATAGAGATGGGTTGTTTGGACAGGCTTATATGATGTTTTAACAACTTTTATATTGTAGCCTGTTTGGCAGAGTTTTCTGGTGAGTCTGTTAGTTTTTGTTACAAAAATAATATCTTTTAAAATAAGTAGCTTCGTTTGGATAAATTAACTTCAAGCTTTTATTTCAAACAAATATCTCCCAAAAGAAAAGCTGATTCATGAAGCTTTTTAAACATCTTGAAGTTATTAAAACTTTAAATTAATGATATACCCTCCAAACATTTGTTTAAAATTATAAATTTGTCCTTTTATGTCATTTTGATGGATTTAAACACACACCTTGTGTTAGTGTCCTTTTATGTCATAATACCAAGGACCAATTGAAGGACTATATATGGAAAGCATTAAAAAGTGGCAAGGTAATGTTTCAAAGCTGATCAATAATCCCGAAAAGTCAACTTGCTTATATAATACAGAAAAGAATAAATAAATTAGAAGGTTTTTACCCATTTGACATGTAGCACTGTTTCAACTTTCAAAGCAGATGAGCAATCCCAAAAGGTTGTTACCCATTGCTTGCATACAATATTGATAAGGAGTTTGGGTGCGTGTTGAGTTTAGATGTCATACGTTATTTCGTTGAGTATTCTTTTCTGAAACTAATACAAGTCTTATGTTTTCCGTTTATGCCTCAAGGCTGAATAAAGATGGGCCAGGGGATCATATTAAATAAGTATATTGACCAAACTTAAGGCTAAGATAACCAATGTTTGAAGGATTATTATGGGTAATATTGAGAAGGTAGTTGTTTCGTTTCGTGATGTCTCGTTTATTGGCCATCATTTAGCTACCTTTTTCGTCTTTTTAACATGTCAATTTTTGGTGTTTCATGGTGCTTATGGGATATTCATGTTGCTTATATTGGCTGAGGTTACTAGGTATGATGTGTTTAATCTCTTACATTAACTTCAGTGTGTGTCACCTTGGGTTGACTTTAAACAAAAATTTGTCCAAGAAAAACTGATCGTCAAATACGTTTTATAGCTATATTATTACAATAATAATCTAAATTTTCTTTTATAAAAAGGATTTAGAAAGTTTTATTCCCTAAAAATACACTGTGGGTGACAATCAAGTCTTAACAAGTGACCTAATTGACCTTTTTCTTATCGTTATTCGTTGTTTTATCGCCACATAGAGACAAACCTTAACATGGACAGGACATATGTACAAAAAAATGAGTAGATCCTGTATAAGGGAACTTGCTTCGCTTCCAATGCGCCATAAGTCTGTTATTATTTGTGGTTTTCTTTCGTAATCTTTTATATAATAAAGGAATTATATCATTTCGAAGTGATTTTGTGAATTCATTCTTATTGAAAAAACAATTGGGCCAATAGGAGAGCTCGATTTCACACGTAAGCAAAATCGTGTGATGTGATTGGTTAATAAAAGTCAAAATTAAATTGAATTTTGTCAAACTTTAATAAATTTGGTGAAAATTTTTGGTTGATAAAAAAAGCACATAAAAATATAGGTGTCAAATTTGTGAAAACAAAAACTTAAAAAAAAGAAGGTAATTAATAAAACATTAGTGGTTAAATTTTTAAAAATTATATAGAGTTAAATATAATATTATAAGCCTCCATGTTTTTTAATAACTTTGGATTATAAACAAATACCCCCTTATACTTTACGCCATTTATACTTTATATCTTAAAAAATACAATGTATATGTTGTTTTAAAATAAAAACATATAAATTTGCATAAGATTATAAGTATCAATTTTTTTTACTATATACGTTCAATAATGACTCATTTATTTCATTTTTAAAAGTTTAACCTATATGGACACGAGTTTACATATTAAATACGGCTAAATTACTGAAAACAAGAATATAATTATCAAATTGTAAGCACGGGTTACTTTAATATAAAAATAAATATACGCGATTGTATTTATAACAATGACTCACGCAATTCTTATTTATTTTTATATAAAGATATCGAGAAAAACATTTTTAAAAAACTTTAAGGAGTATACTGAAACTTTATCATTTATATGCTATTAAACTTGCATCATGTGTACAACATAATATCGTAGTGAAATTTAAATAACAACATCAACATCTTTGTCAGCTAAATAAAATTAAATTTTGAGTTACCTAACATAAATTTTTACAAATATTTTACCAAATTCTAAACTCGTGCATAAGTATTAGTTGTACTTATATCACAATTTTCATGGGCAAATTCTTATATGTGTATATACTGAACTAAAATGTTAAAATAAATTTAATTTATGTGTAAACTTCGTGCGTGCACGAAACTTATAACTATATAATTATATGCAGTTACCTTTAAAGACACAGTATTAACTATTAATACAGAAAAAAAAAATTTGTCAAAACCCCGTGCATGCACGGGTATTATAACTAGTAGTTTTGAAATGGGAAAATACTTGGAGATTAGAGTCCCTAAAAGTTTAAGTTTAGATGTTAAAGACACAAACAAAAAGGGGATGGACAACTCATATGGACGTGCTATCAGAATCTCGGTTGGTGGTCATAGTTCAAAAATGTTTGCAGACATCAACAAGTACTTCTACTATACCACTTTTCATTTTTTCAATGTTTTGAAGCCTGGTTCGGTCAAACCCGTTCTGGCTTACACAACGGGTCAAAAGAAACTGGATTTTAAGAATTCCAAAACCTAGTGACCCCGGTTTTACCTGTTTCAATAATTCCGACTGGGTTTGTCATTAAATCTCATATGTGTTCCGCATTGTATTTTACAAGTTTTAAAAGTGTTTAGACAGTTTTTATGGAAGAAGATTGTCTCAAGTTGTAAAAACAACTTGAGTCAAGTTGGGGAAGTGTGAGCCATTGGATTTGATCCAATGACTAAAATGAAAAGAACTTCTTTTGATTTGATCCATTCAATGGCTCACAAACACCCAACTTGACTCAATTTGTTTTTACAACTTGGGACAATCTCCCTCCGGTTTGGAATTGTGTTTTAAACACTTTTTATATTCTATTTGGACAACAGAGAGATGGGCTGTTTGGACAGGCTTATATGATGTTTTAACAACTTTTATATTGTGGGCCTGTTGGCAGAGTTTTCCGTGAGTGTTAGCTTTTTGTTACAAAAATAATATCTTTTAAAATAAGTAGCTTCGTTTGGATAAATTAACTTCAAGCTTTTATTTCAAACAAATATCTCCTAAAAGAAAAGCTGATTCATGAAGCTTTTTAAACATCTTGAAGTTATTAAAATTTTAAATTATGATATACCCTCCAAACATTTGTTTAAAATTATAAATTTGTCCTTTTATGTCATTTTGATGGATCTAAACACACACCTTGTGTTAGTGATATTTTGAGTTATATTAATAAGCACGCGGAATATACTTAGTACTCCATCCGTCCCAAAATTATTGTCTTTTGACTTTTAAGTCTTTCTTTCTCAACTTTGACCCTAAGTATTTGTGATTGTGTTATATAATACTTGATGAAATTATACCCAATTAAAATACATTTAAAATTCAATCCATTCATATATTTTAGATAAAATATTATATAACACAAACAAAAATATTTAAGATCAAAGTTGAAAATGAGAGACTGAAAAAGTCAAAATGGGACAATAAATTTGGGACGGAGGGAGTAATACTTAGAAGACAGATTATATGATGTAATGTAAGTAAGAACAATAAACACAAAGCTCCAATATTATTCAGAAATAATACGAGTGATCTTGTTTATCACTAGGGTTACACCTTGAAGCTAATATGAATAATACGTATACTAAGCAATGACATAGGATCTCCTTTTATAGCATAAGGAGTCCTTTACAAGATAAGTATAAACGTAACAATATAGAATATACACAAGATCTTTTCTATACTTATCAATACACGGATACATAACAATTATCTTAACAGCAGTGGTAATATTTGTACTGGCAGTGGTAATGACTGCTAGTGTAATCTTTAGCAGTGTTAACCACAAGACTATCATGGTAATCTGTTAGTATTATTCCCAACACATTTTATATCTTATAATTATATTTAACATCTAATTTACAAAAAACTTTTATTGGAAAAAAGATACAGCTTGTAGCTCATGTTAATAGCTTACAATTTTACATCTTACAGCTTACAATTAACAACTTACAACATATAGCTAGTTTTACCATACATACCTGTATGTTGTTTCAAAGTTGACTTTTTTCTTTTATCACTTTGTGGTTAAGTTGATGAGGACTAGAGTTATAATGCATTTTCCACAAACAGTGGGCCATTATCAAATGATACACAAGCTCAATAACTAATTGGATGATCCTTGTAAATTCGTAATATTGTGGTGAAAAAATAAAAAAATTAACCGCATTCAACCTCCATCATTGTCATGATGAAAATTTTGGTTCTATTATTATCTTAGGTTCATTTCCTCAGGTATTCACATACTTCGGACACTTTGTAGCTGGGGTTGTCGACCGGAAACACTCATATTAAGAACGAAAGTAAAGCCAATTGAAAATGTATGATCTCTTGTCTGCCAATTTAACCTGGTATCACATTATCATATATTCCCCGTCCCAAAATATAATTTCATATTTGACTTTTCAAAGTCTTTTTTCTAACTTTGACAGATTATTTTTTTCGCTATATGATACTTGATGAAAAGTATATCAATGAAAATATATTTGAAACACGAATCCATTTACATATTTTGTATCAATTATTATATAACACGAAAAAAATAACTACAAAGAGAAAGACTTTGAAAAGTCAAAAGTGACTTATATTTTGGGACGGAAGTAGTATCTACGGAAGTAGTATCTGTTTAACTGTAACATTCATTTGTATATGTATTGGGCTAAAGCCCGGTGCTAGAATGATCCATGTAATATTATATATTGTACCATATTGTTATTCATATATCGATCTTTACCTTACTTACATGGTATCAGAGATATCGATCCTCTAACCATAACTCCAATACACCTCCAATCCAACAAACCACGACTGTTAAATTTTTTTTTTGGTGTTGGTGATTTGTGCTTCGGTCATAGATCCACACGTTGTTACGCTTGCTCGTGCTGAACCTGGTTATTTTTCTACTACACAGTTACTATTAATTCTTGGCAATCTATTGTCCTACGTTATCACTCATAAACCCTAATCCAATAAAACCCTACACCGTGTTACCATGACTGGTTCGAATGACACTACCATTGTACCACTCTTGGAAAAGCATTTCATGGTTACACACCATCATCTTCTCACGAGGGTTCTTGTTAAACTCATTCTCGACAACTAGAACTATGCCTCACGGGCATACTTCTTCGAGCAGCTTTGTAGTGGTTATGACGCGGCTTCGTACATTCATGGTTCCTTGGATGCTATCACCACACGTGCTCCTCCCTCTTTCACTCCGAAAGAGCGCAAAGTGGATAACATTGTTCTATCATGGATCTTACGACACTCGTATTCTCTTCAATCAACTTTGGTTGTGGAACATCCACGATCAGTTAAGGAAGCATGGGATCTCATTATCGAGATTGTAAAAGAAAACAAACAGTCCCATACCATTGCCTTGAAGACGGAACTACGTTCGCTTAAACTTGGTGATATGAGTATCGACCTATACTTTAGGAATATTGAATCCATTGCTACCATTCTCACAAGTCTTGGAATTCCAATTAGTAGTGAAGATGTAGTAACATTTACTCCCAAAGGATTACCGGACAAGTATGATAATGTTTGTGGAATCATGCACTATCGGAACACCTTTCCCGATCTCAAACCGCCGTTCCATGCTAACAACAGAGGAGATGCGCCTCAAGTCTAAGTTTAATTCTCTACCTAACAACGGAGGAGATGCGTCTCAAGTCCAATTCTAATTCTCTACCCGTGGATTCCTCCTCTTCTTCTCCTATGGTACTTATGGTCGAATCAGGTATTTCCCGTCTTCCCTCTTATCCTCATGTCAATTCTTGGAGGCCGTGGTATAATTTTGCTAAAGGTGCAAGTCGTTTTAGTGATGGTTGCAAATTTGTGCATGATGCAAATGTCGAACCTAGCTCGAAGACTATTGCAAATAAAGGGGATAATAATACTGAGGATTTGTTAGTGAAATTTTTTGGTCGGTTGGGTTTAACTTCTCATGTCGAGACTCCTCTTGTTAACACTATTAATGCGCCTAAGACATCACATAACCCAACTGCCTATTACACCTATGCTAGCCAGGCCCGCTTAGTTATTTCAGCCCAACAACCTCACCCCATTACATCGATCGGGCCCCCCACCTGGTTTTCGCATATTACCATCCCAACACCGACCTTGGTTAATTATTTAAGCCCGTAGAGGCCCAACTCAGTTGATTCCCCCACAAGCCTATTGGTTATCCAACTATGAACCCGCCGAACGGCCCCATCCGGTCCACACCTCGCCTCTGGTCAATGGGACCTACGGCTCCCCCGGGACAGGAGACCACTCTACCTTATGCCTTTGCTACCGGGAAACTTCAAGATCCCAATACTGGTGCATAGAATATGGATACATGTGATAGCTCTCACCTTAATGATTCGATTAGTAGTCTTAGTAAAGTTTTTTTTGGGTAAAAGGTCAAAGACCCGGTAAATATATTACTCAAAAAACGATTAGTACAAAGGATATGGGTGAATCCCATATCTCACCCGCTACATAGGCTAAAAGCTTACATAACAAGATACTTCCTATTCTCTATATCAGAAAATAAACCACTACTCAAAAATAACATTAGACTCCTAAGAAAACAAAATTACTTCCTACCAAGTCCTTGGAGCTTGATACCATACGTGTCATAATAAGCATCCAAATTCCCTGGAAGATCGTAGACCTGATCCGCATAGTCATCATAATCATCTTCACGATCATGATCACCACCAAATAGGTTCGTTGACTCATCGAAAGTGTTCACAACCTCCTCTTCATCACTATCGGAGTCAACAATCTCTCCCACCTTAGTAAAGTTTTTAATATGTATATCTATCCACCTGTTTCGGTTGGTGACGGTCATTCTATACCTGTCACCAATACGGGCCATAGTATTTTGCCAACTCCTTTTAGATCCCTTCACTTAAATAATGTAATTATTACTTCTCATATTGTCAAAAATTTAATTTATGTTCGTCATTGTAAGTGATAATAATTGCACTGTCATGAGGTTTCTCATTTCTCCATTTAATACGTTATGGATAAGTTTGTTTTGTTCCTTTTGTAGAACATTATTGTAGGTAGATTGTGGACATTAAACATGTTGTAAGTTCAGATCAAATAGTATTACATTACATTATTATTGGAATTATTTTTGAAGTTTCAATGTACTTATTAGTTTTACCAGCTATTTAGACGTGGTTATAGCAGAGATTGAACATATGATAGTCACCACCTTTTTTTCTCTTTAAAATTGATACCTAGTGACAACATATTTCATCATTAAACTCACTAAAGGCATTAACTATGTCGTTAGTAGAATTTCTAAGTGACGACTTTCATAATATTAGTGACAATTCATCACAAAGTAGTCACGGCACAATCTTTGTCACTTTTAACTTTGTGACGGAGCTATAGTGATGGCAAGTGACAATCTTGATTTTCGTGACTAAATCGGTTTAGTGACGAATTTTCACTCTTAGTGACGATTTTGCAGCTGTCACTAAAGCCTTTTTTTCTTATAGTAAATGAGGACTGTTTGTTAGGGTTTATTACTATAATAAGTTGTTAGTTTTAATTGAATTTGATTGATACGAATTTCAAATACCTTCTCATTTCTCTGTGGTATGAGAGCTAATATCCGTGATTGTGGATTAAATGATGAATTAGCAATTCAAGAAAAGAAAGTAAATTAGGTTTCTTTTGTTTAATAAGACATATGGGTTCGTACTAGTTTAGGATCGTTGATTTTTTTGTATATTTGTTAGGGTTTTATTACTTTCCTATATATAAGCTATTGTAAGTTGCTATTTATAATTGAACCACAAGGACATTTTTTGGCCAAACTACGCGGACAATTTTTGCAATTTGGCCAAATCACAAGAACGATTTTTGCAATTTACTCTTAAAGAAATTCATAAAACTTGTCACTAACTTACATACTTATTAGCCAATTTACAATAAAATATTTTCACCCATCGCTCATGGTCTTCGACAAAAAAAGGTCACAGGTAGCACTTTCAAAATAGATATTTAGTCAACTAATATAGCAACAGATTTAATAATTTGATATATGCTAACCTAATTAACTTGTTAGGCCGGATTGGTAGAGTCGACGACTTAGGAGAGTGGCTGGGAGACGATCAAGTTAAGAGTCTTAAGGTTAATTTAGTGTGGCAGGCTAATTATGTAAAATTACTTTTATAGGGTCTAGCTAAACTGTAAACTGATAGAGTGAAGGTGTATACACTCAAACAAACATATATTAGTACATATTATTATAGAATGATGGAAGAGGAAAAACTGTCTTACCGCATTTTGATGTTCAAGTTGATGTTCCAACGCTCTCTCAAGTCTCGTGACAATCTCATCAATATGTGGGCGCTCGATCGTTCTTCTTTCAAGCAATCGTATGCTATTTCAAAAAATGTTAAATGATTGAGAGTCCATTTGATTCCATAGATCCCAATCAATTATTTCATTGAGTTTCTTCTCCCTATAATGGGTAACACCCACCAAAGCCAAGTACTTATTATCATGGTCGCTGTTGATTACCGCTCTCCTACCACACAGTAGTTCAAACATTACGATCCCAAAGGAGTATATATCTGATTTGTGGCTCACACTTTTAGTCTCCAAACATGTTGGGTCTGTATACCCATCCGTACTCCATACTTTATCACAATTGAAAGAATTGTGCCTTTCAGATGCTTTGATCTTCATTGAAAGTCTAAATTCACATAACTTGGGCTCCCAATTATCATCTAATAGAATTTTCTCAGTATCGATGTTTCGATGTATAACGCTAAAATCACGGTGCTCATCATAATGAATGTAGCTCAATGAATGCGCAAGGCCAACACATATCTCCAATCTTCGCACCCATGTTAACAACATAGAGTGATGTAGATAGTTATCAAGACTTCCGTAGATCTCACGCTTGATAATGATGATTTTCTCATCATTCTCATCACAAAACCCAACTAATGAAATAAGATTTTTATGCTTGAGACTAGAAAGCATTGAAATCTCAATCCAAAACTCTTGTTCTTTTTCTTCATCCCTTTCTTTATTTAACCTCCGAGCAGAGATATTAATCAGCTCACCGGACCACATGATCTGTCCCTTGTAATGATTTCCAAATCCACCATCTCCATGAATATTTTCTTTATCAAAGTTGTTGGTGGCGGAAAGTATAATTTCAAGGGAGACTTTTAAGTGAGCAAAGTCGTCATGATTGACTGAAGACATCATGTATGTATCTGTTTGTTTATCTGAACCAAAAAGGGCGTCAAGGTTAAAAAAAGAAGCGAACGAGTTTTTGGGCGATATACATAAATCTGTTCGGTTTGTGTTTGTATATATTGAAGATGTGGACAGGTGTGTGGGGTTCTGCATTATTCGTACGCTATTGACTTTTTGACCATTAACATTACACAAATTGTCTACAGCGTATAGGCAACTTTTATTGAAGTAATACAAAGTTTGAATATAATAAAGGGTCAACAAATATGAATGCGCCTTCTCAACAACAGGTCTTGAATGGCTGCTAGTGCGTAGTTGTTTTAGTTTATTGTTTAGGTGATATGTTCTTATACACAGATCGAGGAGATATGCTTTTGCCATTAACTAAATGACCATTGTCTGCCACTAACTAAATGACCATATATAATACTCTACATGCTTTTACAAGTTTCATTATTAACCGCACCACAAAATAAAGCAAGCTCATTGTTCTTTATCTGAACAAAAAAGGGTGTGTGGGTTGTTACAAAAAGAAACGTAGGAGTGTTTGGGTGATGATATGCATATGTGTGTGGGGTTCCTTGTTATATCTAATTGAAACATCAGTAATATTAGCTAGTATCAACATCTATCTTGACAAAAATTTACTAAAGATGCTTATAGTATTCATTTTTTTGAAAGTAAGCAATATATTATCACAACAAAAACAGAAACAATACATCCAACTTTCATAATCTAAATGATTAAAGAAAGTGAGACCCAAGAAAATTAAAAACCCGCCAGGGCTTACAACGAAACATATACAAAATAAAACTGAAAAAAAAAGAAAAAAAAAAGCCCCTACAATATTCTCTTAAATAATGCATATAAACAATCTTGAACACAACAAAAAATATGCATAAATGAGATATGTGGTATAAACTATGAAAGGGGATAGTCTGTGTTTTAGACAAAAGAGACTAGGAAAGCGAGTATTGTTTACCATAAAAGATAATGGTAGGCTCTATCTTCAACTTTCAAGTAAGGAGACGAGTAGTCCATCATTATTGGTTGCTTATATCTAATTTTTAGGAGCCGCAACATGAAAAAAATGGGTTTTTGCAAAAAAATGTAGATAAACAAGTATAGTTACAGTCTGTGCTTTTCTACGGGTTCTATCTTTTGTATAAGTTAAAATTATAAATTGTTTCAGCTTATTTGCAAGCTATTGTTGTTGACTTCTTGCTGTTGTGCTACCTTGCTATCTATGTATTTAGTATTTTAGCTATATTTAACAAACTATGGGTACCCATGGGTACCCTGTGACTATAGTTTTCAGCTAGCAAATGTTATTCAGTTAAATGTTTTTCTAACAAACATATAAAGAATCTCTGCCAAAAAGTACCTGAAGTGTTGATGAGTGAAAGTAAGGGTATATTGAGAGACTATTTTTGTGTGTAAGAGATATTAAATGGTTTGTATGAATTTATATGGTGGATGCGGTAACATATTTTTAATAACATTATTGATAGTAATGATTTTTAGCGGTTACATGTTTTTAATAATTATCGAAGACTGTTATAATGAAGATTAAATGGGCTGTTACAATGTTATAATGATATTGATAACTATCAAAAAACAATATTTTCATAACAAGCAAGTTTAAGAGTCTGAATTTTCAGCCTTGCTAATATTGGAATTGTCCCAAATGCATTATAATGTAGTAGAGATATAATGTATCACATAATTAAGATAATAATATAACAAAAAACAACGTAAACTTAATTTTATAAGTTAAAATGAATACGTTGAAAACATGGTTCTATTCAAAATTTTATAAGGAATTACTAAATTTAACAATAACAATAGTTTTATCAATAAAAAACTAAAATATATGATTAGGATAAAAGAACCTTTTTTTTCTTTCACAGTTAGGAGCCATTTTTTATAAATGCAAAACTTAATTTTGGCGTTAGTTAGTAGATTTAAACAATGTAAAATAACTCAACTATTGTGACGGGTAAAGATCCGGTGAGAAGAAAACTTAAAATGAGAAGAATGAGAAATAACTATAACCGCATATTTGAGATGCATCGACTTGAATGAGATGCATCTCTATTCATTTAGATGCATCACAATTAGTTTCGAAAGTGATTTTGAAGTGCAAACAATGCAAAGTAGTACTAGCAACAAATTTGACTCGCAGAGGACGAAAAATACATAGGATTTGTATGATTTGATGAAATGCATCTAATATATGTATATGCATCTAATTTTTAGCTAGAAAATATATTGTGATCCATCTAAAAGATTGGGGATGCATTTAAATCAAAACGATGCATCTCTAATGTGTAGTTATAGCTATTTCTCATTCTTCTTATTTTAAGGATACTTCTCCATTTCATATTCAATTGGAAACATATATATACCAAGTTTATTATACTACCCCAAAAAAAAAAGAAAAAAAATGATTGAAAATTTAATAAAACACGAAGCATTTTACATGTACAAGTATATAAATAATTAAAACTTTCTTGTGAGAAATTGGTATGCAAAATACAAATATAACTTTATGAAGAAAAGTTACATCTATGTAAGTTTTACAAAAACGTTTTCGCAAAATGACGTGGCTAATAACCTTAACTTAAAGACATTCCTTCTCTTTATTCAATTGCCCAATAGATTTAATAGTTACAACGACACATCATTTAGTGAAAATATTTTTATTAAATTTATGTGAATATAGCATTCTTGAGTCAAAAAGGTAATTGGAATAGAAGCCAAAGTACACACTTAAGGTGTGTTTGGTATATTTTGGTACAGGGGAATGATTATTTTAAGAATAAAAACATGTGGTACATTATACGAGAATCATGTACCAATATAAAATTCCAATATATTAGTTTTTTGAAACTAAGCTAAGGAGGTGGCTTCGAATCCATTCCTAGTCATTTAATCATCTTAATTTCCTTTTCCCTCACAAACATTATATACTACAAGAATAGAGCCTTTTTGCCATGACCCAATGTCCTGAGGTAAAACCCAAAAAGTCATGAAATTCATATTTATCACAATATATTGTATAGTGTATTGTATAGAATCAAGTATGATTAGTATCAATCATTTAATAACTCGAATCGACTTGTGTGAACATCACATACGAAATGGAATGATTCCTCTATATCGAATAGTGTGACACTAGTAGTAATATTACTTCTTTTTATAAAGCTATAAAATATTTTAATGGCAAAAGATATAAATCCAAACCTAACCCATCATTTTTTCCACTAGCAAAAAAAAGACATTTCTTATAAATTTATAAAGAAAACATAACTAAAGAAAGCTTGTGACCTATCACAAAAACAAAAGAAACTTTAAAAATATTGTACAAATCAAAAGCGAACCCAATAAGATAACCACTAGTTTCATATTCACACGGCTTTTAATTGAGACAAAATGGTTGCATTATTTAAAGATGCAAACGATAAAAACTACATGGTGTTTCTTTAGAGTGCATTACATTATACTTGTAAGATACATGTGGACTCGCAATTTCAAACTTTTAGATACGTGCAATAGATAAAGTATGAAGTATTGAGTTGAGATCCATATAGAACTCAAATTTGTCGTAGAACCAATTAACCAATCACATCCATCCATTTTTTTATCTAAATTATTAAAAATCATTTTCCACTTTTTTTAAAACAACATATCTTGCAAACGATAAATCTTCAAGCTACAAAAATACCATCGTGACGAGAACCAATTATCTTTCTATAGATATGCATTGTTATATACTTTCGACGAACTTTTTTTGTTCGTCCAGAAAAATCACATGTGATTTGTAAAAATCACATGTGATTCGTAAAAATCAAATCACATATGATTTAAGAAATCACATGTGATTTTTACAAATCACATGTGATTTTTCTGGACGAAATTTTTAAAAAAAAAATTCGTCGAAAGTATATAACAATGCATATCTATAGAAAAATAATTTAATTCTCGTCGAGATGGTATGATTTTTTGGCGAACGATTAACAGTTGTGAGATATTTAATTTTAAAAAAAGGGTGAAAGTTTATTCTTTATATTTTAATTAAAAAAATGAGTGGCTATGATTGGTTCATTGGTTTTATGACAAATATGAATTCTATATTGAACTTTTCTCATGAAGTCTTATCTTTAAGGTGTATTACACATATACAAGTACTATATATAAAAACAGAATTGCTTGTTTAATAAAGTTTGTTTTCGGATGGATATGTTCACAGGCGGAGCCAATGAATGTTACATGAAGGGCAAAAGAAAAAGACAAAACGTTAACCAGAGTTGAACGCTTGACCTCAACTGTGCAGAAGTAAGGTGTCTTACCAAATTGACCAAGGATATTTTACTTTCGAAAGCTCAACTAAGTATTGTTCTCTGGTTATAATTGGGACATCTTCTAAAAATTCAATGATTAAAAAAAAGAAAAAAAAAAAAAAAGATACGTTGCACATAAAATTTTCTTGAGAGAAGATACCCATACTACACTACAACAAAGTAGTAACTTACTCACACTTATTAGAATATATAGCCACACTTTAAAGTGTGAAGAATAAAAAAATTCACACTAGTATGCGTATGAACCAATTGGGTGTAGCAAATATTTTCACACCTTCATGTGTGAAGCTTTATCAATATTTTTCACACTTTTAAGTGTGAGGTTTTAAAAATAATTCTTCACACTTTTAAGTGTGATGATTTTGTTTTGAAATAATTCTTCACACTTTTAAGTGTGATGATTTTGATTTTGAATAATTCTTCGCACTTTTAAGTGTGAGATTGAAATTCTTCACACTTTTAAGTGTGGGATTTTAAAATAATTATTCACACTCTTAACTGTGAATATCCTTTAAAAAAAAGTTCACATTTCATAAAGTGCAAAGAAAAAAGCGTGCAGAAATGACAAATTTGTTATAGTGCTACCTGTAACAGAGAACCGCCAATGGAAATGGAAGCTTTATGTAGATACCTGCACCTTTACTCAACTTTATAAACATTTGTATTTTACTCTAAAACCCGACTCGTTTACAACCTTACATATACAAAATTATGATTCGTTTACATCATTACATATACACAATTATCACTTATAAAAATTAAAATATATATGATTTTCATTTGATCATAAAAACTACAAAAATTATTAAAAATTTTATATTTTCTCTCTTTTTTTTAAACCAACATAAAACCCAAATCCAAATCCACATTTAAACCTCTTACGAACCAACCGTAAGGTTAATGTTTTTAATTTTGGTCTTTTTCATGTAACAACCGCTCTTGGTGCTACCAATTTTAATAGTTACTTTTTATTTTTCAAAATTATTGTTTCTATTTTAATTTATTATATATTAAAATAATTGTTCGCTTTAAATTTGATAATTAAAAAACCTTTGAACAAAGGAAGTAAAATTTAATTGCATAGGTTTGTGTAATAATTACACTTTCTTAACGATCTTAATTATATTGTGTTTTCCTCATGATTTTTTTTCCTTTTCAAAATAGTTGAAGTAGCCAGATTCAACGCTTGACCAACCTCAATTTACAATAAAACACGTTCATCTAATCACAAATTAAATAGGTCAATTCTAGCAATAATAACTGTAAATTTCCACTTATCATTTTTGCTTTTTTTTCCTTATAATATAATAAAGAGTAAAGTCTAAAATATATCCATGTGGCACGTGTCTCGCTTTACATCCTCGTGGTTTTTTTTGCCACAAACCATCCATCCGTTAGTAAAGTTGGCACAAAACCATACCCCGTTAGTACAGTCAATCAATGAGGACTAACGGCGCAAATATTTATCCGTTATGTCCTAACGTAAGTTAAGATATTTGCATCGTTAGTCCTTATTGACTATTTTACTAACAGAGGGATGTATTTTGGACTTTTCTTCAAAATTTTAGTATATTAAACCGTTTAAGTTTCAACGAGCCTGTTCATGTTGGAACAATACCACCACCCGCAACCGCCACCACCAACACCCACTACATTCACCAACTCCACCCACCACCACCACCACCGCCACCACCATCCGCCACCACCACCACCCCCCACCACCACCACCAAGGTCCATCGCCCGCCATTCCACCACCACCACCACCACCACCAACACCCCACCACCGCCACCAACACACCACCCACCACCACACACCACCCACCGCCACCAACACAACCACACCACCACCACCCACAACCACCACCATCGCCAACCACACCACCACCGCCGCCACCACCAAAACCACCACACACCGCCACCACCGCCGCCACCACCACCACCAACTCTTCCACCACCACCACACCCACAACCACTACCAACCCTTTGCCACGCCACCACCACCGCCACCACCATGCCTCGCCAATGGCGTGGAGTGGTGGGTGGTGACAGGTGGTGGTGGTGGGTGGTGATGGGTGGAGTGGTGGTGGTTGTTGTGGGTGGGTGGAGGTGGTGGTGGGGTGGTGGTGATGGGTGGAGGTGGTGGTGGTTGTTGTGGGCGGTGGGTGGAGTGTGGTGGTGGTGGTGGGTAGCGGGTGGGTGGAGGTGGTGGTGGTGGGTGACTGGTGGAGGGCGTGGTGCGCGTGGTGGTGGTGGTGGGTGGAGGTGGTAGTGGTGGTTGTGGTGGGTGGTGGTGGTGGCGGTGGCGAGTGGTAGGTGGTGGTGGTATTATTCCACCATGAAAAGGCCGGCCGAAACTTAAACGGGTTAATATACTAAAAGTTCAAGAAAAGTTCAAAATACATCCCTCTGTTAGTAAAATAGTCAATGAGGACTAACGATGCAATTATTTTAACTTATGCTAAGAGATAACGGCAAAATATTTGCATCGTTAGTCCTCATTGACTGAATTTAATAACAGATGGATGGTTTTGTGCCAACTTTACTAATGGAGAGATGATTTGTGCCAAAACCATGAGGATATAAAGCGAGACACGGGACAAACCACATAAATATATTTTGGACTTTGCTCTATAATAAGTACACTTTGTTTATAATTGATCCAAAACAATCAATAAAAAAAAAACAACTAAAAATCCATCATGACTTCATATAATATGCATCGAATCTGGCCACTGCATGTGTCATCCATCCTATTCTTCATAAACTAAATTCTTAGACTACATTTTCTCATGCTCAATCTGAAACAATACATCAAGATTCTTTATATTTTCTATATCGGGTCCTTCATGAGTATTTTTGGTTAAAGGGATTATACCCTTAATCCACACTCCTTAATTTAATTTATATTTTTCTTGAATTATATCCTCTTAGAGTTTCTTTAGAATGAGTCCATATTTTCCTTTCAACGATAAGATCTTATTGGAAGACTGATTAAATCTATTGTTAATTATCAAAGTATGTATACGTAATAATATAGAAACCATCTAATTGGGTGAGACCATTATACATAATCAGGGTCCAAACATAACATCGACTAACATGCCCCTGTAGTTTGAGCAGAAGGTAACCGAACAATCAAGTTGTCTCGAAATTCTTCTAACAAAACAGTAGGCAATCTCTTCGTAAAGATATATGCATATCAATAAATATAAGGCACATGAAGAGACATGTCCTTTAGCAACCATATCGCGTACAAAATGAATGTCTATCTCAGTTAGTACGTTGATGTTGAACTGTCTCTAAAATCAATGGCACTCACATTATCACAATAAGTAGAGTAGCATAAAATAAGAAAATATGTAACTAACGAAGAAGATTACAGATCCAGGCAGTTTCAGACACAACATTAGCAACACCTCGATATTATACTTCGGCACTAGACAAGAAAGAGTGTGTTCGTCATTTCAAGGACCAAGACAACAAGTTATTACCCAAGAATACTTAATAATGGGAGGTGTAGAGATGTGTACTAGAACATCTAACCCAATCAACATCTAACACTACTACACAAAAGTGTTTTTCCCACGGCAAAATCGTGAGAAATCCCGTGGAAAGGGCCTTCTTCCACGGATTTCACACGGAATTATTCCGTGTGAAAAAACCCCGTGGGTAAATATTTTCCCACAGATTTTCCCACTCGCTGACTATTTTTCCCACAGATATCATTGTATGTAACTGTAGGTTTATTACCCACGATTTCCCACGGATATTTTCCAACGAATTTTCCACGATTTTCGAAAAAATTTCCAATCAATTATTTGCTCTCAAAAATCGCCCCATTTTTGAGAAATTATTTTTTAGAATTCAATAATTATCTAATATTTTAAATTAGTATTTTGTTTTTTCACTGTTTATTGGTATAGCGCTTTTTTTTGGCAAATATATTAAAAACATTAATTATAAAAGCAATTAACCCCAAACTATCAAAATGCAAAAAAAATCAATAACCAATCCAATATAATAAAATTTAATAAATACAAAACTAATATCAATGAAACACATAAATCGTTTAATTGATTATCATACATCTAGGAAAACACTACATCTATTCAAAATCTTTTATCTTTTCTTGAACCGCATATTTGGTGTTCATTCGATAACTATTTTCTGTTTCTAGGCGATTGTACATCCGATTCCCCGGGCCGCGTCGAGTAATCTTCTATCTTTTCTTGAACCGTTTATCACACAAGATCTACAATAAATATTACAAGATCTACAACAAAAAAGAAGAATAATATTATAAATGGTAACTTAGAGAAATAAAAGCTAATTAAAACAAAGCTGATAAGTTTATCAATTGTGTGTAATCTGTTATTGGCAAACGATATTGTCAACAAACAAATACCCATGTAACTAAGTTATTTCATATTATTACTGTATTCGTATATCAAATAAAAAAAACAATGATAAATTAAGACAAACAAAGTCTCTCTGAAGATGATGGTGGCTTGAGATCGACGAATTAACAGTGATGCGAGCTCTTCAAACTACAAAAAGGCATAAAGATATTCAAATTAGCCATAAATTTTTATTTTTGATTTGAAATCTTAAAACCATTTAGAAGCGATATACCGAACAGGGTGCCTTCGATGTCGACATTGATTCGACGACAACAAATGAAGCCACAGAAAGAACAGTGGTTGGTTGACAGTGAAGGATGGAGATGAAATATTGTGAGGCGGCTGCGTGTTAATGGATGGAATTAGGGTTGTGACAAGCATTTATATATTCATTTAGATTTTTATTTTTGGTTAAATATATTTTCGTTTTGGGGGGATTTTTGAGTCAAAAACTCAAAATATTCAATATTTCCGGCTAAAATTTAGTTTTGGAGGGATAGATTTTTGTTTTTTTGGTACATGGTAGTTTTTATTTAGCTATTTTCATCTAGAAAAAAAAATGTAGTAGTCAATAAAAAAAGTTGACCCGACCCAAAAACGATTAAATTTATTTGGGTTATATATTTATGTAAAAAACATTATTCGGGTTTTTTGGGTAAACCAGAGTAACCCGAATACCAAATATGGTTGGGCATCGGGTTGAAAATATTTGGCTAACTTGGGTTCAGGTCGATCTGATAAAAAAAAAATAATATATTTTTATAAATTATCTATATAAAAATATTGAATTGGACATTTTTTTTAAAATCATTTTACTCATATTCGGGTTGTCCCGAACCCGACTAACTCAAGTTTAACTAGAGTCGCTTAATTATTAAAATTCCTCTTACTTACTACAGACCATCAAATTAATGACCTTTGTGTCAACTCTCAGTAAATAATTAATTATCAAGTAGGCGCGGTGCTTCAAGATTAAATTTCCTCCTATTCAGTGGAGATGGGACAAGTTTAGCTATATTCAATGGGCGCCTACTTCAAGTCACGGTACATTACATCTAAATCATTACATTAATAAACGGAATAACTAAAATGTAGTAGGATTAATATGGCTAACACGTCCTTCTCATTATTGATCTCAACCGTAGTATAATTAGGTTTATTTTATTGTTTATTTAGTTTAATAATTACAAATCAATCAAAACCCTTGCTAAATCTCAAAACTCACTAGATTAATACTTAGCGCACTATTCTTGAGATCGACCTACTTACTCCATAGGCTACAACCGACCGGGTACATCGCCTAAAGGTATGTGTCTATTAGGTATAGTCCGGTTGGTCTTCACGAAAATATGTACAAAGAACAACATCTCTCACAACTGGTCTTCACGAAAATACCGAAGGGTCACACCGGTCTACACTAAAAGGGACACACAAGCAGTAATGAGAAAAGAGTGATGAAATGAAATGGAAGTAGTGAGAAAATGATGCGCTCGTTATACGGTGTTAATTGGACAAGCAAATTGTTCTCAAAATGGACACCTCTAATGCAAATTCAAACGGTCAAAATCTAGATCCATATGTTCATAAGGTATGGTATAAATTTTAGAATGATTCAATGGTTAACAAACTTGGGATCACTATTTCCCTCAATCATTGCACAAATAATGGTACTACCAAACCTTCGATGATAATCAAAGGATAAGTTGAGTTGTCCGTAAGTTACTTGATCTAGGTTTAGCACATACTCGACTCAAGCTCCGCTTAAATGAGCACAAGCCAAAAATGTGTTTGGCTCAAGTTTTACAAAGACGACTCGAATGATAAAAATTTAATAAATGGTTCAAAAAAATGTTCATTTGATTGAGACGGCCTTGTAAACGTCATCCCAATTCTCAAAGATAATGAAGTTGGCGAGAGGCCATCTCACATGGATGACATTTGAAGATCATCGGATCATTTTGATATAATTTGGATGGTTGTCTCATCGGGAATAACGTTATCTAAAAGGAACATCCTCTAAATGAGTAGATCAATTGGGTGAGCAACATAATAGGTCAAATCTTGATCCGACATTAATGTTACAGTGCCTCTCAAGGACCGGTGGGCACAGTATTGATCCACATATATATATCCAACATCCGGAAATACTTCTTGATTCATCATGTAAAAGGGTACATAATACTGTATCATGAATCTAGCTCAACTACCTCATTTGGTAAGCATTTAATATTATGATTTATTACATCAAACAACAACGTTTATTCTCCAACTTCATAAGTTACTCTTATGTCCGGACTTGGTCATGATCAATCGAAACATATCACAATGGCTAATGATTTGCACACTTTAAAAAATTATTTGCACACTCAAGGTACAAGCAGTTGAAGTAGAATGTTTAATACTATACAAGCATTTGATGCACAATTAGAGTGTCTCAATCAATACTTAAAATGTGCAAATCAATTCCCTATCATAATCAACCCAACAACAGTTAAATAAAAAGTCATAACATCCAACTACAGTTATGCATCACCACGATCAATCGAAACATCACAATCAACCCAAAAATGCACTGCTCCTAATTTAGGTGTGAACATTGGCTTCAACTTCTATGGGTCAGCTATATCCACACCTACAAATGAGAGCCTAGTGCTTTGGTCAAGTGATGAGTGTCTAAATACTCATCATTTTTGTACTATCTAGACCGCAAAAACATCCTAAAACACTTTAAATGCATCAAAATGATGAAAATATCATAAACAAGTGTTTTATATGTTTTAAATGCAAAAATACCAAAATCAGATGAAAACGTATCAAGTTTGCATAATTGGCAGTTTTAGTCCCCCAAGTTACAAAAGTTGTCAAAATTAGTCCCTGGTAATTCAAAAACTTGTAAAATGTCATTTAAGGTCCATAGGATTCAAAAGTTGTCAAAATAAACCTTTTAAAGTTTAAAATTTACAAAATGACAACTTTAGTCCCTCAACTTTGGAAAAATGCAAATATGGTCCTTGTACTATTCAAAATTTGCAGGTTTAGTCCTTGTGATAAGTTTGGAAAAGTTTCAAGATCAGTCCTTTATGTTTGGTGGAATTACATGAATGGTCCTTGTGATTATTAAGCTACAAACCAAACGGATACCCTTTGTTATTATTTAACCCAAAGCCCAAACCCAATATCTAAACCCTACCATATTTTAAAAAAAAAGAGTAAAACCGCCTAGTATCAGAGCACCTTCTCTACCACACCTGCATCCCAAAACCACCTGGTTTCACCACTTGCCACCTTCTCACCTTATCCCCCCAGCTCATACTAACACTTCACACCTTGTCCCCCTCCACCTCCACATCCAACAAGAAGCATTAAATGCCGAAAACTCCTGCCAAAGACTCTTTTGGCCAAAAGTAAAATCAAAGGCCAAGATGAATTTGACCAATCCAAAGGCTGGGATTATTGATGGGAAAGACCAAGTGGGACCCACAGAGCCCTAGAAGTCATTATAAAGAAGGAAAGAAGCGTAGATGAAGGGGCGAGTTTAGTAGTAGTGTAGTTTAGTTTTGCTTATGTCGTTTTAAGTTTTTCAAGTTTTCCAGTGTAAATTTAAACTTTCAAGTATTTTGTAATCATATTCCAGTGTGTTTTAAACCATTTTCAGTTATCAATTCCAAGTTTTAATCTGGTTTCAGTTTATGTTAAATTCCATGGTTAAAATTTCATAATATGCAAAAGTTGTTAATGGTTGTTGTTACTATCAAGCTAATTCATATAAGCTTTTGATAAAGCTTATAAGTTATTAGAAACAATTTAAACTCAGTTTAAACTCAAAATAGAAAAATCACCAAAATTACCAAGAAAATAGTTAAAAATAAAAAACTATGGAGAAGTGATCAAGACAATGATGCAAAGGTTGATTTTGGAATGCTTATTGGTATAGAGCTTAGTGGTAAGCCATAAGTGTAATCTCAGTTATTAATTCTCAGTTTGGTGAATGAACTCAATTTGTAAGCATTTCTTCAAAAATTTGCAATCTTAAGTATAAGTGTTATAATTGTTAATCTCAAAGCTTAAATATGTTTACTACTCCAAAATATTTTCAAAAATATTTTCATTCTTTGTTTTATAACATGTTTTTCAAAAATACCAAAAATATTCCTCTTTACCCTCTTACCCTTTTGATTCTTCATTTCTTACCCTCTAGAACCATTTGATTCTTTCTATGTCTTATCCTCACCCTCTTGGTTGTCAATGGTGTGGTGGTCCTTATAATGGTGGCAATTGCCCCAGTTGTAGCATGGTGGAATCAGAAACGGGTCTGTCTATAACCAAGATCCCTATTCCTACCATAACACAACCGATTTATTCCATCAGCTACCGCACTGTGAGACTCAGCAGCTTTATCGTTGTGAGTACCGCGTGGTGGTTCACACTCCAGTTCTGATTGTCAATCGGAAACACGCTTGTCTATGAGCGTGTTCCCGATAACAATTATGACTACAACACATATGACTCACGTACCACATCGCTTTACTGTTGTGAGTATTGTGGAGGTCCTCACTCTAGCTCGGATTGTCAAACAGGGAATCCAATTCCTTGTAATAATTACGACTATTCGTTTCAAGACCAACCTCCACAATACCAAATGATTCAAGAAACTCCTCATGAAACTACGCTGCACCTTCTATCAAGAGTCTTGAGTTATTAAAAGAACTTAAGGAGGAGTCGGCTATGTCACATGAGAAATCCATGGAGGAATTGTTAGCGGAGGAAATTGAGCTAAATTAGATTCCCAGATTGCCATTGAAAACACTTAGTAGGAATCTATTAGACTACAAAAAGCATTCAAATCTAGCTCTCAATTCCATTTCATTCCCGATGACGATGATGATGAAGATACCCTTGATATTCTACAATTTTATTCATCAAGTTCATCAGTTGAGATTCCATCCGTGGAAATGCAGGGAGAAAAGAATATGACTGAATCACTAGCAGTAGAAATAATGGAACTTGTAGAATCCATAACTGCTAGTCTTTCTCAACTCCCTCATTGCACTGTTATCACACCCGAGGTTCACACTCACTCTCTGAACATAGGGGATGAGTATCTTGACACTGTTCCTGAAAAGGAATCGGACGAATTCATAAAGTCTAGTGTTGAGGACTTTGTCCCAATCCCGAGAGAGTCACAGGGAACTTTTGATCATATGTGTGATTCTATTTCTCCTCTTGAGTGTTCAAAAGATCATTTTGAAACTTTCTCCGATGTTAGCGACGATTGTACTTCTCATGGAAACATCGAGTATGTTGAGGCATCACTCCCAAACTCTCGAGGTCGATCATCTTCTTGAGGAGTTCACCGATGAACTCACTCACATCAATCCACTTTCATCGGAAAGTAATGATAGTCGTTCTGATTTCAAAGCCGATCCGAGAGACCGAAAGTCTCATTGATAATGATCGTTCACTCACTTCTTATCCCAACAGTCCAATAGAGAATATTAATCACTTTGTTCCTGAAACATTCAAAACTACTTTCACTAATCCTCTATTTGAATTCACTTCAATTCACTTTAATTTCTGAGAATCCACTCTTTGATGCTCTCGATTGAGGATAGTGATGAGTCCACAGTGGAACAAGAATTCATAGATTTACATCTTGTGATTGATTCTCTTCACGAGGAGTTCACGATGAACTCACTCATATCATATCTCCCACGAGTATGATAATTTCCACTTTGATCTAGACATTCCCATAATATGTCTTGATCGTTTAGCTTAACCGAGGAGATTCATGAAACTATGAATTCTCCTATTGAGGATGAAGAGTTAGTCATGATTTGTATCATGATTTTCTTTCTTTTCTTCATATATCCTGTCACTTCTCCTGTTCTTCACTCCTTCGGGAATGAAGACATTATCTTTGACCCCAGCATTTTCATGTATCATTTGTGAGCCGGTTCTATCTATATCTCATCGGTGTGGAACTTTCACGTACTTCAATGTTTATCCAAACATCTTGAATGAAAGTCCGATGGAGATTGTCTCTTCCACTTACTTCCCCATGAACAAATGAATTCGGGGTCGAGTCAAGCTAGCGTCTCGGTAATCAAAAAAAAAGTAACACACCACATGGGTTTTCACCCGTGAGTACCACCTTAGTGTGGGGGAGATGCCCCACATGTTGTATATAGATTTTAAAAAAATGAATGAAAATTGTATATATTAAAAAAGAGAATAATTGTTGTGTTTCTACACTTAGCTAGTAATATTATCTTTTTACGTTCTAAGTTTCGACATAACAGCCGGTACTTTGAATATTGAGGACAATATTCATTTCTAAGTGTGGGGGGAAATTCTAGCGAATTTGATCATAAATGTACCCTTTTAGTCCCTTTTTCCCCAAAATAGCCAAATTAAATTTTTTTTTTTAGTGGAAGTACTATGTACTAAACACAACAAATGGTAATCACTCCACCATGTCTAACCCACATAAGGATTGGCTAATCCAAGAGCAAACGGCTCTTGGTAAAGATATCTCAAATCCGTTTATGGCTTGCAATTTGCCCAAAATTGTATGGTGTTCAACTCACCATATCTTTAATTAGTGAAAAGTTGGCTAGCCCGCAAGTTTATGGCTTGTGGTAAAGGCAAGTGGAAAAACCATAATTGGTAATCGACTCACCAAAGATAATATTGATAATTTATCTAAAGAGTTGGCTAGTCCGAGCAAACGGTCTGTAAAGACAAATCAAAACCGTTGAAAGCTTGTGATTTGCTCAAAATCATTTGGTTATCATTGTACCAAAGTTCTTACTTGAACTAAAACAATTGGCTACTCCTGAAGTAATGGCTTTTGGTAAAGAGATGAAATCCATTAACTTTTCATAAATCATTGCTAGGGACTAGCAATATCTTAGTGTGGGGATTGATGAGTGTCTAAATACTCATCATTTTTGTACTATCTAGACTGCAAAAACATCTTAAAACACTTTAAATGCATCAAAATGATGAAAATATCATAAACAAGTGTTTTATATGTTTTAAATGCAAAAATACCAAAATCAGATGAAAACGTATCAAGTTTGCATAATTGGCAGTTTTAGTCCCCAAGTTACAAAAGTTGTCAAAATTAGTCCCTGGTAATTCAAAAACTTGTAAAATGTCATTTAAGGTCCATAGGATTCAAAAGTTGTCAAAATAAACCTTTTTAAGTTTAAAATTTACAAAATGACAACTTTAGTCCCTCAACTTTGGAAAAATGCAAATATGGTCCTTGTACTATTCAAAATTTGCAGGTTTAGTCCTTGTGATAAGTTTGGAAAAGTTTCAAGATCAGTCCTTTATGTTTGGTGGAATTACATGAATGGTCCTTGTGATTATTAAGCTACAAACCAAACGGATACCCTTTGTTATTATTTAACCCAAAGCCCAAACCCAATATCTAAACCCGGCCCATATTTTAAAAAAAAAGAGTAAAACCGCCTAGTATCAGAGCACCTTTTCTACCACACCTGCATCCCAAAACCACCTGGTTTCACCACTTGCCACCTTCTCACCTTATCCCCCCAGCTCATACTAACACTTCACACCTTGTCCCCCTCCACCTCCACATCCAACAAGAAGCATTAAATGTGAAAACTCACAAAGACTCTTTGGCGCAAAAAGTAAAATCAAAGGCCAAGATGAATTTGACCAATCCAAAGGCTGGGATTATTGATGGGAAAGACCAAGTGGGACCCACAGAGCCCTAGAAGTCATTATAAAGAAGGAATGAAGCAGAGATGAAGGGGCGAGAGTTTAGTAGTAATGTAGTTTAGTTTTGCTTATGTCGCTTTAAGTTTTTCAAGTTTTCCAAAGGTAAATTTAAACTTTCAAGTATTTTGTAATCATATTCTAGTGTGTTCTAAACCATTTTCAGTTATCAATTCCAAGTTTTAATCTGGTTTCAGTTTATGTTAAATTCCATGGTTAAAATTTCATAATATGCAAAAGTTGTTAATGGTTGTTGTTACTACTGCTTAAGCTCATATAAGCTTTTGATAAAGATTATAAGTTATTAGAAACAATTTAAACTCAGTTTAAACTCAAAATAGAAAAATCACCAAAATTACCAAGAAAATAGTTAAAAATAAAAAACTATGGAGAAGTGATCAAGACAATGGTGCAGTGCTGATTTTGGAATGCTTATTGGTATAGAGCTTAGTGGTAAGCCATAAGTGTAATCTCAGTTATTAATTCTCAGTTTGGTGAATGAACTCAATTTGTAAGCATTTCTTCAAAAATTTGCAATCTTAAGTATAAGTGTTATAATTCTGTTAATCTCAGCTTAAATATGTTTAATCTTTGTTAATATTAGTTAATTAATAGCTTGTTTGGTTTAAAAATTTTGTTTTAGTGTTTAAAGTCTCAAAACTGTCTCATTAAGGGTGTTTGGATTCATTAATTTAATTGTGTTATAGGTTGCTTGTGTTAATGCTAGTGCTTGTTTCATGTCTACTTAGTATCTAATATCTCATTTCAACAAGAAAAATCAGTCCTAATTTGTAAAAAAGTCAAAATCTAGTTTAATTTCTTATTAGCTTCAATGTTAAGGTTCTAGAGTGCAAAACTCATCACATTAGCTTATTACTTGATACTTTAGCTTAAAATCATCTTAACATAGCTTAATATAACATATATAATCAGTAAAATCAATCTTAAGTTCATAAAAGTCAACTAGTTAGTGTATTTAAAAAGTCAAAATTTTCTAATACCGTTTTGAATAAAACTTAGAATTTCACTGTGAGTTTAATATTGAGATTTAGTTAACTTCTGGATTTAAAACTTTAGTTGCTCAAGAAAATTAGAAAAATATTAGTTTGCTTTTTATCAGCTTATATAATGCTTAATTATTAGCTTGTTTGAATACCTCATTTAAAAAATCGTCCCTGCGTACGATTTGGTAGCTTATTTCACAAGCTCTTATAGAGCTTATTAGTTAGCTTCAAATTGTGTATTTTGGCTTTTTGAGTAGCTCACCTAGCTAACTCAAGGTACTAAGTTCTTATTTTCCATTTTTAGCTTATTCACCTAGCCTGCAATAGCTTTTCATTATTGTCCATTTTTACTTAGTGTACTAGATAAGTTAGTGTTCAATAGTTTTTCACAAGCTCCTCAAGAGCTTATTAGTATAAGCAAAACCTTGTAAAATAGCTTTTTAGAGAGTTTAACTGGTCTACTTGTTGGTCCAAGTTTTCATTTTCATTTCTTAGCTTAATCAAGTGCTTAAAATTTAGCTTAAAGTTTCCTAGAAAACTATTAGTGTAATGAGTAATGTTCTAATTAAGTGCTTATTTTGAATTGTTCAGTGCTTATTTCCTAGTAATTGTGCTTATTCAGAGTTCATATTAGCTTATTTTTAGTTACTTAGCTTATTTCAGTTTATTTCTAGCTTATTTCATAGCTTTATAATCATTTTAGCTTAAGTCCTTGTGCTTATTTTCATTTAAGTGTAAACTGTGATGAAATCCTTGGCTGAATAAGTGCTTATAAGTCATTTTTGTAAAAAGTTGTAATTATAAAAAGTGCTTATTATCTTGTGTTTAATAAGTTTGTGAAAAGAAAATAGAAAAAAAATAAAACCAAAAGGTGAGGAGGCAGGCTCGAACCTAGACCTCCCACCTTGTGAGAGTGATAAGAAGTGTACCCGGAACCATTGCCTTGGGTCTTTGATGTCATAGCTTGCATTAATTAATCTCTTATATACGTTTTTCCAGTTTAGCTTAAACGTTTAGTTTAGCTTATTTCGAGCTTATTCAGTTTAGCTTTTTCCATTTTTCTAATTTTCATAAATTTGTATTGTTATAAAGTATTTTACAAAAGTTTCAGATTTTTCTCATTTGTTTTAGTATTTTTAAACATTTAATTAGTGTTTTTAGTAATTAATTCATAATAAAAAATATAAAAGTCTAAAAAAATATAAATATTTTTTCTAAAATTTTCTTTTGTCATATAGTACGTAATAAAATTGCTTTTACACTTATAGGACTTTTATTTCATAAATTTTACGCTTTTGCTTATGCGACTCGCGAATTTTTAGACTTAACGTGACGTTTTCATTTTAAATCAATTTTTAAATAATTCGAAGTTTACGCTTAGTTAAAACAGTTTATTTAAGATAATTTGTTTTATAAAATCACAAAAACATCATTGTAAAATAGTGATAGCGTTTATTTAATATATTTTAACTTTTTAATTTTCTTTTAAATTTGCATTTAAGTCATTTAATTTATAAATCTTTTCTTTAGGTAATTTTCCATCAATATCCCACGATCACTATCCTTAGTGATCATTCTATCATCCGATCAAGTGTTTATACACCAATTCATCCTCCTCGTGGACTTAACGACCTGTGAATTCCCTATATTCCTCTGATCTTAATTGCATTAGTGTTTGAGCTGTTTTAAGTTTGTTACGGTTGACCATTCACAAGTGGTAAGCTTGTGTGATTAAACTTGACCGTTTTGCAACCCATCATCAAGCTACAAGTTAAACAATCAATTATGCATTAACATTTTACCCGCTTAACAATTCCACATATATATACAAATATGAACCTAGAAACTCATAAAAACACATAGATAGTAATGTGGGCATGTGGGAGTATTTTGAAATATAAAAACGATATATTTTGTAGGAAATCCGTGAGAGACTAGCCACAAATTTCTCACAAATCTACCAAATCGGTGGGTAATTTGTGGGAAAGTACCAACGGATTTCCCACGAACATAATCATCTACTTTGTTTTTGACATACTTACACATTCACATATGTACACATTGTTATATATAGACATACAAAGGTGAAATGAAGGCTAAAATAAACTTACAATAGTACATTCCTTAATAGATATATATAATGGTTCATAAAGCACGTGTCTACACAAACACGTTAGACATATATACATATACACTTGTGACACACAAACATATATATAAATAAATACGAAGACATATATAATTGCAACTAATAAACCACATTAAGACATAGATTGTAATATGAGATTTTGTAATTATAAAGAAAGATAAAAACAATATTTGTTGTGGCTAATGAGTGGGTAACTATCCACAAATTTCACACACACTAATTAAATCATATATTTATTAAATAAGATCGTAGAAACTGTGGGTAATTTAGCTACTGATTTGCCATTGACTTATGACCGCTAATATGTGTGAAATTTGCGACATATTTCCCACGGAAGTCGGTCCGTCAACACAATTAGTGTGAATTTTGTCAGATCCGTGGGAAATTTGCTACCGATTTACCACTAAAATTTGGTCAACAAATTGATGTGTAAATTGTGGGAAATCCGTGAGAAATCTTTGACTGATTTCCCACAGAAATTTTGTTTTACAATTTGGTGTATAAATTGTAGGTAATTGTGGGGAAATTTCCCAGATTATTTTCTGTGGGAAAAGTTTGGGAAAACCAGTTTGTGTAGTGTAAGTATGCAATAACAGATGCGGATGAAGCATATAACTATAAACCAAAATCCAAAGTTCCCTGGACAAAGTTTTTAGGTGAGGCTCATGGAGATCATGCATATAAAGACAATCTATGAAACCACATATGATAAAACTGGGCGTGTAAAAGTAAGATATTGTAAACCGCCTTCTAAACTGCGATACATAGTAGGATCAAAACACGTTCACCGCCGAGACCTAGCTTGGACTCAGTGTCAACTGAAATATAAGTAGGATTGCATTTAAGCATAAGAGCACGTGTAAGCAACTCAAAGGCATACTTCCATTAAGATAAGAACATATGTGTACAAACACGAGACATAAATATCCCAAAAAAATAGTTAAGCGCACCCACATCAGTCATATCAAACTCCCTGTGTTATGGAGAGATAATGCACTAAAGGACTGTTGCATCATCCACATATATAAGTAAATAAGCAACCTCAATACTGTGACGATAAATAAATAATGATGAGTAACACCGACTATTACAAAAACCAACTCTAATGGCATACCCTGCAACCCGCTGAAACCAAGCACGAGGTGCCTGTTTCAGACCACATATGGATCTCTTCATGACACAAACACGAGTAAAACAACGGTAATCTGAAAAGCCCGACAGTTGATACATATACACAATCTTAGAGAGATCCTCGTAAAAAACGCATTATTAACGTCAAGTTGATTGATGGCCAATTCCAAGAAAAAGCAAGAATAAGAATGGTACGTATGGTAGTCGGTTTAACAACTGGACTAAAAGTCTCATCACAATCAATATCGAGTTGTTGAGTACTCCCATTAGCAAGAAGGTGAACCTTAATATGGCTCAAGGTGCCATCCACGTGATACTTATGGCAAAATAGTCACATAGACAAAAAATTATTAACATCCATTTATCTCGAAACAAGAACCCATGTATCATTTTTAATCAGTGCATTACATTCATCATACATGGAATCTTGCCTATGAGGGTCGGTTAAAGCAATGGAAAGAGACTTAGAAATAGGTGACACGTGAGAGTTATGTAAAGGTAATCTATCAGTGGGTTTAAACGTACTGAATTGAGCACGAGTGACCATAGGGTGAGTATGGAAGGGTGGCGGGCTAGTTTAGGAGGCGGTTTTTGAGTTGGTAGCATTATTAGGTCTAGCAGAGGGTGTCAGCTGGTTATTGGCAGGAGGTCGGGAAACAGGAGTTGGGCCAACTACTAAAAGTAAGATTCTATAAACCACCTACTAAACTACAGACCCACATCAGTCATATCAAACTTCTTATGTGATAAAAAAATAATGCGCTAAAGTAAAGCCGTAGAGGAAGCAGTGAGTACAATATCATCCACATCTATAAGTAAATAAGCAACCTTTGTACCATGATGATTATTAAATAATGATGATTTAAACCGACTATGATAGAAACCAACTCTCATATAGCATACCTTAAAAATCACTGAAACCAAGCATGAGGTGCTTGTCTCATGCCACATAAGGATCTCTTTATGAGAAAAACATGATTCGGACAACGAGAATCCATAAATCCATACGGTTGATACATATATACAGTCTCAGAGATGTCCCCGTAAAGAAAAGCATTCTTAACGTAATGGGCTAATTCCGAGACAAAGCAAGACTAAGAATGGTACGTATGGTAGCCGATTTAAAAACTAGACTAAAATCCTCATCACAATCAATACCGATCTGCTGAGTACCCCCATTAGCAACAAGCCAGTCTTTATAACGGCTCAAGGTGCTATCCGCGTGATACTTACGAAGAAATAGCCACATATACCAACCAATATTAACATCGTTGGTCTCGGAACAAGAACCCAGGTATCGTTTAGCTAGTGCATTATATTCATCATACATAGCATCTCGTTAATGAGGGTCGGTTAATGCAATGTAAAGAAAGTTAGGAATAGGAGACACGTGAGAAGTATGTAAAGTTATCCGATCAGCAGATTTAAACATACCAAATTGAGCACGAGTAACCATAGGGTGAGTACGGAGGGGTGGTGGGTTATTTTGGGAGGCAGTTTTCGAGTTTTAGGTTACATTATTTGGTCTAGTAGAGGGTGCCTGTTGGTTAGTTGGTAGGGGATGGGCTTCAGGAGTTGGGCAAGTTTGTTGGGCCGCATTTTATGGTAGACGGGGAGAAAAACCCAATGGAGGAGATGGTGGAGTATCGGCTTTTTTACCCTATGGAGGCATAGGTTGGGCATGTGTGGACTAGGCTTGGGTAGGGTGTGATTTATTTAATCGGTGTCATATGGTGAACATTAGGCATAGTGGAGGATTGTGGTTATTGGGGCTTTTGATTATTAGTGGTATTGGCTAAGGTAATAAAGTGTCTTGTGAGAGGGGCATAAGTGTGATCAAGGAAAATATATGTGGTTGGTGAGTGAGGGGTTAAGAAACCATATGGAAATTGAAGTTCATCAAAGGTTACATGTCTGGATAAATTGATTTTATTTCTTTCAAGATCTAGACACGATACGCTCTATGGTATCCGAGATAGCCCAAAAATATACGTGGGGTGGCGCGAGGGGCAAGTTTATGTTGTGAGTCAAGGTGTGGACACCAAAGACAACCAAATATACGTAAACGAGTGTAATTACGTTCTTTTAGACGTTAAGTCATTTTGTTTAGCTGTTAAGTTTAAGAGGTTAAGAAGATACGTGGCCCATGTGAAGTGCCTCAACCCAAAAGAGGGAGGAAGGTGTGCTTGAAAACGTAAGGTATGGATCATGTTTTTAATTGTACAAATCATCCATTCAAACTTTCCGTCTTAGGGTGACATTTTGGGTATTAAAACTAAATTTGAATACCATGATTGGCAAAGAGAGTAGAAGTTTAGTATTCTCGAACTCACCGCCATGGTCACATTGCAAGACACCAATTGATTCTTAACATACGAACAAAAATGTAAGTTTTTTTAAAGATCAAATTTGTGACATAAGAGATTAAATCCACAAATCATACGATAAATGATCTATTAAAAGTGTTGAAAGATTTGGTCGAAAAATGTGACTTTTTTGACAAACTTTGGACCCAATTATCTATATGTATGTGTCACATGTATAAGTAATAGTTTGCAGGTTTGTGTTCTCTTTAAAGAGAGCTTTGGTTATGAGCGTTTATGTGTTCAAAATGGAGTTGAAGTGAATGAGATATTACGTTTCAAAGTTAGGCATTCAGTACCATGTGTAAAATTCATTTTTTTTGTATACGACATCGGTGGGATAGGTAAACTTAGAGGGAGTCGATTGTGTATAAATAGAAGCCCTAATTCCTTAGATTTTTTTACACACATAAATTAAATTAATAAATCCAACATAAGGAATACACATATCTTAAGGTGATATTTCATGCAGTTTCCTCTTTTATCGGGCATTCATCACTGTCTAGGGCTTTCGACAAAGCGGTCATCTTCTTATGAAGTTGTGGACGGATATCAAGCAAATCATTATTAAGCAATGGTTCTAACTCTATTATAAACATGATCGGGATAGGTCTAACAATCGAAGAGAGACAAGATCTAAGTCACCAGTAGTATAGTATAGTTGGTCCTCTATGCAAAGGTTACCTAAAAGCTAGCTTCATTTGAGCCTCCCAGAGTATGACTTTTATAGAGATATTAAGGGTCTTATATAAGATATTGCTTATGCAGTTCATGTAGTGAGTCAATTTATGTATGTTTCTACCGGTCCCCGTCACAGCGGTAGGTGACATTCATTGGGAAATTCCGTAGAAGACCATGGTTTTGTTCATTCATTGATTAATTTGATTCAAACTAAAAATCGCCCCGTCTCTAACTGAGGTCTTCTCGCTGGATGCCAAAAAGATTATATCCCAATGATCGCCTTGCAAGACCTTTGTACTTCTTTATTTCAATTCCTTATTTCAATTTAAGGAAATCCACTTCTTTACTAGAGAGAACTCAATTTGAAGCTTTCATTCCTCTTCGGGTGGTTTATCTTTATTTAGCTATTGAGCAAAAAGATTTCGACTTGTCTGTGTAAATCTTATTATTGGGGGAAAGGATTACGCGCATAAGAGCTCTTCAAACCTTGTCCTATAGAAGCAACGTTGATACTCTTGGAAGTATAAATGGTTTTAAAGAAGAATGAGAGAGAAAAGATTTGGCCAAAAAGGATAGCCAAGAAAGATGCCTGCTTTGGCACGGGGATCCTCTGTTTTCTTTATTCCTTGTGGGCTTGTTATTGTGGGAAAAGCAAAGGCTTCCACACCGGGATAAGAATAATTGGGCTTAGTATAAAACTTAGGAGAAGACTTTTCTAGACAAAGATGGATGTCGGAATTTTTTGATTCAATAGGATGTTGTGAAAATGCATTTTCCCGAAAAGAAGAAAGGGATAAAGGTGTGAAGCGGATTGGGATTCTCTCGCTCTGTGGTCTTGTGTGAACTCCTTTGCGCCCGTTATGGATCTTCACTCTAAGTGAGCTGGTTAAAGCAGTTGAGGTGATAGCAATAGTAAGCAAGGAAGCATAAGCAAAAGGTCTTTAGAGAACTTTTGTGTAATAAAGCAACTGTTTTCGCTTTTTTACTTTGAGAAACAGATAACGAATCTGTTTTAAGGGAAGCGTCATGTCAAACACTTTCAAGTAACTCTTTATGTCCGCTTGAATTTTCTGCTTCATTTTTTGCAAAATTTATGTTGTTGATCAAGTAAGCTTGTTGACTACTATTTTACTGTTTTACACTACTACAAAAATGGGCTTTTAGACCGGTTTAAAGTTCTCAGACCCTTTTAGACCGGTGCTCCAACCGGTCTAAATGAGGGGAGGTCCAAAAGATAAAAACACATATAGACCGGTGCATCAACCGGTCTAAAAGACTGCTCCAAATGGTCTAAAAGACTAGTTATATAGACCGGTGATTATGATACAAACCGGTCTATATGTATATTTTTCTTTAAAAAAAAATTGTTTCTGTTAGCAATCCCAAACAGCTCACTTTATAAATAATTACAGTAAGCAATCCCAAACAGCCATATGTGGCCATATATTCATTGAAAAAAAAAAAAAAAAAAAAAAACTGTGAACAATATACAGAGTAGATAATCCCAAATTAGTTACTCCATTTGTATCAGCAACAAGTTTGATCTCTTTCTCCAATATTAAATCTCTTCTTGTTTTTGTCTGTATCATGTGATTCAAAAGACCTCTGCATCAAGGAACAACAATTAATCAAAATGTAACTCACAACATCATAACAATCTTAAATAGCAACTACCCTCTATTGTAAACCTGCAATAAATTTCACCATCTGTTCCAGTTTACCATCTAATATTACATAATTTAATATAATGCATATCAAAACGTGTTTATTCAAATTTTGGGTAAATGATGCTATCAAACTGCATATTAATCTGATTAGGCTAAGTGTCAAACTGCATATAAATGAAATGTTTGTAGTCGTATTGGACAAGTGTTGTTAAGACTTAAGAGTTAACAAGCAGTGGATATTAAGCAGCTGCAAATGACACATATTTGCAAACATTTGTGCACATACATCCGAGTCGGTGTATTCGTTAGAATTGCACACTTTCCTCTTCGGATGTTTCATGAAGATTACAACATTTTCCTGTTGTATGTATTAGGAATAACCATCTATCTTACCCATTATCATTATTATTCCATATAACAAACCATATTGATTCAGACCCACAGTTTAATATAATAGATGTGTGCATAATAGTATTCAAATTTTCTTCGTATAGCCAAACAATAGTTGCAATTTCACACCATAGATCAGAACAATAAATGGAATTTAGGCCAACCTGATTACACACAGGGCAAGTATCACTTCTTTCCATCCATTCTAGAATGCACGACAAGTGAAAATGATGTTCATATTTGGTGATTTTTTCGATTTTCTTCATCATACTCTGCTCAGTAAGATATGGTTAAGTGCTTCCATCATCTCAAAGCAACAAAAACTAATACTTAGGGGGTGCTTGGTTCAAATATAGGAATAGCAATGGGAAAGATAATAGGAATATAATGGAATGCAATGAACTTTTAGTTATCAATAACTTTGCTTGGTTCACACTACATACACTTGTATATGGATACTTCACAACTTATAATTAAACACCACCAGTAATTAATTGTATCAAAGTAGACTATAAAACAATAGAAGTTAACGTAAGACAAAAAAAATTGACTCTGCTATTTTTTTTTTAAGAATTATATGTCAACAAAACTACAAATTATAAACTATCAACTCTCAAAATAATTGGGTACTTGCGTATGGATATTCAAAAAGAGTATAGATGTTGATATATTGAACTATAAATCTTGCTTAGAATTAGCCGTAATATTGGAAAAGGAATTGTAACATATGTAATTTAACTAGTTCGACGTGAATTAAATTAAGAAAATAAATATGTTAGGAAGAAATATATGGTAGATCATGCACTTGACAGTTACATGGATAATCAAATACCATAACCCTCATTTTGTTGGGTAATGGGTTATTACCCTATTTTAGGTAATGCTAATATTGCATAGTAGTTAACAACCTCTACTAATCATTATCTTTACCATTCCCTACCCTCTAATACATCAAACCAAGCATATAAAAAATCTAAAGACCTTGATTAAGCACTTGTTACTAACCTTCAAGACACGTAGGACACTCCTCTGGGGCAATAAAAGTAGTGTTTGTTTTCTTAATTTCCTCAATCTCAGCATCAACATCTTCTGTTTCGATAAGGTCAAAACTAGTTTTTCCTTTGCAATCGGATTCCTTGGCTTCATCAGCCACATTTTCACTACTAATACCAACTTTCATTTCTCCAAGAAGTTCAGGACCTTGAGGATTTTCATGGTTAGAATATAAAGAAATATCATCACAAAGATAACAAATAACTAGAGTCTAGAGAGGCCATTGGCAAACCGTTAAATATCTGTAAGTTATCATATGGCTGGTCTATAGAATGCTCTACATTAACAGTTTGAGGTTATTGTAGTTTGGACAAATTTCTTTTCTTAATTAATCTCTGAATCTATATTTAAAAAGATGTGGTAACCATATAAGGTATATAGTCTTTACTCCATTGGTTCTTCTAGTTGGTGTTACTTGTCGCCATTCAGCTATATTTTCTCGAAGTTGAAACTTTTGACATGATATGTAACAAAATACGGTTAGAATTGTTTAGTTGTTTACGATGAACTAAAAAACAATAAAATAGAATGTACTAATCCCTTCCGTTAAATTAAAAGCTATTTCACCACTAAACAACCTATGTATCATTGCACACTATTTAAATATACATTTGTTGACTGTGAAGTTACATAAAAAAAGGCAAACAACGTAGTAAATTGGTAAAGTTAGCTGACATTAGAGCATATACAACAATAACACCATAACACCAATAACACCGTCCACACGCCACATCAGTTTAACATTTAACATTAACATCCCCAAAAAACACCCACAACAATAACATCCCAATAACATCAATAACATTTAATATTTTCAATTTCAACCCCTAAACTAAAACAAACACTTCATTTATTAAACTAAATCAAACACTTCATTAAAATTGAAAACATATTACAATACAAGATTAAAAAAAAAAAAAAATTACAACGAAATAAAAAAACACGCTGCAAATAAAACGTTACAACAAATTAAAGGAAATGACGAGAATACGATCTACTGACAAGGTTTCAAGTTATATTTTTTGATGATTCGATCTTTTTCGTCGTTGATCCACTCCACGACCATTGGATCTTGCCCTTCAGTAGGCGTCATCAAAAACTTTATCTCTTCCAACCTTGTTATTGTGAGATCTTTTTCCTGCTGGGCCCGATACGCCGCTTCGGCGAGTTCACGTTTCATACGATACTCGTTTGCCATAGTTTCGGTAAAATAAGTTGACGAGCTCGTTCCTCCAGTGCTTGTTCCCCCAGTATTTGTAGTAGTCATGGATCTTGCTTTCTTGGTAGCACGTTTCTTTCCCATGGGGCGAGGTTATTCATCATGACCAAACAAAGCCTCGTTTGTTTGGCTTGGGACTTCGCCGGTTAAATCAATCGGTTCCGGAGTGTCCCATTTCTTATAATGACGCAAAACCTCCCAAGCGTCATCGAGACCAAAAGCTGGTCCCTTGGTTTCCTCATGATACCATTGCTTTGCCCGTTGCATTACATCCAGCTCACTTTCCCCACTCCGTTGATCCCGTTTCGCACGTTTGTAATGAGAGTTGAACTTTGTGCATATGCCGTTCAAAGTTTTCCACTTGCTTGACAGCATGTCCTTGTTGCGCCGTTGAAAGTTGTTTCTATTGAACTCATTTCGACTCCGATACCAAAACGTATCTCTGGGTTGGCACTTTCCAACTTTCGGATCCTCCGAAACAGCTATGTAACATGTTGCAAGTAATGCTTTCTCTCCTAGAGCCCAACGTGCGTTAACAACAACTTCCTCTTCATCAGAACCGACTGGTTCGGGCACGGGGTCTTTGGATTTTTTTGATTTTCGCTTAATACGACATTTTCCTTTTTTTGGAGAAGACGTGGGTGTGTCAGCAACATCATGTGTTTTAGTTTGTGATTGTTGTGTGAATTGTAGGTTTTGAAAGTTGGAGTTTAAGGTGTTTTGTTGGTTTAGTTGTTGATAATATAGAAATGTTTGATGTTGTTGCCACATTTCTTGGCTCGAGAAGCCTAGTGGGTTGGGGTTTGAAGATGAACCCGCGTTCGGGTTAGATGATGAACCCGGGTTTGAGGGATTCCACCCACCACCGAGAAGATTGTAGAAAGTATCGTCGTTGCCTCCCGACATTGTTTTTTTTGCAGTTAATTGAAGTTGAAAGATTGAGAGTATTGAGAGGATTTAGTAGTGGAAGTGTGAAAAAAATGGTGTTTTAATTGGGTATTTATAGTGGTAAGAAAAGGTTTTTGATTTTTTTTTTTTTTTAAACTAGCCGTTTAAGGTAGTTTTTGAAATTTTTTTTGAAATATAACGGCTAGTAGCCGTTACACAAGGGGGTTAAGTGTAAATTTTTTGAATTTTTTTTCCCTTCCCCTAACGCTCGTTACCAGACCAACGCCGGATCCCTTGCCCATGTTTAACGCCATTGTTACAATGGGGATAACGGCCATAACGCCGTTATTTAGCGTTTAACGCCATTATGGCGTTAGCGTTGTTCTTGCTCTTAGTTGATTTTTTGGTAACTTATAAATATTGATTTGAGATAGAAATAAGTTTTCACATACAAACTACACATTTTTTAAACTATAAATTCACATATATATATATATATATATATATATATATATATATATATATATATACACACACATATATATATATAATAAGGAGTCCATATCTTTACAGTAGTTATCATGGGGCTTGTGGTCTAGTGGTAGAAGCTTAAGCAATTAAGCCAGCCATGGTGAGAGTAGTACCGGATGGGTGACCTACCGAGAAGTCCTCACTTGTGGACCACAAGCCCTGTTGATATTAGGCAATGAAGAGGAGAGCCTGTGAGCCATTAGTTGCGCAGGTTCAAATCCGAGCCGGCCCCAGTTTTCATCCGGCCGTTACTCCAGCGAATTATAATCGTGTGGAGGCGGTACGGTTTTCCGGGCGGACGCCGTTAAAAATCTCCACTGAGCCAGCATGGACCCGGTTAAAACAACATAGTCTGGGTATGTAGTGGATGGGCCTACCATGGGGTGGGTGCGACTTATCCAAAAAAATGAAAGTCACCGTCCAAAAAAAATATCTTTACAGTAAATAAATAAATAAATAAAATAATCGCATTAAGATATTTGAGGAACATCATGTACAAAATTAGACTAATTTTCTCATACATAAGACCAAAAAAAAAAAAAAAAAAAAACTTTATCGAAATTAAAATAATAACGAGCAAAACTTTATACCTAAGACCACATAAATTAAGTGTAAAGTCGTGCAAATTTTCCAACTATTGTTGTCCCTATTATAGTTGATACAAAGTTGCAATTTACTGAATATGTTTGTGTATATCGTCTAACATAAATATGTTACATGTACTTCATTTATATAATGATTCTATCGAACCATTGTGACCATTCGGTTGTTACATAACCGAAAATAACTATCGTAACTACTTTTTAACCACCATAACCGAATAGCGGTTATCAACTAACTAATATACGTGTTTAGCCCTTGGGCTTTAGTTTATTACATACGTGGCAGGAGTAATGTCGAGATTATGTCCACATTCTCCTCCTTAATCTTGATCGTTGCTTCGTCCTAGATCTTGAACTCCAAGCATTTGTCGCATAGTGACAAACTTTATTCTTGGTAAAGCTTTAGTTAAAATATCTGCTCTTTGTAATTCTCCACTGACGTGTTCCACATTGAGGTGTCCATTCTCTACGCATTCACGAATGAAATGATAGCGAAGGCCGATATGCTTACTTCTTCCAAAAACTGGGTTCTTGACGAATGCTATTGCTGAGATGTTATCAACCTTTAGTGTTATTCTTTTCTCCTCCCAACCCGTTAATTCACTAAGTAGCCGTTTTAACCATAAAGCTTGACATGTTGGTCCAGTAGCTGCCATGAATTCTGATTCACATAATGAGAGCGCTACCATTGGTTGCTTCTGAGTGCACCAGGTAATAGGTGATTCTCCAAAGTAAAATACTATTCCAGTAGTTCCTTTTCCTTGATCAGTATTGATTCCATAACTACTGTCGCTATAACCTGTAATCCTGCAGCCGCCTTCTTTCTTGTATATAATACCATGCTCCTTTGTTCCATTGATGTATGATGCAGTTTTCTATCGACGAGGTTTTAATATTTATATAGTCTCGTTATACCTATGGTCTACCCTAATGCACTAACGGGCAGTGTACCCGGTCGTGTGTAGTGTAGTATTCGGTAAAACCGAGGTCGTCCCAAGAGCTACGTGTGTTGGATTAATACTAAGTATAGGTGTCACAGATTTTAATATGATTTTGAAAAAATTAATTATTAAACTACTAAAGTAGATAAAAGCAGATAAAAGGTAAAAGATAAATCAATAGAGGAGACTGGTGCTAACCTAGTTATTCCTCCTAGCTAGTAATGTCTATGTCTACTTACTTCCAATTACTTCAGGTGGGGTCAAATTCGAGAGGACGGCATTTTGTCAATTCGCCCTAACCTAATAGCAAAGATCCCACCACAGGAGAAGTCAAGGGTCCCCTCATAAGTCTTGTTGTTCCTGGTCCCCTAAGCCAAGTCATTAAGTACCGCTACATGCTAGATTTATAATAGTGAGTGCCCGGGCGTTAGCAATTTAAACACTGACCCCCTAATTCTTAAGTTCATCCAATCGGTAGGTGATCAGTTGGTCAAATCGCACAAGTATAAAGGTTCGTCAGTTGGTCATATCTTACTTTTCCCATCTCATCCGCCACCTAGGGTCATTGGTCATATCTCCTAGGCAATTGGCCTCTACCGCCATTCAAAACTACCAAACAAGGGTAGCTACCAATAAACTATGCATGCATACACTTAGAAATAATTATACGGAAGTAATGTAAACACAAACAAAACAATTAAGGAATCATAACTAGGCCAACACCATGAGGTGCTTAGCCACTCATATTAACCATACAAATCAATTCAATATTCAAAGTTACGAAATACATGAATCGAAAGTAAAGAAAAGATAAAATGCTAATGCTTATCGTAGGGGAGTGATTTCTCCCTTGGAGACAGCTTCGTATGCTCCTCTAGATCTGCCTTTGGCTTCTTCCCACGTTCTCTGATTGTTGTGTGTGGAATGGGATGATTAGAAATTCTGGAAATCGTGGGGTATTTATAGGCCAGATCTGGGTTACGGCGTAACTAATAAAGGAGTTATGCCGTAACCTTCAATTCCTTCGTATTTTGCACTAGATCTGCTGGTTACGGTGTAACCTTATTAGTGGTTACGCCGTGGTCTTCAATATTACTTGGTTACGCCGTAGTTGGAATAATAGTTACGACTTAGTTATCAGCGGCGTGGAACCTCATTTGACCTAATAGAGTTACGTCATAGTCCTTGGGGAGAGTTACGCCGTAACCTTCTGATGAGTTGTTTTCTGAGTCACGCTTTAGTTACGGCGTAATGTGAGAGATGACTTACGCCGTAACTTCTTCAAAGTCAGCATACTATGATAAATTTTTTGATATTTCTCCAATTCCGCGTCTCTTTAGCTCCAATGCTCGTAATTTACCTGAAAGTGGAAAACAATGGAAAAAAAGCGTAAATCCATATAAATGATATAAATTACAAGCTGAAATATAAGTTTATAAATTATCGGGAAATTGACACTTAATAATCAGGTCTATTTGATGTTATCAAATATCCCCCCACTTGAATTCTACTTGCCCTCAAGTAGACCTTATTAGAAAGATTCCTAAAAAGATATCTCCCAAAATCTTCGAATGTGACTGAGGTAGCCTTTCTCGATACTAAATCAATCAAGCTCATAACATAGTGCTTATAACATCGCACTTTACAATAACTAAATAAAATAACAACTATTTTTTTTTCGAATCACTTTTTTTTTCAACATAACAATAATAACTAAACATAATATCCCCCCACTTGAGATGAACAATGGGAATTCGAGGAGTCTTCAATGATCTTCAGGAATATGTTGTCGATGAAAGCGTGATTTCTGAACCTTTCCACTTTAGGCAAACGATGACTTCCCAATCACGAATAAAGACTACATGGTAGGCTAAGGTGTATAGGTGTATCTAAACAATATATTGGGATAACAAAATGAAGGGAATGGCTCAGATGGGTGTATCTAGGGGTATCTTGCACTAAAGGTGAGTGCAACAAAAGGGTTTCACAAGAGGGTCAAGAAGTCGAGGTGACTACTCGATAGACACACAATGGTAGGTGGTTTGGGTGATAATCCTAAAATATTGCCTTCTAAAACTGAAAAGTCCAAATACATCGAGCTAACTCAACATACCTCGTCTATGGTCTCGAAATGATGCAAAGGCCAAGTTCTAAAGTTTACAAGCTACCGGCGCACTCATATTTTGGTGGATTTGGGGTAAAATATTGGAAACGGATAAGGCTAATCTCACCATATAATATCAAGGGTTGTATGTGCTCGGCTAAGGTCTAATCTAGTTAGGTTAAGAAAAACATGTCAATTTTTTTTTTAAATGGCATAATTTTTCAAAATAAACTAGAAAAACGAGGGCAAAATAATGTTCAACAGTGAGAAGGCCCACGAAAAGTAGAATTAGAGCGAGAACTTCCCTGAAATTTGTACAAAGTCCCTTTTGTACTAATGCGTTAAATAAAGGTGAAGAGAAAAGTAGAATTAGAGCGAGAACTTCCCTGAAATTTGCTCCAAAAAGTGAGAAGGCCCACGAAAAGAGACGTGCCTTCGAATAAGCATCATGAACAAACTTTAATCCCTGAAATCACACTACCGACAAGCATAATTCTAAAAAAGAAAAAAAAATGAAAAAAAAACCTAACTCACTTTCGTAGGAATCACGGTTGCATTTAGCATATGCAACAAGTCTTTTAAACCACTTGGTGTCCCAAGTGGACAAGTGAAGTCTCGTGAGGGTTTACAGGGAACACACCCACAAAGTTTATTTAAAATACTAATACAAGGTTATTGTGTTTTAAAATGAAAGAATTAAAGCAGAGGAAGGTTACGTCGTAGCTCTTTGAGGGAGTTACACCGTAACGCAAAACCCGACATAAGTCGCAAAGCGAGTGGTTACAGCAGAACATCGAGAGTATTACAGTAATCACATAGATGAGTTACGCAGTAACTATGATCAGATCAGCAAAATGCAGCAGTAATTCCTTCCTTGTTTCCTGCAAAAATGGTTAGAAAACACAAAACCCTATAGAAATGGAAACAAAACAAAAGTGTCTCCTGAAAGAGCACTTTTCTTTATTTACGAGTCTTTAAGTTAGACTCAGAGCCGCGGGGCTCTATGGAGGCCTTTGGACTTGGCCGACTTCCTCCATGTCAATTGAATAAGGGTGGTCCCAAACATGTGGGGAAATAAACCGAGTCATTGTGTATCTTTTCTGTTGAAAATTAGCTTGCGCCCATTCGCAACGAAATTTAGCCTCTTCGTCCCCTTTTATTTTAACATATCCAAACTTTACTCGTAACAAATTTTCAAATGAGATCCCCCTGTATCCTACTTTGCTTCTCTTATCTTTGTCAAAACATGCCCATTCCTTGCGTTTGAGCCATTTAGGTTAGTGGAATTCTCCATCCAGATTTTACGATTGGGGTTGCATGTAGGCCATGCCATGGTGTAGTCATCGGACATGATACTGTTTACAAAAATGAATGGTCCAATCAATCTCGGTGAACCATTCGCTAAAAACATTATGCCCTTTTTTTTCTTATAAGCTTCTCGTCTTCCCAGCACCACCAAACTTCCGCAGCTTCTTTAATCATCCGAATGAGATGCCGTCCTCCTCCATTGCATCGTTTTTGAAAAGGAGAACATGTGGGCAATGTTACTTTGGTCCCATCAATTAAACAAGTATTAGGAGCACAACAGTGAAGCTTTACCGTAACAACATAACTGGGTACAGAAGGTGGGATCTCCTCCTCAATTCTTTCGTCGTCACTTGATTCGGTGCCCTGCAAATGGCCAAAATATGAAGGCGGAAATCTATCGGAATCATCTAATTCAACCCTTGGTGAATCCCCAGTTGTAACAGTTTTGTCTGGCTCAAGGCATACGGTTTTGTCCAATTTAAACTCCACTATATCGCCACAGTATCCACCGTAAGATACTAATGAGTCAAGGGACGGTTTACCAAGAATCAAATGTTCCTTCTTGTTTCCCTTCATGTCGATGACTACAAATTCAGGGGCTGAAACAAATTTATCGACCTTGACACAAGTGCCACCTGTAATACCTAGAGGGTAACCCGGTGTGGTTCTTCGAATCGATCAAGATATCCGTTTCCCAAAGATGGATAATCTTAAGTTTTAAGAATATGGAAAGTGGCATGATGTTTATACAAGATCCAAAATCTACTACCCCCAAAATATCAATACTCCCAACAGAACACGGAATGACTAACCCGTTTGCGCTAATATCCTTAACTGAAAATAAACGCGCTTCTGACCTGGATATGTCTACTGAATCACGGTTACGCCGTAACCCAGGTAAATAGTTACGGCGTAACTTTACCTGCTGGTCGGCAATCATCTTCTCAAACTCTTCGGTTGTGGATTTGCATTCATCAATTACCTCCTGAGAATTATTGGCGAAAACAGCATTGCATTCCACCATGGGCTTGGTTTCATTAAGTTCAATGTTTTCTATCTCAGCACTGAGTTTTTCTACCATTGCTTCAAGAGTTTTTAGGGTTTCGTCGTGCCTGGAAAGATTTTTATTTGTGTTTTCCTGGAAATCTCTTAACCATTTATCTTGTTCTTTTTGTTTCTAGGCCGAAGTTTCCAGGAATTTGTTTATTGTCTCTTCAAGGTTGGGCTTTCTTTCTCCATAAGGCCACGGTTATAATTTCCACGGTAACCATTATTATTTCGATTATCTCCATAGAATGGTCGACTTTCTCCATATTTGGCTTCTTCAACCATAATTTCTTTATCAATGTGAGGACAATTGTTTGTGAGATGTCATCCCCCACAACATTCACAACCCACTTGGATGGCATGAATGGTTTCTCTGACTTTTAGCATATCTCGACTTAGATTTTAGATTTTACTAGCGATTGCTGCAATTTCGTCAAAAATTACGCTTTGGTTTCTTTTGCTTCCTCCGTCGTGCCATTTTTGAGAATGATCAGCCATTTTTTGAATGGCTTCAATAGCAAGGGTAGGCGTCATATTCGGAATAGGTCCTTGATAGTCCAGCATTTGTCTCGTGGTTACGTTGATTCCTTTGTATAAGATTTTGACCTTTTGTTGGTTGTTCAGATCATGTGTAGGACATTTGTAAAGGAGATCGTTGTATCTATCCCAAGCTTGATACAAAGTTTCATCGTCTTCTTTTTTAAAATTATGGATCTCTAAAAGCTGGTTAGAAATCTTCGACGGCGGACAATATCTCTGAATAAAGTGCTTCTTAAGTAGAGCCCAAGTATTAATTGCCCCGGCGGGCAATCTTTTGATCCATCTTCTGGCAGCTCCAGTAAAAGTCATGGGAATACCCTTAGCATAACAACATCATGAGATACGCCCGGAATATTGAAAAGGCTAGCGATGTATTGGACATTTTCAACGTGCTCATGTGCATCCTCGTCCTTGTTTCCTGAAAAAGGGTTAGCACGAGGCTCCCTCATAAATTGGTCTTTAATTTCGAAACGAACATCCGCTCCAATCGCCGGTCTTACGAGACCCGACCCTTGTTCTGCTCTTGTCAACGCTAAATATTCCTCAAGAGTGAGGTCATCGATGTTAACAACCTCCATGGTACCTGAAGACTCGAATAATGATAATAGAAAAGTTTAAAACAAAACGAAAATAAAAGACTTAATAGTAATCCTAATATAACTCCCCGGCATCGGCGCCAAAAAATTGATGCAGGTTTTATTGACCAGGTTTTAATATTTATATAGTCTCGTTATACCTATGGTCGACCCCAATACACTAACGGACAGTGTACCAGGTCGTGTGTAGTGTAGTATTCGGTAAAACCGAGGTCGTCCCAAGAGCTATGTGTGCTGGATTAATACTAAGTCTAGGTATTACATATTTTAATATGATTTCGATAAGGAATTAATTATTAAACTACTAAAGCAGATAAAAGGTCAAGGATAAATCAATAGAGGAGAGTGGTGTTAACCTAGTTATTCCTCCTAGCTAGTAATGTCTATGTCTACTTACTTCCAATTACTTCAGGTGGGGTCAAATTCGAGAGGACAACATTTGGTCAATTCGCCCTAACCTATCAGCAAAGATGCCACTACAGGAGAAGTCATGTGTCCCCTCATAAGTCATGTTGTTCCTGGTCCCCTAAGCCAAGTCATTAAGTACCGCTACATGCTAGATTTATAATCGTGAGTGCCCGGGCGTTTGCAACTTAAACACTCACCCCCTAATTATTAAGTTCATCCAAACGGTAGGTGATCAGTTGGTCAAATCGCACAAGTAGAAAGGGTCGTCAGTTGGTCATATCTTACCCTTCCCATCTCAGTCCGCTCACCTAAGGTCAGTTGGTCATATCTCCTAGGTAATTGGACTCTACCGCCATTCAAAACTACCGAAACAAGGGTAGCTACCAATAAACTATGCATGCATACACTTAGAAATAATTATACGGAAGTAATGTAAACACAGACAAAACAATTAAGGAATCATAACTAGGCCAGCACCAAGAGGTGCTTAGCCGCCATATTAACCATACAAATCAATTCAATATTCAAAGTTATGAAATACATGAATCGAAAGTAAAGAAAAGATAAAATGCTAATGCTTATCGTAGGGGAGTGATTTATCCCTTGGAGACAGCTCCGTATGCTCCTCTAGATCTACCTTTGGCTTCTTCCCACGTTCTCTGGTTGTTTTGTGTGGAATGAGATGATTAGAAATGCTGGAAATTGTGGCCTGATCTGGGTTACGGCGTAACTAATATAAGAGTTACGCCGTAACCTTCAATTCCTTCATATTTTGCACTAGATCTGCTGGTTACGGAGTAACCCTATTAGTGGTTACGCCGTAGTCTTCAATATTACTTGGTTACGCCGTAGTTGGAAGAATAGTTACGACGTAGTTATCAGCGGCGTGGAACCTCATTTGACCTAATAGAGTTACGTCGTAGTCCTTGGCGAGAGTTACGTCGTAACCTTCTGATGAGTTGGTTTTCTGAGTCACGCTTTAGTTACGGCGTAATGTGAGAGATGAGTTACGCCGTAACTTCTTCAAAGTCAACATACTATGATAAATCTTTTGATATTTCTCCAATTCCGCGTCTCTTTAGCTCCAATTCTCGTAATTTACCTGAAAGTGAAAAACAATGGAAAACAAGCGTAAATCCATATAAATGAATAAATTACAAGCATTATCGAGGGAAATTGACACTTAATAATCAGGACTATTTGATGTTATCAATGTATCGGATTACTTGCATTATTGCCTTCAGGTGATGATCCTTTCGGTTTTGTATAAATCTGCCGAGTAGTCCGACTGAGTAACTAAGATCTGGTCTTGTATGTAGTAGATACCTGAGACTTCATATTAGACTTCTGTAATAAGTTGCGTCAACTGAGTTTCCATCTTCCGCGTTGACCAACTTAGTACCGGGATCCATAGGTATCTTCGTGTCATTACTTTCCATCATACTTGCATCCTTTAAGATCTTGTTCATGTAACATGTTTTCTTGATTGTAATCTCTCCTCCTGTCTGAGTAACTTCTACCCTGAGGTAATAAGCTAACAATCCTAAGTTGCTCATTTCAAATTTTTCTTCCATCTGAGATTTGAACAATTCGATTTCTTTCTTTGGAAAGCCCGTGATTATTAAATCATCAACATAAACTCCAACTATAAGTGTGGAATTTTTGCTTCTCTTCGTGTAAATTGCTTGTTCGAGATTACATTTCTTAAAGTCTAATGACTTTAAGGTTTGATCAAGTTTCACATTCCAAGCTCGTGGTTCTTGCCTTAAGCCATATAATGCTTTAGTGAGCTTGTAGACTTTCCCTGAATTTCTTTGTTGTATGAAACCTTCAGGTTGTGTGACGTAGACTTCTTTCTTAAAATCTCCACGTAAAAATGTTGATTTGACATCTATGTGATGTACTTGCCATCCATGATATGCTGCTAGTGATAAAATCAAATGAACTGTCTCGATACGTGCAACTGGTACATATACTTCGTCGAAGTCTATTCCTTGTTCTTGTACATATCCTTTTGCTACTAAAGGTGCCTTGTATTTGATGATTTCTCCTTTTGCATCTCTCTTGGTTTTGAAAACCCATTTAAGTCCTATTGCCTTCTGATTTGTAGGCAAGTACTAAGAGTCCATGTGTTATTCTTGTTTATTAAATCTAGTTCAATTTCCATGGCCTCGATCCATTTCTTATCTGTTGAAGCCTCTTTGTAGTTACGTGGTTCTTCTTCCGTAAATAGTAGACTTTCAGTTTCAACTCTAAGTGTATACTTATATATTTCCGTTAAGTCCTTGAGACCTTTGACTTCTTAATTGAACTAATAGTAGCATCTTCTTCCTCTTCTGAGTGTGGGTTGTAAGTGTATGTTGGTGGGGTGATTGGAGAGTTTTGAGCAGTAATTGGTTCTTGTTCCTAATAGATATTGTCATTGTTTTCTAAGTTGACTGATGTAGTGTTTCCATTGTCGACTCCTTTTACCACAAAACTTGCCAAAAATAAGCCTTGTGTACTTGTTTCCTCTCTGTTGTTATCCCAATCCCACGGTTTTGTTTCCATAAACTTTACATCCCTGCTAACATGTTTCCTTTTTCCTTTTGGATCATATAGCCTACATGCTTTCGATCCTTTCTCTACTCCTAAGTAAATCATGGGTATGCTTCTATCATTTAGCTTTTGTAAGTGAGGTATTATTACCTTGGCATAAGCTGTGCATCCGAATATCCTTAGGTTTAGTTTTCTGTTGTAGAGTGCCTCATATGGAGTTTTATCTACTAGGGCTCTTGTAGGTACCCTGTTTAGTATATAAATGGCGTGTCTGACTTCTTCCGCCCAAAAGTTTAATGGTAACTTCATTGCTTTCATCATACTTCTCGTAGTTGATAACACTGTTCTATTTCTTCTCTCCACCACTCCATTTTGTTGTGGTGAGTAAGATGCTGTCAACTATCGTGCTATTCCATTTTCCTTACAGTACTTGGTGAATTCATTTGATGTGAACTCATATCCCATATCTGTTCTTAGCATCCTCAATTTTGTTCTTTATTTCAATTTTAATTTGCTGCTGAGGGCCTTGAATGGTAAAATGCGATCTTCGATGTCAGAAAGGAGGCCCATATGAAACGTTTACAGTCGTCCACTAACAAGAAAATGAGTTTCTTTCCAAAGTGTATGGCTGTACTTATAGGGCCACAGAGGTCTCCATATACTAAATCCAAAGGTTTCTTTGACCTGAACTTAACTTGATTTGGGAATGGTGTCCTACTGTGTTTTCCTAATTGATGCAGGTTTTACTGACCAGGTCTTAATATTTATAGTGTCTCGCTATACTTATGGTCTACCCTAATGCTCTAACGGGCAGTGTACCCGGTCGCGTGCAGTGTAGTAAATGGTAAAGCCGAGGTCGTCCCAAAGCTACGTGGATTGGAAATTAACTTAAGTCTATGTCACGATATTAATGGCTTTTTAAGATTGAAATGATAAAATTAACTAATAAAACAAGGAAATAAAAGAAAGCAGATAAAGGCAAAAGATGTTATTAATGAAGGAGAATGTTGCTAACCTAGTTACTCATCCTAGCTAGTTATGTCTACGTCTACTTACTCCCAATTACTTCAGGTGGGGTCAAAGTCGAGAGGACAGCATTTGGTCAATTCGCCCTAACCTATCAACAAAGATGCCACCACAGGAGAAATCAGGCGCACCGTCATAAGTCCTATTGTTCTTGGTCCCCTAAGCCGAGTCATTAAGTACCGCTACATGCTAGATTTATAATAGTGAGTGCCCGGCCGTTAGGAACTTAGACACCCACCCCCTAATTCTTAAGTTCATCCAAATGATAGGTGATCAGTTGGTCAAATCGCACAAGTAGAAAGGGTCGTCAGTTGGTCATACCTTACCCTTCCCGTCTCAGTCCGCTCACCTAGGGTCAGTTGGTCATATCTCCTAGGCAATTGGCCTCTACCGCCATTCAAAACTACCGAACCAAGGGTGGCTACCAATAAACTATGCATGCATACACTTAGAAATAATTGTACGGAAATAAAGTGAACGTAAACAAAACAATTAAAGAATCATAACAAGGCCAGCACCAGGGTGTTTAGCCAAACATATAGTAAATCATACCAACAATAATGAATAAATCATGAATTGAATTGAACATAATATTTGATACAAATTACTTGATGTAGAGCTAATAATGATGATGATTGCGAGTGAATTCTTCCTTCAAAACGGCTTCGACTCTGGAAAATGCCCTGGAGTGGTGCCCTAATCGACCCCTGGGAGAGGAGTGAAGAGAGATACTCAAAAATGCAGATTTAGGGCTGTATTTATAGGCTCCGACATAGTTACGGCGTAATTAAATAAATTAATTACGTCGTAACTAAAGTTACGTCGTAATCAAATGTATTAGTTACGTCGTAACTAAAGTTACGCCGTAACTAATAGTAAATATACCAACTTCGTACTTTTCCCATCCTTTGATTTTCTTGAAACATTTTTGCACTAGATGTCACTTTTGGCCCCTCATCGTTCTTCTTCATTTATATTGTAGTCCTTGAAATAAATAAACTTCATATAAGTTGTCACCTTTAGTCCCTGATCGCACTTGTTATTTTTACTTTTCATCCTCGGAGTAAATATTATCTTCATTTAGCCACGGGACTTCAACTCCTTAGCTCCCAAGTAATAATTACTGGTAATTAAATTACCGAATTACGTCGTAACTCTTCAACCGTATATTTTTATCCGCTCCGTAATTATCTCTACGGCGTAACAAAATTGCCATGTTACGCCGTAACCTTCATAAAAATAATTACGACGTAACCATAAGAGATGGTTACGCCGTATCCTTCAAAGCTCATATTTACGCCGCAACATTATTAGCTAGTTACGGCGTAGTCTTCACATAAAATCCAAAGGTCCTCGTAAATCAATCTTCATAACATATACTTGGCCTTTTATCACTTCTTTTCCGCTCCAACGCCTCATTTATCCTGAAATGCAAATATGAACGAATATGAAAGAATTAAGTACCATATTAATGCAAATGAGGCCATAAACACGAGAATTTGATATATAAAAGATCAGGAAATTTGATGTTATCAAATATCCACCCACTTGAATCATACTTGTCCTCAAGTAGACCCTTTAAATAATTCTTAAAAAGATATCTTCCAGGTTTAATTGGAAGATATGAGTCTAAAAATCACCTACCTAGAAAATTCCAAACCGAGCACCTCACGAAAAGGGAATTGAAATCACACTCTCTCTCATAATTCACGTGTTTAATATTTTTGGGGCGATCACTCAACTGCTCAGTCATGGCGATTATTCTATCATAGGCTTGGCAAATATACTAATCTCCACCACTAGAGTCTATAGATGCAGCTATTCTAAAAGGCAATGGGTTGACACAACACATGCTTATGGGGTTATTTTGTCATTACTAACGAGCTACGGCGAAGGGGACAAAACCAATGATACATGACCAAATCCATGGCCAAGACACCAATGATTGCTCGCTTCTTCACCTAAACTCGATTCATGACTAAGGGTAGGATAAGACATGGGAAACATTTAATGGGTGTAAGACACGAAACAAATAGATTCCTAAGTCCATGGTCGCCCCACCATTAGTCGCATTCAATCCCATAGCAAAAACCGATGGTCAAGAGTCAAGTGGTCTTCAATACACGAGTCAATGCATATAACATATAGTGTAGTGCCTCATAATCTCCATAAACTAGGCAAATAAGATGCATTAACTCGGCCTTCATAATCAATGAAAAAAAAGTATGTGCTTATAAAACATTTTAAAATTTGGGTACTTTTAGCACATATTTCAACCAAAAACAACCATTTCTATCTCCCATCCCCCCACTTGAATTGTACAATGTCCCCATTGTACGAATATTTGATTAAAATTTGAAAGGCGAGATAGAAATGTTGGGGTTTCTAATTTTATCAGTAAGACACAACGGATATGTAAAAAATAGCGCCAATTGAAACAAGGCGAGAATACTCAACACAATACAACTCATAAGCTGATTTATACGATCAGCAATAAACAACTAATAAACTCTTGCTTGCATTCTCATCATTTTTTTTTGATGCAAGACAAGGTATACATGAATAAAAGATTAAAACAATACGAACAAATAAAGCATCCCCCCACTTGAGATCAACTATCATCTAAACTCGATTTTCTTCCAAAACCCTTTATTCAAAACCCGCGACTTTCACTAATGAAACCAAAATTAACCAACAGCGCCCGGACCATGGACATAAGAAACTACAGGGTAGGCTAGGCGATAGGTGTAACGAAACAATAATATTGGGTGAACAAAATGAAAGGAAAGGCTCTGAAGGGTGTATCTAGGGGTATCTGCACTAATGGAGAGTGCAACAAAAAAAAGGGGTTTCACAGGAGGATTGACTAATCGATGTGAAAAGTCAATATACACAATACATATGCGGGCTATTTGGGTTTAATCCTAAAATTTCCTTATATCCTAGCCGCACCGATCACACCAAGTTACCTCAGTGTAATGCTCATGATAATGGTCTCGAAAAGATATACAAGGCCAAGTTCTAAAGTCTACTATAGCCACAGGCACACTCATTTTTATGGATTTATGTATAAGGGGAAAACGGAAAGGCTTATCCTCACACAATGGAAATATAGGGTAGGTGTGCTCAGTCTAGATTGAACCAGTTAAGTAATGAAAAACATGTCAAAATTTTACTAATGAAACACTTTTCATCAAAAACTAGAAAAAATAAGGGCAAGTAAAATCAAGCGGGTGTCTATGTCTAATCCCTTCCCCCCACTTGGGTCATACTTAAGCATATAAATGAAAGATAAGAAGGGTTAGAATTGGAACAGAAAACTCCCCTGGATTTTCTCGGCAGGATCGAAGACACACGAACAAACGTGTCCCGCTTTGAGATTCATGAGCAAACTTTAATAACCTAAATTCACATACGACAACCAAACGCATCATACTAGAAAAACAACAAGAAAGAAAAACCTAACTCACTTTCGTAGGAATCACGGTTGCATTTAGTGCATGCAACAAGCCTTTTAAACCACTTGGTGTCCCAAGTGGACGAGTGAAGTCTCGTAAGAGTTTACAGGGAACACGGCCACAAAGTTCATTTAAAAACTAATACAAGGTTACTGTGTTTTAAAATAAAAGAATTAAAGCAGAGGAAAGTTACGTCGTAACTCCTACGAGGGAGTTACGCCGTAACTGGCAAAACCTGGTATGAGCTGTAAAGCGAGTAGTTACGGCGTAACCACTGAGATGGTATTACGCCGTAATTGGTAATGCGTCAAGAATTCTGCTGCTAAAATGTTGGTTACGGCGTAATCACTAAGATGAGTTACGCCGTAACTCTGGTCAGATCAGCAAATTGCAGCAGCAATTACTTCCTCGTATCCTGCAAAATTGGTTAAAAACACAAAACCCAACTATACTAATAAAATGAAAAAGAAAAGATAGGCATGGGGTGCCTCCCACGAAGCGCTTGTTTTTGTTCGAGTCACGAGCTTGACTCCACCCTTATTTACTACGTAAAAGGGTGTTCATCCCCTCACTTGAAATCAAGTGTGGGTGAAAATAGCAATAAACACCATGATGGTGTGAATTTGCTATGGGGTGGGGAAATGATAAATTATGATCATACCTGAAAGGAGATGTCATTTCCCTCCATACCTTACCCGTTTTAGTTGATGGCATTGATGATTTGTTCACCTCGTGATGTGGTTGATTAATCGGCTCATATGTCTCCTTGTTTATCACTGAGGTGTCCAAGATTTTGTCTTCTAATTCCTTTCCAGTATCAACTAGAATTGGTTCAGTAGCCGAAGCTACAATACCATTATCGGGTGATGTGATAGGTTGCACGATTTCATCCATAATTTCAGCAACCTGCATAGAAAAACAAGCAAGATTGTTAGGAATAAAAGAAGAGTTAGAAGTAATACCATTATGTGTTGTGGTTGATTCCTCATTAGCTTGTGGCGTTGCTTCATCACTCTGTAAGTTCTTTGCTTCCATTTTCTTCAATTGATCATCGCTTGTTTCTTCTTTTCTCGCAACCTTCAAACGTCCTGGAAATGGGATAGGTGGTACATAGGGTCTGATATAAGGTAAATCACGAGGAACCGGCTCCTTGTTGACTTCTTTCATCTTTCACATTGTTGCTTTGATAGTTCCAACTGCATTCTTTTTACTTTCCAGGACCTTTTGGTATAACTCTTCAAGCTTAGCCTCCAAGCTTTTCCTTTAAGCGTCAAGCTTCTTTAAATTCAGGTCCGCACCCTCCTTGAATTCCCTGATCATTTCGTCATTCGAGTCGTGCATCCTTATTAAATTATCCGAGAATTTCTTGACGGCTTCCTCCAATGACTCAACGTACTTGACCTGCTCATATTCTTTGCGTTCTTCTCTCAGAGAATGCTCTTGTATAGCATGAATGTCTTCCTTAACCATATTCATATCACATCCGAGTTCATCAATCTGTTTGGTTATGTCACCAATGTCATCCAAGCCCTTGCTATTTGTTACCCATGTGGTTGCTCCATCATACCAATTTCGTGAATGGTCAGCCATCATTTCAATTGATCTAATGGTTTGTGCAGGTGGCATTGTAGGGATCGGTCCTTGAGAGTCGAGCATTTGGCGGGAAGGGATGTTTAGACCTTTGTAGAAAATAAGGACCATCTTATGGTTGCTGATATCATGCGTTGGGCATCTGTAGAGAAGGTCATTATATCTTTCCCAAGCTTCATCAAGTGTTTCATCCATCTTCTGTCTAAAACTCCTTATCTCATCCATCTTCTTGGCAATCTTTGAAGGAGGACAATATCTCCGAATGAACGCTTTCTTCAAAAGATTCCACGTGTTGATTGACCCCGCAGAAAGCATCTTCATCCATCTTCTGGCTGCACCAGTGAGTGTAATAGGGAACACTCTAAGTATTAATGCGTCTTGAGAAACTCCTAGAGTGTGGAAAAGATCTGCGATCTCCAATACTCTTCGCACATGCAGGTGGGCATCATCATCGTTAGTTCCCGCGAAAAGCTTTTGTCTAAGTTCCCTCATGAACTGGCAGCTGATCCCAAACTCTATGTCATCATTAAACTCGGGATATATGATGCCTGGTCTTTGGTCACCTTGAGTCAAAGCAATACATTCTTCCATAGTGAGCATGTCAAAATATGAATCCTCCATATCCTGAAATATAAAAAACAAACAAAAACAGAAACGAAGAGAAAAAGAAAATAAAAGAAAAACTTGCATTAAAATCCTAAAAAGCTCCCCGGCAGCGGCGCCAAAAACTTGACGCATGTTTTACTGACCAGGTCTTAATATTTATAGTATCTCGCTATACCTATGGTCTACCCTAATGCTCTAACGGGCAGTGTACCCGGTCGCGTGTAGTGCAGTAAATGGTAAAGCCGAGGTCGTCCCAAGAGCTACGTGGATTGGAAATTAACTTAAGTCTATGTCATGATATTAATGGATTTTTAAGATTGAAATGATAAAATTAACTAATAAAACCAGGAAATAAAATAAAGCAGATAAAGGCAAAAGATGTGATCAATGAAGGAGAATGTTGCTAACCTAGTTACTCATCCTAGCTAGTTATGTATACGTCTACTTACTTCCAATTACTTCAGGTGGGGTCAAAGTCGAGAGGACAGCATTTAGCCGAGGTCGTCCCAAGAGCTACGTGGATTGGAAATTAACTTAAGTCTATGTCACGATATTAATGGCTTTTTAAGATTGAAATGATAAAATTAACTAATAAAACAAGGAAATAAAAGAAAGCAGATAAAGGCAAAAGATGTGATCAATGAAGGAGAATGTTGCTAACCTAGTTACTCATCCTAGCTAGTTATGTCTACGTCTACTTACTTCCAATTACTTCAGGTGGGGTCAAAGTCGAGAGGACAACATTTGGTCAATTCGCCCTAACCTATCAGCAAAGATGCCACCACAGGAGAAATCAGGCGCACCGTTATAAGTCCTGTTGTTCCTGGTCCCCTAAGCCGAGTCATTAAGTACCGCTACATGCTTGATTTATAATAGTGAGTGCCCGACCGTTAGGAACTTAGACACTCACCCCCTAATTCTTAAATTCATCCAAACGATAGGTGATCAGTTGGTCAAATCGCACAAGTAGAAAGGGTCATCAGTTGGTCATATCTTACCCTTCTCGTCTCAGTCCGCTCACCTAGGGTCAGTTGGTCATATCTCCTAGGCAATTGGCCTCTACCGCCATTCAAAACTACTGAACCAAGGGTGGCTACCAATAAACTATGCATGCATACACTTAGAAATAATTGTATGGAAATAAAGTAAACATAAACAAAACAATTAAGGAATCATAACAAGGCCAGCACCAGGGTGCTTAGCCAAACATATAGTAAATCATACCAACAATAATGAATAAATCATGAATTGAATTGAACATAATGTTTGATACAAATTACTTGATATAGAGCTAATAATGATGATGATTGTGACTGAATTCTTCCTTCAAAACTGGCTTCGGACTGCTGGAAAATGCCCTGGAGTGGTGCCCTAATCGACCCCTGGGAGAGGGGTGAAGAGAGATACTCAAAAATGCAGATTTAGGGCTGTATTTATAGGCCCCGACATAGTTACGACGTAATTAAATAAATTAATTACGTCGTAACTAAAGTTACGTCGTAATCAAATGTATTAGTTACGTCGTAACTAAAGTTACGCCGTAACTAAAGTTACGCCGTAACTAATAGTAAATATACCAACTTCGTACTTTTCCCATCCTTTGATTTTCTTGAAACATTTTTGCACTAGATGTCACTTTTGGCCCCTCATCGTTCTTCTTCATTTATATTGTAGTCCTTGAAATAAATAAACTTCATATAAGTTGTCACATTTAGTCCCTGATCGCACTTGTTATTTTTACTTTTCAACATCGGAGTAAATATTATCTTCATTTAGCCACGGGACTTCAACTCCTTAGCGCCCAAGTAATAATTACGGCGTAATTAAATTACCGAATTACGCCGTAACTCTTCAACCGTATATTTTTATCCGCTCCGTAATTATCTCTACGGCGTAACTAAATTGCCATGTTACGCCGTAACCTTCATAAAAATAATTACGACGTAACCATAAGAGATGGTTACGCCGTATCCTTCAAAGCTCATATTTACGCCGTAACATTATTAGCTAGTTACGGCGTAGTCTTCACATAAAATCCAAAGGTCCTCGTAAATCAATCTTCATAACATATACTTGGCCTTGTATCACTTCTTTTCCGCTCCAACGCCTCATTTATCTTGAAATGCAAATATGAACGAATATGAAAGAATTAAGTACCATATTAATGCAAATGAGGCCATAAACATGGGAATTTGATATATAAAAGATCAGGCAATTTGATGTTATCACTAATAAACATGCATCACAGATCTGTCCTGCATGGTTTATTCTTGGTATTCCTTCTAATAAACCCTTCCTTGTCATCTTATTAATGTCGTCAAAGTTTAGATGACCTAATCTAGCGTGCCACAACCATGCTTTGTTATCTACATTTGCTAAGAGGCATATGGGTGCTTCTATTTGCAATCTAATACTATAAAGTCTATTATTAGATCTTTCTATCTTCATAAATAGCTTCTTATTCTTATCATACAAAGTCAGTTGGTTTCCATCCACGATGATTTTACAACCTATCTCTGTGAGTTGTCCTAAACTTAGTATGTTGCTTTTTAGGTTTGGAATGTAGTATACATCGGATATTATCTTTTGTCCGTGGTTCCTACATCCTAACAATATAGACCATCTTCCCTTTATCTCTACATACGATCCATCTCTAAAATGAACACGCCATGTTATGCGTTCATCAATGTCTCTAAAATGACTCCTAGTTCCCGTCATATGGTTACTTGCACCATTATCTAAATACCATATGCTTGTATCTGTTGCAGCATATTTCCGGGTTGAATCTGTCCTTCATTCAACAGTACTTCTTCGTGTTCAGCTTCATGTGTAGTCATTAATAGTGATGGTTCTTCGTCTTCTAAGATAAGGTTTGATTGTTCCTGAGTTGTTGATGGTTCTTTGCAATCCTTTCTAAAATGTCCAAGTTTCCCACACTTGTGACATTTTATTTTGCTCATGTCCCACTTACGTCTATTCCACTTTGTGTTTGATCTTCCTCTGTGAGCTGAGCCTTCCTCCTTTGAGTCATACTTATTCTTATTGCGTTTCCAGTTTCTTTGTGAAAAGTTTGATCTACTTCCACGATTATCGAATTGCCTTTCTCTTTTTGAGTCTTCGCCATGCGTGAATAGTAATTTTTCCTGGCTTTCTACTTGTCCTCCTTTTCGAAGTTTTATGCGTTCCTCAAATGCCTTGAGTTTTCCAATGATCTCATATAGGGTAATTTCGTCAAGATCACTGTTTTGTTCTATGGATGCGACCAGTGTTGCAAAACAACGCGTACAAGGCCGATTAATCACCGATTAGGTGCTACTGGGCCACCAACCTTGTCGATTTGTGTAATTGGGTCAAACAAATCGGTCAAAACAGTCAATGGCGGTCAACGACAGTTAACGGTGGTCAAACTTGCCGGAAACTTGTAAATCTTGTTGGAAATACCCAAAACTTGTCTTAAACAAGTTTTAGTCAATTATATTTGATGTTTTTATCTGTTACAAGATGAGTTTCAAGGAAAGTCTTGTCTAGAATACCCAAATCTCGCTGGAAATATCTAAAATTTGCCAAAAATGCCAATCCGATTAATCACCGATTAATCCCGCCTTAACCGATTACAAGCTACAGGGGGGTCGACCGCCCGACTACCGATTCACGATTTTTGCAACCTTGGATGCGACTATTTGAATGAATCTATCTGGCGTGGAATCTAATAGTTTTCGTACTAAAAATGATTTAACCAATATTTTTCCTAATTCTTTTGCCTTAGTGACATAGTCGTTTAGCTTAGCCGTAAATGCATCCACTAAGTCGTCTTCCTTCATTTGAAGTGTTTGAAACCTAATCATCAATGATTGTAATTGTGCTTGCTGCATTTTCTCTTCTCTAACGTGTCTCTTCTTTAATGTTTCCCATAATTCCTTCGTTGTTTTACAACCCACGACATGTAATATCACATCTTCGGTCAACGCTTGATAAAGGAAGGCAGTCGTTGCCTTATCCATTTTATCATCTGCTTGCGTATCTTCCTTAGGTTCTATCATTTCCCATAAACCTTGTGCTTCAAGTATAACCTTAATTTGAATTAACCAAATTGTGTAGTTTGTCAATTTCAACTTAGGGCATTAATAGTGTGTCATAGGTGTTATGGGTTTTTGTGTGATTAAAGCGCTATTAAGATCGTCGGTAGACATCCTAAGTGTGCGTACGATCTTCACTTTCTAATGTGTGGGATTTTCTTAATAATATGGGATATCTAATAGTACGGGAATAGAAACAATTTTTTCGGGAATTCCTAATAATACAAAAAGTAAACTTCTATACTACTAGTATGATATAAATCTAGAAACTTTGATTTCTAACCTTAACGTTGTGTTAGAAACACAACCGTATTCCCTTTGTGTGTTGGTATGTAACCGATTATACCCACAACAATTTCTGTCCCTTCTTTCTCCGCGTTAGTATCACCCAATCAACACAACTAGCTGTTTTTCCTTTCAATGTTCACCAAATTGTTGTTGTTGTCTCGTTGTTATTCCTTTGTGTCCAAAACAATTCGCAAACTACAAATATACACGGCTTCCTTTTTGCCTCTTGTGTCGAATTCTATTCTGCCCCACAAACCAAACGAGTATCCTTCTTTTCATTCCGGTGTTACTAACTTGTTCCTCACGTTGGTGTTTTTCCTTCTCGTGTCAACTTGAAATCGTATCCCCAAGCAAACCCTAGAGACTTTCACTTGTTCTTTTCGGTATGCTACCAAACAAAACAAATAGCTTTCACTGTTGTTGTTGGTTTTTTTTTTCTCATATTCCAAATCCCTTTCCACAAGAATCCTAGAACCCTTCTCTTGTTCTTCTCGGTATTCAAAAAAACGAATGTTTTTTTCGTTTCTTTCTCGTTGTTGTTGTTGTTGTTGTTGTTGTTGTTTTTTATTGCGTCCAAACGTTTTCAACAAAACAAATCCCTAGAACCTTTCTTCTTGTTCTTCACGGTATTCCTCCAAACCGTTGTCCACAACAACTAACTCAATTACACGCTTATGGTTCCAAGCATTTTGAGTTTTCTTTTCCTTTGTGTCGTTCTCAAAACGTTACCCACAAAGTTCCTTCCACTCGCCTTTAATCACGAGGCTTTGTGTTTCCATTCTATGTTGTGTTACAAAAACAATCCCACATAATTATTTTGCTAGCCTTTTCCTTTTCGGTACTACGCTACTTGTTCAAGCGTCAATATTGTTTTCCTTTCTTCCTTTGTGTCGCGTTCCAGAAACCCCCACAAAGTGTTCAACGTTGTTTTTTTTCCTTCCTTTATTGTCGTGTTATGCAGTCCCCAACAAAGTCCTTCCACCAATTCGTTTGGCGTTGTCACGTTTGCAACTTTACGCAAGGTTTGATCGTGCACTATATTCCTTTACATTTCCACAAATATTCAGGAACAATACGTTTCAACCGAGACTCTTCTTGTTCCCAGCATGTTTTCATTTCGTTCACTGTTATGGTGTCAAACGAGCGTACGATTAACGTAGGCTCTGATGCCAATTGTTGTCCCTAGTATAGTGGATACAAAGTTGCAATTTACTGTTTGTGTCTATCGTCTAACATAAATCTGTTACGTGTACTTCGTTTATATAATGATTCTATCGAACCATTGTGACCATTCGGTTGTTACACAACCGAAAATAACTACCATAACTACTTTTTAACTACCATAACCGAATAGCGGTTATCAACTAACTAATATAAGTGTTTAGCCCTTGGGCTTTAGTTTATTATATAAGTGACAGGATCAATTTCGAGATTATGTCCACAACTATAACCGGAGGATGTTAAATCCGGCGCCTGTGGCGACAACGGTGACAGTGGGTTCTTTTTTCTTGGTGTGTTGTCGACTTGAAACTATTGAAACCCCTAACAATAGATCGAAGAAACATTTAATCATTTGAAACCTTAAATATTGAAGTAATTGATAGATCAATTTCGTAGTACAGCTATTTTCCTAAGAAATACAAAGGAATGTATTTCCCGGGTCGTTCTCCCAGCGAAGGATGAATGGAGTTTATAACTCACGTCGCGTTTTACGGGTTTTTGAATGGTTAAAAGGGATTATAGTTATTTCTAAACTACGGGGCAAGGAAAGTAATGGAAGGCAATTAAAATAACTAACTCTATTGTTTAAACAAGAAATTTCAACTAAGAATGCAAATTTAAACTAAAAATGCCAATTACGATAAAACTAAAACGTATTCTAAAATGTAAACTAAACTATTTTAACTCCTAAAAGTGAACTAGTATTTTTCTATAGCTAAAGATGTGATTTAAAAATTATCTAAAATTTAAAACTATTTTTTTTTTATTTTTCTTATTTTATTTGAATTAAAAACTATTTTTGTATTTTTAAAATTGATTTAAAAAGCTAAAAAATATAAAAATTTACAAGAAAATTACCAAACTATTTTTCAAAAATCTAAATAAACTAAAAATGACTTTTAAGACTGAAATTATATTTTTCTGACTTTTTCTCTATTTATTATGAATTTAAAACTAATTAATTGCCTAGAAAATACTAAATTAACTAGGAAAAATCTGGAAAAATAATTTTTATGACTTTTTGATTTTTCTAAACCTAAGAAAATTAACTTTGTATTTTTGTGATCCTTTTCTGATTTATTTGAATTAAAAACTATTAAAAAATGGTTAAAAATGAATTTAAATCCAGAAAAATAGCAAATGAAATTGGAAAAATATGAAAATTTGCAGAAAAGTTCTAAACGTAACTAAGAATCTATGACAATTATGAAAAGCGACTAGAGTAGTCCTAATAAGCACTTGGATAGAAACTGAATTGAATAAGCTATGATGAAATAAGCAAAAAGCTACAATAAGCTACCAAAAGCTAAAATAAGCTAAGAAATACTTAATGCAACATAACTCAACTGAATAAGACCAAGAAATAGGCTGATAAGCACTTATGAATAAGCTAGAAACCAAACAGACTAATACTAATGGAACAAGCTATAAATAAGCTAAGGGAACCTGAATAAGCTATTAGGGACAAAAATGGAAACCCTATTAAGCTATGGAAACCTAAATAAGCAATAATCCTAAGCCTAAATAAGCTGCTATAAGCAAATGAAATGATACAAGGCTGCTGAGGTGCTGCTATTGGAGCAGGGCAAAACAGGCCTAAGGGAGCATATTGAGACGACCTAAAAGCTATCAAACAACTAATATAAAAAATAATAAAAATGTGAACCTATAAACTAAGCAACCAAACATTTATCATTCCAAATTACAGATTATGACGACTAATAATGAGGAAAATAAAAATCAAAATCATAAGCTAATTAGGCCATTTTGCTGTGGTGCAGGGGAGGTAATTGACTAAACAGTCAACTTCAAGCTACTCAAAAGCTATTAAGAAAAATTCTAAAAATTATAAACAAATAATATTTGAAATCACAAGCTAGCAAATGTTTAAAACCCAAAGTTTCAGAATGATTTGATAAAAATTGAGTAAATTAAAAATCAAAAACAAAACCTATTTAGAAAACTTTTTGGAAATTTTGACTTTTCTCGGATTCATATATTTTGACTTTAATGAGATTTGATTGCTCCTAAATGATTGAAGATGAAATCATAAGCTGTAAATAGACTTATTAAAGCTGTATCAACACTATTCTAACCCACTCCTAAGATTATGCATACTAATTCACACTATAACTAGCTGTAATGAAATTTAAAAAGGATTTTGACTTTTAATGAAATACCAATGCATATTATGATCAATCTAACCTGCATGGACCTTTTTTTGACTAACACAACACAAAATAACTCCTTAAACAGATTCTAAATAGGAAAAATAACATAAACCAAACACCCTTTAAAATACTTAAAATGCACTTTAGACTATTAAAATGAATCAAATCTGAACTACACTAGCTTGAAATAGATGAAAAATCTTAAAACATACTCAAATAACAATTCAAAAACAGAAACTAGACAAAACTGATTTGACTTTAAAACGTTGACTTATGTTGACTTCTTGCAAAAAATGAACTAAAACAATTTAAAAGAGAAGGTAAGCTCACAATATGATGACTTCTATCTTGTCACTCCTTCTAATCTAAGCCCTTGGATCATCCAATGAGAGTGCCCCTTTCAGCCATGTTGGCAATCCGGGCGTGTACACCTGTGACGCGTGTGTCAGAGGCTTCCAGAAGCTCATAAGTATGGGTAAATCGTGGGTAGATGCAAGGGTAAATTGGGGAAGGAGATTAAACAGTAAGCTGGGTGGGTTTTTACTCTTCGCGGGTTTTTTTGGGTATTTTTATGGGTTTTATTATTTCGTTTGACTTTTGGGTGGAAATTGACTGGAAGAGTAATAAGTGAAGTGGGCTTGGGCCAAGTGGGTGAAGGGAAGTGTAGTGGATTTAATGGATTTGGACTTTTTGTTATTAGGATTTTAACATTAAGGACCATTGATGTAATGATTGGATATTTCAAGGATAAATGGTGTAATATGTAAAAGGAAAGCGTGATTTTGGGAAATGGGATAGGTGGGATTTATGAGGGGTGAAAATGGTATATATGGAAAAGTTGAGGGGGAAATGTGTAATATGGTAAAATGAAAGTGAAATTATGAAAACTCCCCAATAATGATCAGAACTCCGTAATTTGACTTTTTTGAGCATCCAAAACCCGTAAAATAGCATCCCGGCATCGGCTTTTGCACTCTTCTCTTTCTCGTGCTCGGTTTTCTTCAGTTTTGGCTTTCTTTTGTCTGTTTTGTCATATCCGTACCTGCACATGCATAAACTAAAAAACCAACAAATATTAGACATTAGCGGCGCTTTTCTAGTTATTTTGGGCCTGTTTTGGTAAAGAAAAGGTATGTGTTTTTGCACATACCAGTAATTAAATTGGTACATACACTTACCTTCTTGAATACGGGTGAGGTTTTCTAATCTCTGATGATACAATGGAGACGGTCAGGTGAGCATCGTTGTATTGAGGAAGCAGCAGTGGTGGTGTTTTTGTATTAGGAGAATGAGAGGAGAAGGGCTTATGTCTTTATGTTAGGGTTCTTGGGTAATTGAAATTTTGAAATACATATGAGGGAAAAGTGAAAAATATTAGGCACTCAAGAGTCTCAAAAAATTTGGGTTATAGACCTACGTTTAAATTACTCACCGGTCCAATTGAGTAACTTTTAGACCTGTGAAGATGATACACACGACCGGGGTTTATTATTTGCACACGTCTAAATGAGTTTGGGTGGGTAAAAAATCACTTAAAGACCTGTTGATATTATAGAAGGTCTATATGAGGAGGTCTAAAAGACCCGATTTGTAGTAGTGTTATTTAATTATCGTATTTAGAGTCTGTCTTGACTCTTGTGTGTCTGTCGCTATTTTGTATGTGTTTAATTTTATGTTATTTATCTAATGTTAATTTTATTTATTATATGTACTTTCACAATATACGCATCAACGCCAAATTTCGCAATCATTGCAACATCTAATATATTGGTTACCATCCTTTTTGTTGCATCCTGAAATGCTAATCTCAATTGTTTCATGGAAAGCATATTTCAAATTCTGTAATTTCTTCATCCTATAATAACTACAATATTTGATATTTTGGGATATCGAAAAAAAACTAACGAAAAAACTATCATACAACTAAAATCATCACTAACACCAAAATCAAATGCTTAATTTGAACCAAAAAACACCACACACCACATACCTTTTCTACTAACAGAAGGTTCATTTTTTACTCCACTTCTGTCATTAGGAGATACATCTAATAATTGCACATTGGACCTGAAATGCCCACAAAGATGTAACTCTATAAGTATCTCAAGAAAAATTATCAATCTCAATAATCGTTTGGTAAAAACCCTTTACTTATCTTCACATGGCTCTTATAGTATCTTATTTCAATTCGTGACACTTTATGCTTTTGATGGGGGACTTTACAACCGTCTTTGATGACCTTCATAGGTAAAATGATATAATCTATCATTTTGGCATATTAGGAAGTGTAATTGTTTTTGTTTATTTTTATAACGATATTTTTTTCCACACCCGATATACGACCTATCTCACAAGTGTCTCTAACAAGACTTGAATTCACAACCTCTGGGTTGGTGGGCATCTCACATATATACCACTAGGCCAAATGCCTTGTGTATAGGAAGTGTAATTGTTATTTATCAGTAAAACTGCAAGTATGATGACTAAAAGGTATTCAATTTAAGAGGAAGTGTTAAAGTTAGGTATGAGTTAAATTTTAATAAGGAATTAAAGGAAATGAACATAAAAAGAGTTAGCCAAAACGGATACCGACTTTCTTGTTCTCCTTTTTTGACTCTTTTTCTGGCGTAACTGGGCCATTTGTTGCTTTTTGGTCTTGTATTGATGTGCCAAGAAGAAAGAGATTATTTAAGAGAACATAATAGCAACTACACATGTAAGTCAAGAATAATCCCAGAAGTGACGACCAAATAATAAACACACAACACATGGTTTTTGCATGCTAATTCTATATATGCTGCTCCGTTACTTGTTTTTAATAATCTGCATATGTTCAAAGAGGTCCATAAAGCCCAAACAGATTACAAGAAACAGAGGGCTTATCTGGACAATAATACAACACAAACCTACCAAATGAAAAAAAAAAAAAAAGATACAATACTAGAAACTGGACTTTCAGCGACAGATTTTCCGACGAATACTTTTCCGTCGCTAATTTACAGACCATATTCCGACGAAACAGCGACAAGTATGCTTTTGTGAGTAATTTCCGACCGAATTCCTAGAGATTGGAATGTTGTCGGAAATCCGTCAGTAATTCACGTAAGCTACCGTCGAATTTCCGATGCCATTCCGACATCTATTTTTGTTCGTTGCTAATCCGTTGGAAATGTTTTAATTTTTAATGATTTTTTATTTTTTAATATTTCCGTCGGAAATCCGTTAGAAATATTACTTATTTCCGACGGATTTCCGATGGAAATATTAAAATTTATTATGTACACATATATAATATGTTAAACTAGACATGATGTAATTTATAATACTATACAAAACTAGACATGATGTAATTTAGAATATTTCCGTCAAATACACTTTTTGATGGTGCTTAAAGAAATGAATTAGTATTTTTATTAAATTTAGAATAATATACAAAACTAGACATGATGTAATATAAAAATTGTGAAGACTACTTTTATATCAAGCCTATTTTGTATGATATTTGGTTTTTTTTGAAAACGGAAGTGTTTTATATGTTTTTCTTTACGAGCTTTTCAAATTTGGTAATTTTTTCATTTGTCATAATACCGGCTTAACCCGGCGGATCAACCGGTTGAACACGTAACCCGGTGAATCGTTGAGTCAACCGGGTCAAATAAAAACCCGGATTTTAAAACATTGATTATGAATACAGCATATGATGTTCTCTACTTATCATAAGCTCTTTTTTCTATTGCCATATTAGTTGCTTAATTACTTTTTCTATGTTTGTTAATGCTGGCTCGTGTATGTATTAATTTTCTCGCCTTCTCTGACCCAAATTTATAGCTCCACCATTACTTGATATAATTTTGTTCCGAATTACAAATAAAAAAAATAATAACTAAACAAGTGTTAAATGACACAAGATATATACTATCTAAAAATTAATACATTCATAGGGTGAGGTTATTGTCAGAACCAAATAAATTGCGAGAACCAAAGATCAACCAATCAAATTTTTTTGGATATTAAATTTTATTATTTATTTCAAAAGGGTATAATGGTAAAAATACTTTTTTATTTTATTTTTTATTTTTATTTTTACAAAAAACGTTTTATTAATTCCCTAAATTCTAGGATTTTTTTTTTTTTTTTTTTTTGCGTTATACTTGTTTAAAAAAAAAAAATGTGCACATGTGTTTTGCATTATATGACAATTGTATTTTTGTTTATGCATAGGTGTTTTGTATTTGCACATGTATTTTTTTTTAAATACATAAATATGTATACAAACAACAAAACTTTGTTAATAACTCAAAATTGTACAAGCTAATGATTTACAAAATCTAACACCTGCTAAATTTTCTACTTCACTACAAATGCTTAATTAATAGAAAAAAACAAAATTAATTGAGGATGCACATGTGTAAACACCATGTTTTGCAACATCTTCTTTAGTGTGCACGCATGCATTCACGTATCCTTGATTATCTTGATCGTTTTTGCATATATGCAATGCGTGTAAAATTTTCGTCGTATTCACATGTATAATTCACACGTACATTCTTCATCCTTGATTATCTTGATCGTTTTTTCATATAAAAACATATGTGCACAATGCACAATTAGAATTCACATGTACATTATTCATCCTTGATTATCTTGATACCAGCTGTAAAAACATATGTGCACAATTATCACCTCCCTCGTATTGAATAATCTGTTTCAACAACATTAAAAATAATAATTACACGGTAGCCAAATACATCGCCAGCCTCTAGAACATGTGTGTTCCAAAACTAAAGAACCAAGTTAAAGGACAAACATGCACATGTATGTTTCTAATAACACTAGACTCGAACCAAGTTAAAGGACAATCATTCATACAATTATGCACATGAATTTTTCTAAACTCTACATAACTAACTACGAATAAAAGTCTTAAGAAACACAAATCGACTATCATGCCATTTTTATTTTTTCTTTACCGAACCATAATTCTATTTTGTACAATACATTTAATTATAATTTCCAATTTCCAAATACTATTTATATATAAAAAATTACATATAGCCAATCAAAAACACGTGTGCACAAAATAAAACATATGTGCACAAAAGCAAGCAAAGATAACGAAAGACAATCTGAACTATGCAACTACCAAACACATATGCGCAATCAAAACACGTGTGCACAAAATAAAACATATGTGCACAAAAGCAAGCAAAGATAAACGAGTTATTTAATCATAACATCTAAAAACAAATTACATCTAGCAGGTAAGATTACTCTTTTTCACCAAGCTTAACTTTAGTCCCACCATACTCGGAGTGTCACCATTTGTAACGCCAACAATATCTTGTTACTAGTTTTTATCAAATATCCCAGGTACCAAAACAACTAAAAAAACCACAACCAATTAATAAACGAGTTATTTAATCATAACATCTAAAAAAACACATATGCATAATGCATTTCTTACTTGTTCACAAAAGACCATTTTGAGAAATTAGTACAACCTTAAAACACAAAACACAAGTGCAACCTTAAATCGAAGTAAAACACATATGCACAAAAAACATCAAATTCACCAGAAACTATGAAAACACATATGCACTCTCAATACACATACGCACAGAAAACATCAAATTCACCAGAAACTATGAAAACACATATGCAATCTCAATACACATATGCACACGCCTTTTATTAATATTGTATCTGCCATAAAACACATACACACCATTTTTTTTCATTTTGTATCAACCGTAGTACAAATATTCATGCCTTATAAGTTAATGTACTATTAAATCTTTTAAATCTTTAATGTATAAAAAAGAATATCAACCAAATGCTAACCATATCATATACTCGTATTTTGTTTTAATATAAAGGCACAGATGTTGACATCATTTTCTTAACTTCTATTGCAAAACTTGAGTTCTTTAATGTAATTTTTAAAAGATGCATATTTATCGTTTTCTAAACTTCCATTGCAAAACTTGAGTCCTTTTCCACTATATTTTTATAAAACAAATAAATTAAATCTTGGAAATATGCATATTTATCTATCTATAAATAAAGAAAAATGAGATACAGTACAAACCAAAAAAAGCACCTTATATTTTATCTTGTTCTTAAACTAACATACAAATATGAATTAATACCACAAACACAAACACCTTATATCCTATCAGAGGGTTTTTAGAGGATCGTATGGATGATACCAGGTAAGAGATAAGTGTCAATGATTGACTTTTATTCATTGAATATTACATACAAATGGAAGAACATACATATAGAAACATTATAAGAGCTATTTAGGGTAAGCCCACTAATCAAGCTAAACCTAATAACTTTGTGATAATCCACACATGTATTGCTATTGGACTTATCCGCACAATATACGGTTAACAATAACTAGTTATGGATATGTTGAAGAAAAAAATACTAGTTAAGTCAAACATAAAGTTATCAATTGCTAATGAGATAACTAGTGTACATTTGTATAAACAATGAATTACGCATTTCTTAAAGAAAAAACACTAGTTACCTCATTATAGCGCATTTGCTATAAAATATCACATTATCACGAACTAATTGTAATAATTAACTATAAATCTTATGAAATTCCAACACTATAAAATTAATAATTTAACCAACATATGCTATAAAATATAATTATTTAGTAAACTGAAAAAAATGAGTTTTTTTAAACTACAATATAAACATCTTTATTTTTAATCATTCATGGATGGTTTAATGACGAAAAGCTTGTAACCCTCGTCACTAAAGTATGAGATGTCTCATGTTCAATTTTTGCTAAGTACAAATACTTTAAAACCGGCTACGCCAAACTCATAAAAAAGAGAGGTTTGTCTTATTTAAGTCGGTTTGGCGATGTATTCAATCTCCTTAAATTAGTCACTCAAAAACGAAAAAATGTTGTAACACAAAAAGAATAAAATTAAACATCCTTAATCCATAACAATAAGAATACTTTTTCTATCTTGTCTCCATACATATCATGCTATCGTCTTTTCCTCTGCCATGAAAAACCCATATCTTATTCTTCATATTTTGTTTTTGTCCTCAGAAAATATAGAACATCGATTTAAAATATGATGCCCATAAATACTTGATGCCCTGGGGGAACCTGCCCGGAAGTACTGGCCTTCAAGTTAACTCCAATGGGTCAATTTGGGATACATTTTACTGACAAGAGGTCAAATGAGTAACAAGGGTGTTTGCTGAGAAGTTACTTTTAATGTACCATTCCGATACTTTAGCGTTTGCAATAATACTCAACCTTACAGGGTCCCAACTAGATCCGCTCATGTGTGTGCCGACCAACATGTCATGCACAATGTTGAAGTTTTTCTTAAAAAAACTTCATCCTAGTCTTAATAAAGTTTTCTGAATCAAATGTTGCATTATTGCGTGAACATACTCAGGTTCGATATCAGCAAATACATACTCCCATGATAGATGTAATTTCATGACGTACTGCATCAACTAGCAATGTTTCTTCCTCTTTTGTCCAAACATTTTTGGATTTTCCGCCACCTAGTATACCTGCCATCTCTACAACATACAGTAACGTTTACCATCACTAAACTTATATGTTACGAGTAATATTGAGCAAGTAAAGGTGGGTTAGTGGTAAGATGTCTTGAAGGTCTCACAAGAGACCAAAGTCCTGGCCATGGGAATACCCGTTAGGCCGCGTACATCATAGCCAAAAAAGGATCGACTTTTTTCGAATAGCCTCAACATGTCTATTTACCCGTTTTTTTATCTACACATTTGGGGTGCTTAGTTTAGCTTATTTTCTTGGCTTACCGAATATGGAAAGCTGATATATCACTTTTTATGAGTTTACCTATTTAGGCTTATGAACTTATAAGTTCAAGTTAATAACCTAATGACTCGTAAAAAATGAGCTTTGTCCGAACCGAGGATGGGTTTTTGAAGTTAATTAGCTCACCCTTATCATCATATTGATATTGATGTGTGTGGTTTTGTTACTTATTAATTTCAAACTTTGAATTATTCAATAAAAGAAACGGTTCCTATACGCCATAGACAATTGGTGTGAATTTAATAGGTCAAAAAGTCAAGAGTCTACTACAATAACAATGCAACTACCAGAGTCCATACATTAAAGATAACAAGGAACCCATACGCTTATCCACGTCTTCTTTATATACAAAAACAAACCGAACATATTTATGTATATCACCATTTATCACCCAAACACTTATTCGCTTCTTTTTGTAACAACCCACACACCCTTTTTTGTTCAGACAAACAAACAAACATATACATAAAAATGTCTTCAATCAATCATGATAACCTTTCTCACTTAAAAATCCCCCTTGAAATTTTACTATCCGCCACCAACAACTTTGATAAAAACAACTTAATCGGAGATGATGATTTTGGAAATCATTACATGGGACAACTCTGGGGCTCCGGTGAGTTGATTAAAATCCATGCTCGGAGGTGGTTGAATAAAGAAAGGGATGATGAAAAAGAACAACAGTTTTGGATGGAGATTTCCATGCTTTCAAGTCTCAAGCATAGAAATGTGGTTTCTCTTGTTGGGTTTTGTGATGAGAATGATGAGTTGATAACCGTTATCAAGTTTGAGACTAGATTAAGTCTCGAAAACTATCTAAGTGACCCGATGTTGTTGACATGGGTGCGAAGATTGGAAATATGTATCGGTGTTGCTCATGCATTGAGCTACATTCATTACGATGAGCCACGCGATTTTAGCGTTATACATCGAAACATTGACAGTGAGATAGTTCTGTTAAATGATAAGTGGGAACCCAAGTTATGTGAATTTAGACTTTCCATGAAGATTAAAGCATCTGAAAGGCATCATTCATTCCATGTTGATAAAGTTTGGGATAGGGTGGGGTATACAGACCCAACATATATAGAGACAAAGAGTGTGAGCCACAAGTCAGATATTTACTCCTTTGGGATAGTAATGTTTGAACTACTATGTGGTAGGAAAGCAGTAATCGATGATGACCTAGTTAATAAGTACTTAGCTTCGGTGGCTGTTACCCATTATAGGGAGAAGAAACTCAATGAAATAATTGATTGGGATCTGTGGAATCAAATGGATTCTCAATCATTTAACATTTTTGCCGAAATAGCATACGACTGCTTGAATGAAGAACGATCGCAGCGCCCACATATTGATGAGATTGTCACGAGACTTGAGAAAGGACTTGAGAAAGCGTTGGAACTTCAACTGGAACATCAAAATGAGGTAAGACAGTTTTTCCTCTTCCATCTTTCTATAATAATAAGTGTTGGAAATGTATATATTTACAAACATGTGAATGTCCGGATTCGAACTCGTGACCACGGGATTGCACACATTAGCGAATGAGAATTAAAGTTAATAATTAATGTTTATGTTTACGATTAATTATTGCACATTAATTCCGGTTAACGATCGTTAAGTATTTAACGGAAAAATGACTAACGACCGTTAAATGAAAAGAGAAAGGACTAGAAATGGAAAACTTGGAAAAGTTATGGGTTTGGCTTTAGGCTTTCAATAGTGGCCATATAGGGCCTTTCCAAGGCCTAATTCATAAACTTGTTCCCAAAGTTTCCTACTAGTATATAAAGAGGGTTAGGTTCTAGGGTTTCATACACTTGTGCATTGAATTAACCCTAGATCTCTCCTCTCCTCTCTCTTGTCCCATTTTGGCCGAACACCCCATTTGTAAGGGAGTTTGGTTTCGTTTTTCTTAAACGAGGACTTGTGTTAGATCTAGCAATCGCTTGATTCGTTGGTTAATTCGTGTGTACAAGAACGTGGTTGTAAGACATTATTCTTACACCAATAAGTACCTCTTTGTTTTGCTTTGCTCGAGGGTTGTTTTGCTTTGCTCGAGGGATTTGACATTCGCAAGAGGTACGTTACGTATACTTTCAGTTAATTAATTTATTTGTTATGATCTTTAAGTCTTCCGCTGTGTACTCTTGATGTCTATATGTTTATTGTATGTTTTATATATCATATACTCAACAATAAGTACTACCATCTATTTGTTTGAGTGTATACACCTTCACTCTATCAGTTTACAGTTTATCTAGACCCTATAAAACTCCTAGTACCTTATTAGCCTTTGATCAGTTTCCAAACAGCATGTAATTGCTCTGAAAAACAGCATACAAATATGTAATTGCTGCTTAAAAAACATGGTTGCTGTATAAAACTGTGTCGGAACAGCATATAAAAGCTGTAATTGCTGCTAAAAAACAACATACAAATATGTAATTGCTTTAAAAAAAAGAGCATGTAATTGCTGCAAAAACTTGTTTCCAAAAAGCCATGCATGTAAAGGCAATGTCCAAACAACATATAAAACTGTTAAAACAGCATATAAGCCAGTCCAAACAGCCCATCTTTCTGCTGTCCAAATAACATATAGAAAGTGTTTAAAACACCATAAAAATCTGTCTAAACAGCTTTAAAGGCCTTTAAAAACTTATAAAAAGGAATGTCGGACACATACAAAAGATTTAATGACAAACCCAGCCGGAATTATAGAAACGGGTAAAACCCAGCGGGTCACACTGGGTTTTGAAATCTTAAAAACCGGTTTCTTTTGACCCGTTATCTAAGCCGGAACCAGTTCGACCGGTCGAACCGGGTTTCAAAATATTGAAAAAAAGAAAAGTGGTATAGTAAAAGTACTTGTTGATGTGTGCAAACATTTGTGAACTATGACCACTCAACCGAGATTTTGATAGGACGTCCTGCAAACCTTTATATAAGAATCTGGGGGAGTGTCCTTAGAAACCAGGGGATTGCTGAGTTACAAAATCTACCTGTAGTTTAGCAATTTCATTACGATATACACAAGGAAGTATGGCCTTGCACTGTTGCTTCTTCAAGCTGTAGATCAAACTAATTTTCTTCAAAATTACATGTAAGCTACATATGAGTTGTCCATCCCCTTTTTGTTTGTGTCTTTAACCTCAAAACTTAAACTTTTAGGGACTCTAATCTCCAAGTTTTTTCCCATTTCAAAATTATATACGAAAGAAAACCACAAATATAACTTATGACGCATTGACTGGAAAAGAAGCAACTTCCCTTATACGAGTTCGATTCATTTACCTGTGAATTTGTCTGTCCAGGTTATGGTTTGTCTCTAGGTGGCGATAAAAAACGAATAATTGATAAGAAAAAATGTCAATTAGGTCACTGGTTAAGACAGTGTATTTTTAGTGAATAAGACTTTCTAAGAGATTAAACACAACATACCTAGTAACCTCAGCCAATATAAGCAACATTAATATCCCATAAGCACCATGAAACACCAAATACATACATGTTAAAAAGACGAAAAAGGTAGCTTAATGATGGCTAATAAACAAAACATCATGAAAACGAAACCACTACCTTCTCAATATTACCCATAATAATCCTTTTGACCTTGGCTATCTTAGCCTTCAGTTTTGTCAGTATACTTATTTAATATGATCCCTTGGCCTCTTTATTCCGCCTAACAGAGGCATAAACGGAAAACATAAGACTCGTATTAGTTTCAGAAAAGAATACAGATAAAATAACATATGACATCTAAACTCAACACGCACCCGAATTCCTTATTAATATTGTATGCAAGCAAATGGGTAACAACCTTCAAATTTCAGTGTTTATTCTTTTACTGTATTATATAAGCAGTTATCAGTTGACTTTTTGGGATTATTGATCTGCTTTGAAACATTACCTTGCCACTTTCCAAGGCTTCTCATACACTTTGGAAAAATCATTCTGTGCCTGAAACAAGAATGAGTAGTATATAAGATTACTCAAACTCAATAGATTTCGATATTTTGCTACAAGATAAGATGGTAAAAGAAAAATCATTCATAAATGAGTTCCATAGAGATTGAACTTATACAAGCTCTTGATCTTCCTCAACAGTCTTATATTCAAGTTTCAGATTCATCAATCTGTGATAAGACAATATGGCCTATGAGATGAACATAACTTAAGTATATACAGTTAAATGGATGAAAATTTTAATCTCAAAGTATGAGATGAACATCATCAACCTGGAATAGAATTATAATTGCTTATCATCAAAAGTATATCGCCTGTTACGTCATGCACTATGATTCTATGAACAAATCTAAAACTTCTAAAGGATGTGTTATTTTCATTACTATCCACAAATGTAATACGTAGTAACTACTATAAACTACAAATAAGTCTTAGACATGGTTCAGGAATTTTATCGGACACTTTGTAGGCATTATTATACTCCCTTTTTCTAACACACGTTTTTACTTGACTACTGTATTTTATAGATAATGTCTTCGCCTAGCAAAGAATTTGATCACCTCAGAGTCCCCCTTGAAAATATTATTTCCACCACCAACAACTTCGCTCAACAAAATGTCATCTTAGAAGATACCTTTGAACAGAGATACAAGGGACAACTCTTGTGGTCCGGTGAGTTGATTGATATCCGTGCTCGGAGGTTAAATAAGGCTTGGAGGATGGAGAAGAGATGTTTTGGACTGAGATTTCGATGCTTTCAAGTCTCAAGCATAAAAATGTGGTTTCTCTTGTTGGGTTTTGTGATGAGAATGATGAGAAGATCATCATTTACATGGATGATATCAGAGGAAGTCTGGATAACTATCTAAGTGACCCGATTTCGTTGACATGGGTGCGAAGATTGGAGATATCTGTCGGTATTGCGCATGCATTGAGCTACATTCATTATGACGAGCCACGCGATTTCAGCCTAATACACCGGTTCATATGCAGTGCGACAGTTCAATTAAATGATGATTGGGAACCTAAGTTATCTGATTTTGAATGTTCCATGAAGATTAAAACAACTCAAAGGCACCATTCATTTCATACTAATAAACTTCGGTATGTAAATGGGTATGGAGACTTAACATATATTGAGACTAGAAGTGTGAGCCACAAGTCAGATATTTACTCCTTTGGGATTGTATTGTTTGAACTACTCTGTGGCAGGAAATCAATAATTGACGAGCAAGATAATAAGTATTTGGGTCCGGTGTCCATTTTTCATTATAAAAACAAAATACTAGACGAAATAGTTGATCCGGTTTTATGGAAACAAATGGATCCACAATCATTCAATGTTTTCGCGAAGATAGCATATGACTGCTTGAATGAAGAAAGATCTCGACGCCCGGATATAAGTGAGGTTGTCACAAGACTGGAGGAAGCCTTGAAACTTCAGTTGGCACGGGAAAATAGGCTTGTAAGACACTTTTTTCTCTTTCATCTTTTTATATCATAACAACTACTCTATGTATTAATAACGGTAATTTATAATGTTAAAGGAACACTCAATAGTAGCGGCCAAAATTGAAGGTACTTCATCCAATCATGACAAGGTAATTTATTTTTTTCTAACTCTTGTTGTAAGTCGTTGAAATTTTCAATGAGAGGAGTTTGGAACACACATTTTAGCCAGTAGGGGGAAATGTCAACTTTTCTTCTTTTGATAAACGTTAGAATTACTGAATGTTTTACCCTCTACTCACTTGGTAATGTTGTCTTGTTCGGTACATATAGGAATCAATGGCTTTCATATCTACAAATGTTGAATCCCATGTCAACAAAAAGACAATGTCTTCCTTCAAAGACCTCTCTAACTTAAAACTCAGCTTTCAAGATATAGCATCTGGAACCAACAATTTTGCTCATGAAAATATCATCACAGAATTTAGGCATGGAACGATTTTCATAGGCCGTCTCTTACATTCTGAACAATTCATCGATATTATTGCAAAGAGGTTCTATACCAATTATATAAAAGATGTGAGCAAAAATATTTGGACGGAGATTTTGATGCTTGCTAGTCTCAATCATAAGAATCTAGTGTCTCTTATTGGTTTTTATGAAGATGTGGTCAATAGGATTATCATATACAAGAAGGAGGCCAATCGAAGTCTCGAAACATATATAAGTGACCCGACCCTCACATGGATGCAAAGGTTGAAGATATGTGTTGGTGTTGCGAAGGCATTGAGTTACATCCATTATGATCCTGGACGAGATTTTAGTGTCGTACATTGCAACATCACGAGTTCGAATATTTTACTAGATGACAAATGGGAACCCAAGTTATCTCGTTTTGAACTTTCATTGAAAAATACAGTAGCTCGAAGGTACCATCTTCTTCTTACTCATGATATTATTGAGAATGTATACATGGATCCAAAATACAAAAAGACTGGCGGTGTGACCCACAAGTCAGATGTGTATTCATTTGGTGTTGTATTATTGGAAGTCTTGTGCGGAAGGAGTGCAGATGAAGCGTTGGGAGAGGGGTTATTAAATCAACTCGCCAAATCTCATTTGGATGATATGATCGATCCAAATTTACGAAAACAAATGGACCCGGAAGCATTCAAAATCTTATCAGATACATCATATTGGTGCATAAAAGAGGATAGAGCAGATCGTCCATATATCGATCAGGTTGTCAAAAGGCTTGAGAAAGCTTTGGAACTTCAGTGGAAACATGAGAATCCAGTTAACCGTTCATCATCCATTCAATTGAAGGTATGCAACTAATTTACTTTAACTTTTCATTTAAGGCCGATTATTAGTAATAAACAAGAGTGTTTACAACTGTTATCGTCTTGTTTAACGATATAATCCACTAGCTATCCTCACTACAAATGCCAATTGTACGTTTCTTGTCAAGTAATTATTACCTTACTCAAACGTTTATGCGATCTGATTTTACATTATTATAATTATTTAGCATTTTATTTTATATTTCTTAGAATATAATATCATAAAACTAAATTGTATTATTTAAAACTATGATTATTGTGATAAATATGGTGGATATAGACATATGGAATGTATTTTTTTTATATTAAAACTTTAAGGGTTTTGCTAAATATAGCCCTAAGGGCTATGTTTAGAAACAAAATTATGCATAACTTGTGGTACACTGAGTTGAAAGATGTTAAACTCACGAAGTGGACATCCAAATGAATAGAGATCCATCTAAAAGTGACACATATTGAATGTGTGGTTATAATTATTTCTCATCCATCACATTTTAAGATTTGTTCTCATTGGGGGGGGGGAGGGGGAATAAGTTTTTGTGCTAAAAGGTATTGGGCGAAATAATCAATAGAAGAGTTCTATCTTGTCACATGGTAAAACTCAGTCCTCTTATTAGTCAATAAAAGTCAAAATTGATGCTAAATTTGATCCCCAATAAGTTTAATTTTATAAAAAAAATTCAAAACCACCCAAGGCCATGGGAGCAACTTTTTTTCTAATAAAAAAAACCCCTTTTTGAGTGAAGTGTAAACAAAAGTTATATTCAAATCGCCTGATAAAATTTAAATTTAAGTCCAAAATCTTAGAAAAATAACGAAGTTTCTATTAAGTTTTATGGACTTAAGCGTAACATTTTTTTTTTGATATTTTTTGATAATTTTTCTAAATTTATAAAAATACATGCTATAATTTATAAAATAAAAAAACAACACTAACATTTTGTTGTAGTTATTGATAAATATTTTATCATTACTAGGATACATTGACACTGTGTTCTCAATTTTTTTTTTTTTTTTTTTTTTTTAAAGAAAGAAAAAGGAATGATTTATAAGACTATGAAAGGATGGGATATTAAAGAAAAGTGACATAAAAATATGTGTTCTCTAGTTAAGAGAAAGTGAAGGAAAAGGAAGGATATCCTATATGTTTTGTGTTCTTGAGTTCGATGAAAAGAAAAGTAAATTGATAATTTTACCCCCTTTATTTATATCAACAAATCAGCAAATGAAAATAGAATAAATGCCACTATATGGCTAAAACCATCAAGTATGTGTGAAACACAAAAGCCATAAACCATTTGATTACAAACAAAATCACAACACAAAAGAAAGTTGAGCATTATTCTTGAGAGCGCATCAAAGACAATCATTACAAATTTACAAGCGTTTCAAATCACACAAAATAACAAGTAAGATTCTTAAAATAAAAACGATCGATAATCAAGCTTCTTCATTCATTTGCATCCATCATTGTTGCTAAGATATCCATCCATATTTCAAGTGAAACACTAAAAAGTGCTCGTGTTTTTTTTTTCTGGATTTTCCACCGGAACAAGATATGCATGTGATATGTCATCACGTTTAACACCCATTAGCTGAAGTTCATGATAAATTTCCACCTCCAAATAGATATGTGGACAGGAACTTTCCATAATCTTTGAATATGTAGAGAATGACAAACATTATTTAAAGTATACAAACATAAAGACAATAATGATATGAGGTAGAAAAGTCCAATACCTTATTACTCCTGATTATAGCATACGCTAAATTGTTAAGTGAACTCATGATCTTTGAGGTAAATGCATCTTCTTCGAGCTTTCTTTTTATTGCTTTTTGATGGTATTGTGTTTGTAAGTTGCACTTATGGTGTAACATGATCATTGTCACCTGTAGTCAAATTTTCCAAACTAATCTCATTGGTTTCTAATAGTTGATCAATCTCATCAACTGTTTCCCACTCGTTGCTCATCTTGTTTCATTCCATTTTTTCTTTCTTTTGCTCACCTGTTGCTTTGTCTTTTTTTTGAACGGCAATTGTGGCTACATGGCTCCTAGCCCGAGGCGAAGGAGCCCACACAACCAGGTTGGGTCCAGCCCAGAAGGCGATGGCACCCTTCCCTTTATGCACGTGGGAGGAAACCCCTATCGCCCTAGACAAGACTCGAACATGAGACCTTGCCTAGGAGGCTAAAACCTCCATACCGCTAAACCAGAGGCCCTTTAACTCCATCAGCTTATTATAATGATTAATTGGTTTTGTCCTCAAACTTGCAGTATCAGGCTTTTCCTGTTATAATAAGCAAATATATGCAAGCAACCTCTTATAACAACATATCAAGGTTAATTAGATATTGACATAATGTATCTAAATAACCCCTAATAAAATGTTGAGGATGCCGAAATGGCTGCTGAAAATAAGCCATGCAAACAGACCCTAATAACATGTCAAGACGCTAAAATGGCTGCTTAATTGTGCTATCCAAACAGCCCCTATTATCATGTTATAGACGCCAAATAGCTGCTGAAATAAGCTATCCAAACAGCCCCTAATAACATGTCAAGACACCGAAATAGTTTCTGAAAATAAGCTATCCAAACGGCACCCGATGACATGTCAAGATTCCAAAATGGCTGCTTAAATATACTATCCACACAACCCTTAATAACATGTTAATGACGCCAAATGACTGCAGAAATAGGCTATGCAAACAATCCCTAATAAAATGTCAAGACACCGAAATGGCTGCTGAAAATAAACTATCCAAACAGCCCCGAATAACATGTCATGACGCCAAATGGCTGTTGAAATAAGCTATCTAAACTGCCCCTAATAACATGTCATTGACGCCAAATGGCTGCTGAAATAAGCTACCTAAACAACCCCAATAACATGTCATTGACGCCAAATGGTTGCTAATTAGAAATACCTTAATTAATGCTTCCCAAACTTCATCTTCTGCTCGCATTAGCTTAGTGACTGGATCCCAGGAAATCCCACTTAATGAAGAACCACGAAAAGCGTCATACCATTGAGCAAAAGTTGATTTGAGTGTCCTTAGACGATTTTGTAAATTTACCTTTCTAATATCCTTTTTTAGACTTTTAGATAGCTCCTCTGTCATGGTCATGTATGCCTCGGAAGTGAATGTGCCATTAGGTCTGTACCTTTGTCTTGTTCTTTAAGCATAGCCTCAATGAATGCAGTGTCCATTGGGGTGGTCCAAGTAAAAATGCTCCCTCTTTGCGGTTGCTCCATCTTTTTTGCTCGTGGTTAATTTCTGCATGGTTGATCAATTAAACCCAAACATGAAAAACTAACTAGAAAGATAACATATGCAGAAAGATTGAACATAGAGCCAAATTCAGAAAGATTGTACATAGTGGCAAACATCAAAAAGTAAACAGAAAGATTGAACTTAGTGCCAACTTCAGAAAGATTGAACATAGTGCCAAACATCAAAAAGTAATCAGAAAGATTGAAAATATGCAGAAAGATTGAACTTAGTGCCAAATTCATAAAGATTGAACCTAGTGCCAAACATCAAAAACAAAACAGAAAGATTGAACATATGCAGAAAGATTGAACATAGTGCCAAACATGAAAAACTAATTATCAGAGATTGAACAATCAAATAAGTGCCAATTTCAAGTACTTTTATTTAATAAACACGTGGCAAGTTCAAGTTATACAATCAAATATTAGACAACTAGATAGACAAATTAATTTTGTGGTTCGGGTAAAACAAATATTCACTCCACATTTCATTTGTCATTGAATCTCTTATTTGTTCTCCTCCATCATCTTTGTCTCGTGGTGCATGAACTTCTTCATCTTGTGTGGCATTTAACGCTTCATGCATCGCCTCATCTTCAAGTTCTTTGTCACGATCTTCCTCAAGTAAAAAGTTGTGTAGGATACAACATGCCAAAAACATATTTGATCGTGTTTCAAATGAATAGAATGGTTCGGTTGTGCTTCTAACACCTTTCAATTGTGTTCCTTAATGATGCATGGTGAAGGTTAAATAATTCTCATGGATTTTGAGGTCCAAGATTCAAGCACTCTTTTAAATGATATGTAACGCTTCTATAAGGTGCTATGAGTGTACTTCTATGGGGTAGACCTCCATCAACCAAATAAAATTTACCTTTAAACATCGTAACATTAGTGTCATAATTAAACAAACATGTCAATATACCCAACTTTTAGTTAATATATTACTGTCACGAATAATTAGCTTATCTTCCCTAGTGAGTGCATCTTTTATCATTCTTGAGTCTGTTGTCGTGCCTTCCCAACCACTCAAAACATATCTTGACTTTCTTTAAAAAACGTTAAAGAATTTTATAGAAGGCACAGTGGGAGGAATTAAAAATGAAAGACAAGAAGTAAACGTGTGTTTGGTTTGTATATAGGTTTAGAATTTGATACAGGTGTGAGGGAAAAGATAAAGAGATGTAAAAATGATACTTATATAAAATTGTTTGTTTTATAAATTAGGATTTGAACATGATTTTATTACTTTTGTTGAAACATTTATATGAAAAGAAATGGGGTTAGACTACTAAATACGGATGAAAAAAAAAGAAGCAAACAAACAATAGTTAAATTTAAATGATAGCAACCTCAACACCATGTCAGTTAAACAAAGTTAAATCCTTTGTACAACAAAAATCAATACAAAATATTAATAAATATTAATACATAATGAAAAATTTATATAAAATCCGCACGCGAGGAGTATTGTAACTAAATAAGGATAATAGATTTTACACAATGTTATAAAAAATCTTGTTTAACAACTCGTATACGAAACACATACAAGCTTTACTATGCCAAAATAGAAATTTTTAAGATAGAAACTTACATTCTTGACCAATTGTATTATTAAAATGAGATAATATATAAAAATGACCTTTGCACGAAGTAAAAAAAAAAAAAAAAAAAAAACCTACATGTTATGAGGAGTTTCCAAAACCTGTATTTTTTTAGTAATGAAGTGGATTCTTAGATTCAAACCCCCTTATTCCAAAATCTATCTTTTGTTTTATTCCATTACATAAATCCGAAAGTCTTAAATCAAACACACCGTCAGAGTATGTCATCTAAAATTTAGGAGAACAAAAGTGAATAAACGTACCCTTAAATTAACAACCTGACAAGATAAAGAAAAAATATCAACCTAAATTAGGGTAAACATCCAGTTGCGTTCAAGATCCCGTCCTTGTCAACCAATGGAGAACGATTTGACTAAAAATAAAATATGTCCTCCCCCTATTATAGCTATGCAAACTAACTAACAAAAACAATAAAAATTACACCTAGACACAAACTCGATTCCGTTTCATACATTTATTGAACCTACCATGAAAGCGGTACCCAATAATCTTAGAATGCTTAAAAATCATTGCGTAATGAAACCGAGATATAACTAATATGCTTCAACTTGTTCCCACTTCATTCATCATTTCAAACACAACATATGTATTTTCAACCAAACATGCGCTAGTATTTGCGAATTTAAATTCCGTCAGATTTTAAATCCTATGGATTTCAATTTCTAACATTCCATTCCTTCACATTCCAATTCCTTAAACATATTCCAATTCCGTCAAAACATTCTGCGAACCAAACGAGCCCTTAATCTCTATTTTGAATCTTGTCACATATCTTGGGGTATGTTTGGCAGCAGAGATTATAGAAGATTATTGAGGAAGATTATTTTTTTTTTGAAAAATAAGCTACTTAAAAAATAATCTTTGTTTGGCAGACAGAACTTATAAGAGATTACTAAAAAAATAATATTCCATAATCTCTGAAAATAAAATGTTATTTCATGTAGTTTATAAAAATAATCTTTTTCAGCAACAGCACCAGCACCAGCATCAGCACCAACACAATCTATTTTTTCCAAACATACCCTTGATCTATTTGGTAGATTTATTTTTAGGCGTTAGTTTTAGGGATGAAAATCATCTTCTTAATAGTTAACTTAAAACAAATCATCCTATTGCTTTTGAACATTCCCATATATTTATAAAGGGTGAAGTTATGATTTTATCCATTATTTTTGAGTTAATTTATAGTTTCCCAAATAACTATTTTGGACAATCTTTTTTCTTTTAACTTTAATTAACTATTTATTAAACCCTTTAGGTTTTTCTTGCAACATTTTTATCATTATCTTTACATGTTTTTTTATTTAATACTCTTATGTTTGAATGTTCATTTGATCTTTAATTTATATGACAATTTAATAAATCCTTAACTATTTATTGGCAAGTTTTTTTTAACTAAATTTGCATATTACTGGTTCGAATAAAGAATACTAGGTTAGGACTACGTGTGTCAAAAAAACTGTGCCTGTAAGAACCGAACCGGTATGCTTAATGAGAAAATGGGAAAAAGTTGCAAGTATAGGTGGCAATTCTAGACATGATACAAAACACAGCTCAAAACCGGCATGAAATAAAATTGGTTTGAGCTAGGGATAGAAAAAGTTAAAGGCTTCATCATTTAAAAAAAATGAAGTGATTAAACCAACTCAAAGTTTAGGAATAAAACCACTATTATTTACCGTTTTATGTATATCACTCAATTATAAAAACTTAAGCTCTCTTCTCTTAATATCACTCCAATCCTTACTAGCATTAATGTGGTGTTGCACAACTTCATAATGTTGCAGGGCAAGAACTTGGAACACTTGAAGATCGGACTAGATGATATAAACAAGGCTACCAAGAATTTTTATGGTGCATACATCATTGGGTCTGGCGGATATGGTAAAGTATACAAAGCAGATCTTGAACATTTTGATAGCAGTAATTCATCGTCGAAAGAAGGGGTGGATAAATGCGAATTACCTCGAAAACGAAGCACGGTAGCCATAAAGCACATTCACAATCCAGAAGGAGAACAAGGGTTCATTGCAGAAATTGAAACTCTAACTACTTGTAAGCATGAGAATATAATTTCTCTTCTTGGTTTTTGTTATGAAGGTAACGGTTCAATGATCCTCGTTTATGAGCATGCTTCGAAAGGGAGTCTTGAAAGCTATTTGGGAAGCAGCGATAAAATGGCTAATCTTAATTGGTTGCAACGTCTAAATATATGTCTTGATATTGCACATGGTTTGAATTACATTCACAACAACACAGATGATGGAAAACAAAAGATGATTCACCGTGACATCAAGAGCGATAATATTCTATTGGTAGATAGTTGGAAGGCAAAGATTGCGGATTTTGGGCTCTCCAAATTCCACCCAACAGATCAAGCGGCTAGCACCATCTATACCAAATTGATTGCAGGTACATATGTGTATTTGGATCCAGAATATGAGAAGGATGGTAAACTAAATAAGAAATCAGACATTTACTCGTTTGGAGTAGTGTTGCTTGAGATCTTGACTGGGAGGTTGGCCTATGATTATGTATACACCAAGGTGAATGAGAAGGGAATTGTACCCATTGCAAGAGATCATTTTGAAAAGGGAACGCTAATGGAAATTGTTGATCACAAGATAAAGGTGGAGAGTGATGAACATGTCTTTTCTTTAAGTAAAGGACCCAATAAAGAGTCTTTGGACATATTTTTAGAAATCACATTTCGATGTGTGGCAGAAACTCAAGCGCAACTTCCAACAATAGAAATTGTCATCAACGAACTCAAAAAAGCATTAGACTCTCAGGTAAGTCGATATTTTAAAAGAATACTTTTTGATTTCTTCATATTTGTGATAGTAATATGTGACATTTCATACATTATACATTGTGTAAACAACGTTTACTCAACATACGATCTTACCGTTTAACTTTTTTCTTTGTACTTAAGTTTTGCGACTTTTTTTTATCTTAAACATTATTTAACTTAGTAATTTAACTTTCTTACATGCTACGATTCGTTGGTAAACCTCCTGAATCTTCTCTTCCATGTATATATATTTTTCTTTAATTTGGAAATTGAAACAGCTAACCTTGATTTACAGCCATAACGTTCACATGAACTTGGAGACTAAGAACCTAAATGAGAAGTAAAAATTCGAACGAAATATAGATGGAAAGCAGTTTCATTCTTTTTTTAACTTAACAAATTGACTGTCAATTAATTCTCAGGAGAACCACAAGGACAACCTCAAACTGTCACTTGAAGACATAAAGTTGGCCACAAAAGGTTTCAGTCAAGACAATATCATTGGACATGGAGATTCCGGGAATGTATACAAGGGAGATACTCACAGTAATCATGGAGATAACATCATTGCTGCAAAGCGGTTGGATAAGAAGTCGGTTCAAGGAGATGCTGATGTTTTGACACAGCTGGCAGCAGCTAAATTTATGTCTGAGTTGGACATCCTTATGGAGTATAAACATTTAAATGTCATCGATCTTGTAGGCTACTGTGATGAAGAGGATGAAAAAATTATTGTATATGAGTATGCATCCAGAGGTAGTCTTGATAAGTACTTGAGCGATGATAGTCTTACGTGGGTGATGCGGCTTAAAATATGCATCGATATTGCAGTCGGGTTGGAGTTTCTTCATGGAGCTATTTCAAGTCCAGAAATGGTAATACATAGGGACATCAGCAGCAACAACATTCTACTGTTTGATGATTGGAAAGCAAAAATTAGTGATTTCGGGCTTTCCTTAGTATGTCCAACAAATCAGGATGTAGACTATGTCATGGACAATGTTACAGGCACAATCGGCTATCGTGACCCACTATACTTGAAAACGGGCTTTTTAACCAAAGAGTCTGACATATTCTCGTTGGGTGCAGTCTTATTTGACATATTGTGTGGGAAACTATCATCCGTAGAACTAGATGACGAGTATCTTTATTTACCTTTTTTGGCTAAACGACAATATCATTTAGAAAAACTTGATGAGTTAATGTTTGAGGGTATAAAGGAACAAATTGAGCCACAGTCATTTATTACATTTGCAAGGATTGCCTATCAATGCATACATCACAGGAGAGAAAGACGGCCAACAACTAATGAAGTGGTCATAAAACTCAAGAAAGCATTGGAATTCCAGGTATGTTTCTATATTTTGAAAAAATTGGCTAACTTTTGGTTTATACTATATATCTAAACTATGGCCTTTAACTGTTTTATAAATTGTAAGAAAGTAACTCTATGAAACATGAGTTTATTAATTGATTAATGTATATACAGGAGGATTATGAGAAATGGGAGCCCAAATTGCCCACAGACTATAAAGAAATAATCCAGATGTCAAAGTGCCCAGAAATCTATTCTACCAAAAAGAAAGAGGAACTTTACAACACTTTTTGTAATGGAATCCTCCTTCAACAGGACAAAGTGGTAACCAGCTCATTTTCATATTGGGTGTTTCCCATTTCTATGTATCTTCTCCTTATTGAGAGATAATACAAAATCACACATTGATTCTGATTTGTATTTCGGTTGTATAACAGTTGTTGTCATTCGTTGGTAATGGAGAAAGAAATGAAATGGTTTCAGCCACATTGTTTTCCTACACAAACAGTTGTTCACATGAGTGGAAATCTCTTTCAGAATCAAGGTTATTCTCTCTACCTCTCCGCCTTTATTAGTTTTAAGTGATAAGAAAACATATGCATTATTGGTAGAAGTATGTTATACTTTTTAATGTTAAAGTATATAAGGTTATTCTCTTTACCGTTTATCACAATGAGCAACTGCACTTACAAAAAAAAATATATGAATCCCTTTGACTCTATTCTGCTAGATCTGTTAATCCTTTGTGCTAATCAACAAAGGAATAGTGCTTCATCTTAAGCTCTTTTACACTTCAGACCTCATCTCATAAGGTTAATAACAAGATTAGTCCTGCATTCATACATATCAACCATGCATATCAACCATGAGAACTGATGTTGTACATGACAAAATAGATTTTAATACTCAATATATGATTGAGAACTATAATTTTATAAACCTTTTTAATAAGGTAGTTGAGGTTTGCTCCTATTTTGGGTCCTTTGTTCTCATGACCGTGAATTATAAATTTTGCTAGCATCTTGATAGTGTTTTTATAATATTCTTACCTTTATTTAAATAGAGATTTGTCCTAATAAAGTATGTAAACTCTTGTTCCAAAAATTAGGTAATTCAAAAATAGAAGTGTATGGGAATAAAGGCTATGACTGATTAAGACTTGGATGTTTATCATATGCGCAGGTTTGAGAAAGTAGTGGAGATATTAGATATTTCCGACTTGAACTTCGAAGTCAAGACAAGAGCTCAATTTCTATCTCTAGATGTTGTCTATGGGGTCTATTTAGTCTTCAAATTTTGTGATTCAAGAAACTGTTCAAGTAAACCTATGTTTGTTAACCTAAAGTATAGAAAGGGACACGAAAGTGTGCATGCATATTTCGCAACATGGAGAGATGAGCAGTGGATGATGATTGAGTTGCACCGTTTCTCGAATCAGAAGCAATATGTCGTTTTTGAGTTTCTACTAGAGAGCTTTTCATCTTACTATTGCGGAGATGGTGCAATTTATGTTGAAGGCATTGAATTTAGAGCCATTGAGAAGGTAAGCAATACAAATTTCTTTCTTCCATTCTATATTCTTTTGTCCATATTGTATAAAGGTGGTGGATGTATGGAAAAAAAAGTTCATGTTATATCTACAAAGTTACATTCTTATAACATGATTTTTATACAGGTGAAACATAACGAAATTGGAAAGTTAAAGGAAGTCCCAAGCGTCTTGAAATCAAACTTCATTTTGGATCAACTGCAACAATTGCCAACTAAGTTCAAACGAATATTTAAGTACACAAACTATGACAAGTTGTTCTGGTTGGGGAAAGTAAACGGAAAGAAACTTTTAATGATTTCAGCAAAGACCGCTTTACACAAATCTTCTAATGTGAATCTGTTTAGCTCAATACCATCAGCCCATTCCAGGTTTGCGTTTTCGAACTAACTTCGTTAGAGTTTCCATTAACTGCTTTCCTAATGTTACATTTACTATGTGCTCATCTATTGAAACTCAAATAGTTGAAAATTTCTCATGAAAAACTACAAAACTAGATTTCATACTTTGTGTCCGAACCTTCTATGTTGGCGTAATCATATTATATCAATCATGCAGATTTCGAAATGTGATTGAGCTTTTACCACAACAAGTATTTCATATCAATTGCACGATCAAAAGTCAAATGTTGTCACCGGATACAGAATATGTGTGTTACCTTGTGTTCAAGCTTTCAGAGAATTGTCAAGGGTTGCATTGTCCAGTAAAAGTACGAGACATACTCCACCAAGAAAACAATGAAGCTACATTTTTTTATTTTATAACCCCAAGCCCATTGAATGTACACGATATCACTGAGTTTCCAAAACAGAGGGAAGATGGATGGATGGAGATTCAACTGTGTAAATTTAACTCAGCTCGTGAATTTAAGGATGGCTCTCTTTCTGTTAATATGAGATTTACAAGTCTTGAAGGAATTATGTCTGGCCTCATTGTATGTGGACTCGAGTTTCGGCCAACGTAAGAAAATTTTCCCCACTAATTAAAATTCGTTATTATGTTGAGTATCAGCAAAAGGATATTATTTTATGTTTATTAAAATATACGCGTAGCATACTATATCATTCTAAACATGGTTATGATTTTACACGGACTAATTGTGTGGTTATCTACTTTTTTAGTGTTAAAGTGAAACTTGCTGGACTTCAGCTTATTTCTGAATTCTTCAAAGACTGAAAGTGACAAGTTGAGGAAGTCTAGATGGCTGCTGAATCATTTTTTAATCTGTTCCAAGTATATATACATCGTATACATGTGTGTGTTTGTTTTGTCTTAAGTATGATTGTTCCAAGTCTTTTGTATAAAAAATGGCCGTAAATTAGATACGATGTTATTTGGTGTGATTATGTTCAAATAATGGTTTTATAGTCATTATTTTCCCGATGTGGCACCTGGATAATTATAAACTAACTTTGTGCATGTGGAAGGTTTACGGTCTCTGTCCCGTGTGTTCAGCTGGGGATTTATACAAATGACACAATGAACCTACTCTTTTTATCTATGTATGTTTAATGAGACAACTAAATGGGATCTGCATAAATTTACTTAATCAATGTATATTTTTGTGAAAACTAGAGTGTTATTGGGAAGTAAGTTGTACAAAACATGAGCTTTATATGACAGATAATCCTGATTTTAGTGATTTAGTTTGGAACCTTAAGCTCTTTTGGCAGGCTATTTAAATGCTTGGCTACAATAATAAGTACCCAACTTGGAGACTCTCAGGTTAGAATAACCAAACTTAGAATCGGGTGCTACCAATTGAAAGATTGTGTTTCATTTGTTGGTGAAAATTGTTGTTTCAAAGATGTTCATGGTTTTTTTCTTAATTAAAATGGCTTCAGGTAATGGACTTGCAATTTTAAAAATAATATTGTCACATATTGTTTCAGGTTTTGGTTATAACTTTAGTATGTTGTAAAATAAGAAACTTTTAATTAGCATCTCTGAGACAGTTTTGTTTAATCATGAAACCAAGAAAGCAAATAAGAATTTTGCCTCTACAATGACAAAACTAGTCGCTGAAGACCTGGTATGATGCTAGAAACAGCCCCTGCTAGCTGATCACAAGAAGTCTCAAACTAGCTAGATCAGCGGTAGCGGTAATCACAAGGATCCGAAAGGATATTCAAATCACTAAAAGGGATTGAACTGATACACCAGAGTAAATTAATGGACTGTCTTTAAACAACATTTCTTGGTGCCCTGTATAATAATGTTACATGATGGATCACGTTTCGTGTAAGCTTAAACCATTTGTGTATATCAAATGCATTTCGCCACTGATACGTCAAGGGATTTGGAAACCAGAATCATTATCGGTTGTTGAATGAATTCGACCCATCTTCGTCCAGAGTGGAAAGTTGCAAGTCCTGTTATTAAATTAAGGTGCACACCAACTGTTTGATATAATCTTTGTCTTAATAGTGATGTTAATTGGTGATGTTAGTGAGACCATTCAGACTTGTAGCTGGTTAGAATTGTTTTTCGGACTTAAATCACTTTTAAGTAAATGGCATTTTATATCGGAGATTCGGTTTGTATTGAGCAAAATAGGATGTATTAGTAGCACCCCTGAAACCTGTTTGTTATAAGAGGGAGCATCAAATGTCATGATAATACAAACTTTTTTTTCTTCCAAACATTATGAGTTTGAGATTGCTATGTGCTTATTGGGTTAGGAGAGTTGGGTTGTATCACTGTTCAGTTATTTTGAGATATTCTGAGTGTGTTTATTATGACATAAGCTAGTAGTTAGATTGTCAAGACTCGTTTTTGTGAAAATTTACTTATACAGGGAAAAGAAGTAGAATCTGAGAGAAAACTTTTAAATTCGTCTTATATTATCAACCACAAACAAGATGGAAAATACAAGCATATTGTTGATCTTTCTACAACAATTTTTGGTGCGAGAGTGCGCAAATCATACTTTTAATAAACTTGCTGAAAAGAAAAACGGGTCAACTTAGAAGCTTAATCAAGTTCATCAATTTTTGCTTTGATATGGACGTTTTATTCTTCATGATGGCCCTATTCATGCTAATGTTGATTTAAACATGGAACATTTTGTTAAGTGAAATGATTTACACACCAACTGTTTGATAAAATGTTCACCCGTAAATTGGTCAACGATGTTTGAATGTCATTATTCTATAACTTTAGAGCACAAGTATCTGTATGGTTAGCGAACAAAAAAGCCTACGATGTTTTGGGCAACTGAACAATGGTTTGCATCTGTTGAAGGATTCAGTGAGGCTGCAATGGATGCGATTAGTAAACTCGTGTGGTCTTCATCTTATGTATTCTTTATTCAAAAATTGCTCACTTCAAAAGTTTATATAATCTAAATAACTTAATGAAGGCTACAGATTTTGTTTCTTTACATGCTCACTATAACTGATTAATTTCAATTATGGTTAGAGTAGTTTCTGTTTTATCTAACACAATTGCATATAAACACAACACATTAGAAGGACAAAAGTGTACAACTAAGTCGTAACTATGTATGCATCAATTTAAACGCAAGACCATGTGGATTTCCGAAAGTAAAGTCACAGGGAACATGGGCGATGCAGAGAAGTAACAAATGTTGCACATTTGCGAAATTCAATATACTATAATACTTTTCCATATAATTTGGCACTACAACTTATCTTCTTGAACATGCTAAACTTCTTGTTGTTTCATTTTGGCTTTGTTCATGTAAATAATACAGAATCGTACCCAAAATTTATCAAATTTGAAGCAAATGCTAAAACTGAGATACTAATGGAATCCCAATTAAAGCCAAGAAGGATGGTTTTGTTTTGTCATAGGTAAAAAGCAATTGCATATTTCTTTTGGTTACGTATTTGTAAGAGTGTGCATTTGAATTGTTTGATAAAATGTCTAAATGGATTCTCAGCAACAAATACTCGTTTATATGGTTGCTCGTCTCTCATTTTGCATCCCAATAATTTTACAAGGTTCTAAAAAAAGTCAAGTGATTGTGATTGGTGATCTTTCATTGTGAAATAATGAGTATTTAAGTATAAGCTAGTATGGTTTTTATAATGTGTCAATGTTAGGTGGCTTCATGAACACATCATAACAATTAACCTGCAGTGAGCTGTAAGCTCATTTTGTGTGGCAGTTGCTCTGCTCCTAATTTTATGCTTATTCTTGTGTGGTTTTTTTGTGCTCATGTCAGTTTGTTAGTTTATGTCCATTTTGTGTTGTAGTCTTGCTAGTTTTCTCAAGTCCAATAGTACAGTTTAGTGTCCCATGCATCTCATTGGGAGTCCCCGTTTGGGTTTCTATCACTACTACATGACAGGGCTATAGCGATTTGTGACAGAAACGATGCGTCACATTATCTATGGTCGGTAATTAGTTTCAGCCGGAATTCTGCCAGAAACAGTGAGGAAGACCATGCGTCGGAATTCCGCTGGTGATGTTTTCTATTGGAAGTCAGTCGGAATATATTCCGTTGGAAATTCGTCGGTAAAAAGTCTGTCAGAAATCAATCGGAAAATTGTAAATTAAAATTAATGAAATAAACGTGTATTTAATAGCTTATGCCCTGTATTTATATAGCTTAAATAAATGAAAACAGTAAATTAAAATGATAATTTATAAAACATAGAACCAATGAAACGATAATCATATATCTATCACGAAATGCCATCAATTACATCGTTAAAGTTTCAAAATCCAAGCAAAAGCATTTAAAGACATAAAAGATAGAAATTTAAGTTTAAAATTCAAATATTCATAATGATGTGACAATATCCAACTACTTTGGGGGGCCTGGATTGTTAAACTTGCTTAGCATCAAGTTAATGTCGTTCATCTTTTGTTGCCACTCTCTCTCTCGAGCTTCTTCACGAGCATTCGCCTCTAATTCCCGTTGATGCATGTGTTCCTGCACTTGACGTTCCACCTGTCGTTGTAACTGCACTTGCATCTCAATTTCTCTTGATCTCATTTGATCGTTATCCTGTTGCAATTTTCTCACCGTCTCTTCCAAAATCAGCACCTACATCGTATCAAGTTCCATTAAATCAAAAGTTAGCAATACATATTATCCTTGAAGTTCTTGGAAGTCTGATAAGAAAAGTCGAGATATATCACAATCTTTTCATTTCAAAATTCTAACTTAATCTGCAGAAGGGAGTATAGAAACTAATGGGCATGGTTATCAGAAGATTTACATCTATAAACCACCTTAACATTACATGCTTGCATACACACATTCCTGAATTAGTGAAGTATGAATTCTGATGATTCTCTAAACCACGTACAACTTGATAAGTATATATATACGTTGTTGATTGAAGATATATGTCTTAACAGAACACACCACCTAATTAAAGGTGTTTTTTGACTACTTTTTTTTATCATCATAGATCAACCTGTATCATTGATGCCTTATTCTGAACTTACCATAACTTTCAAGATGTCCCTAGTGAAACCCTTTCATTACAGTAGAAAAGGGTGAATTTGCATTAATTACACAGCCATATTAGCAGCCAAGGACATTCCCATAATTTTGACTCAAATAATAGAATTAAAAAACAAGCTGAAATCTTGTTCACTACACTGCCTGCCTATAACACCATTCCAGATACTACTATACTATTATAATGCTGATTCCAGATTCATATTCCATATATAGCCATTACCATATGAATCTTCAATATGCAATGCCATCTTAACTTGCCACAAATTAGCTACTTTTTTAGAACAACAAAGGACTTTTTAACTTAAAGACCGATTATGTTTTCCTAAGTCATCTTCAGAATTGTTTATGGTGGACTTTTTGACATCTTGAAATATCCTATGGTTGCGTTCGTGCCAAATGTAGCACATGTGACAGCAGCCAGGACTAATCTTTTTAGAACACTCCAGATATAACTGTTGCAACGCTTATCACTTACACTTTTAGGGCCCGTTTGGTTTGTAGGTGGGTTTAGAATTGGATTTAGATTTGGGAATAGTTTGAAAGATTTGGGAAAGGTTTGAGAAAAAAATAGGAGAGAGAATATATATTATTATATATAATTATATAGAATAAAAAACATTATTTGAAAATAAAAAAGTATAAAAACAAAAATTGATAAAAGAATATGTGGTTTACAAAATTTGTGAAATAAAATAGAATATTTAATTCACATGATTCCACCGAAACCAATGGGGTAAGGCTAGATTTGAAATAGTAGACAAAAGTTTTGTGTCAGAGATTTACATGGATACCAAACATTTGATTCATACTATCAATCAAACCAAAGCGCTCCACACCCGCATACCAAACGGGCCCTTAATAATTTTACTATCTCAATCCAAAGATGTGACCACTTCTTCAAGTGTCCTTTTATTAAGATAATCAGATCAGGAATAACTATTTAGTACTAAAATATAATATGGCGTGGACTTTCAGCAGAGCAGCGGCAGCCACCACAAGCTTTAATATGGCGTGGTTCAAAGCCTAACTATAGAAGTGGGCCATGGGATGGTGGGAGGTTTATAGGTATACCGGCACAGGAGGATGGGTACTCGGATCTAATTAGTCTGATGCCAGCAAACTCACAAGAGCCTATAGCTAACTAGCTAAGGACAATCCCAAAGCAGGAATAACTATTGCCATGAACTACATTTCCTTAACTGTGAAGACAGAAACCAAAGACTTATTCCATAATTACGCTAACTATATTACATACCTATTCACTAGGTTCTGATCCCATGTGATGAGCATTCGATGAACTAGACGATCTTGATGTCACCATGAGCCTTGGATCCCCCCGTGTACCAAAACCAACAAAATGACCTTTCTTCTTCCCCCCAGTGGCATCCTCCCATAGATCAAAGTCATCAGGTGGATGTTGACTATAGTCTGGTCCATATTTCTCCTCCATAGCAGCCTCAACAGCATCCTACGATTCATTAAAAATGTGTAAATATTATTTTTTTGATTAAGTACTTTATTCATCATGTAATTTAAAAGGAGATGAAAAGAAAATACCGCCACTCGTTTTGAGCTACGTGTGATGTACTTCCGTGTTCCGCTCCCCAACGCCTCATCTGTCCCGTTCCCTGACCCCTCATCTGTCCCGTTCCCCGACCCCTCATCTGTCCCGTTCCCCGACGCCTCAGTCGACTCTTGTGTATGACAACGGTGGTAACCTTCTAATAAACTAACAGGCCATTTTTTTTTGTTTTTCCTACAAAAGTTGTTATTATTTAAAAGCTTATAAATTTAATGTATAAAGTTCAAAACCTAAAATAATTGATATTGTACTTACCATTTTGAACATGGTTTGAAAAATGGTAATGGATCCGGCAGTATGTTTTGACACTTGACCATCTACCTCAGTTAATCTGTTTTGTCGAGCCTGAGCTGATTTCTTTTTCCATTCGGAGGTATTCCAGAGCCTATCAATCATATCCTCCCAATCGGCTTGATCTATCCAACTTGGGGTATACGGCTTAAGAACAGATAAATCATTTCCAACTTTGATGTTGTCCAGTGAGGCTCCACTGACCTAATATATCAGAAAACCTACTTGACATTACCTTTTCCCAAACTCTACGTACAGCTGCGTTTTGTGACGGATGCCATTGATATTGATCCTATATGTACATCAATTTTTAAATTAACAAACTTTATGGCAGACTCAAAAGTACTTAGAAACCAGTACTCAGAAATCAATAATAGAAACTTTATTGCAGACTCAAAAGTAAAGAGACACAGACTAGCATATGTATGATCAGAATCTTTTTTCCAAATTAAAAAGATTAGTATATAAGTTCTAATCTGCAGTTTGACTTCCTTGAGTTCTGCAGACCCATACAATATCCATATATCCTTTATAATTATTAATGATCTTATTGCAATAGCAAAAGCCACAGCCCATAATATTCCTAACAGCCCCCAGATCAAGCATATGATTAAGCAACATAAAGTATATTTAGATGTGATTGTAAGTAAAAACCTGAAATTCTGCAAACATTAACTATCTGCTTTCTAGGTCAACCTCTCTCCACCACGTCCAAGGACCATAAAACATGATTTTGAAAATACTAATAATATCCCGGGTAATGTGGCCTTCTGCAAAACTACAAGATTCAAACATTAAACATTAGGTAAAAAAAAGAAAGTAATGAAATAGGTACATGCTCTGATGGATGATTAGGAATTTTTTTTAAAAAGAAAGTAATGAAAATTCGGGTATATTTAGATACATACCTGCCATAATAGAGTGTAATCATCGGCCTTTGTGATGGATGATTAGGTATTGATTGTGGCAAGTTTGAACCACGCGCATGTTGTGACATCTCTGTTTCATTATTATTAGTACCACCACGAATCTCATTATCATAATCTGCATCCGGATTACCGCATCCGGATGTACTACTACTACCACCAATGTTTCCACTTCTGCCCTTCCCCTACTTCTGATCCCATTATCATAAACTGCGTCATCTGGATTCCCGCATCCAAATGTACTACTACCACCAATATGTCCACTTCTGCTCCTTCCTCTTCCCCTACTTCTGACCCCATTATTATGATTTTCATCATTAGCGCATCCGGATGTACTACTACTACCACCAATGCTTATATTTCCACTTGTTCCCCTTCCCCTTCCCCTGCTTGTGATCCCATTATCATAAACTGCATCATCTGGATTACTGCATCCGAATGTACTATTACTACCACCAGTATTTCCACTTCCGACCCTTCCTCTTCCCCTACTTCTGTTCGCATTATCATGATATGTATCATTTGGATTACAGCATCCAAATCTACTACTACTACCACCAATACGTTCCAAATTATGTGAAAAGGCCTAATTATGTGCTGTTACTCATCAGAACTTACTACAACAACAATCTTATATCTATGTACATTATTACACACACAACCAAACGAATCAAACAAATATCACATAATATGAGGAAAATATTCATCATCTAATTTAGCTAATATGGGTCTGGAACAAGTGTTCAAATCATAGGTAAAGAAACATAAAAGCTTGCTAAGCCCCCATGACTCTTTAGTCTGTACTAAAAGCTTGCTAAGATCCCAACTAATAGTGTCGAACTAAATAATGCAAACAACCTCAGAGAGTACCTAAGGACAGTGAAGCAACAACTTTTGTCTAAAGATATCCTACAGACGATACTGTAGATTCAAGATTTGTTAGTGAAAACAATATAGTTTGCTAAAATAACGTACCAGGCATGTTATATAAGATTAAATCTATAACCAAGAACTGTAAAAGGCAACCTTTTTAGCTCGTTCTTGACCAATAACAAACTTATCAAGCCCTTTACATATCTCCTTTGGAGTCGGAAAACTATTACCCAAATTAGACCCACCCCAATTCCCATCCCCTGAACCTGAACCAAAAGAATCCTCAGCAAGAGGTGCCTAATCAGGAACCCAGAACCAGCAATTGACTATCTTTGGTTGCAGTGAACAGCCAAACGCTGCCATCGGTTTCTAACCTGATTACATGTATTAAGTATAATACAAGTAATCTTTGGATAGCGGAACATTATTTGACTTTCAGAGTGGTACAATTTACTGTTTAGGGGAATTATTTCTCACATATGGATGCTGACTTATTTGTAAAATCAAATGTATGTAGCTATGGTGCTCTACCCTTGTTCAGCATATCTGTAACATCATTTTGTGGTCAAATATAAGTCATAGGGGCCTTTTGTGCAAGATGGTGCTGAATGTAGCAGGTAACTAGCATAATCAACCACCTGAGCCTTTGGCTCAACGGTATGTGAGTAACAGTCAACCAAGAGACTATGGGTTCAAGTCTCGAATGAGACATAGCATACCTTAAAAAAGGGTGACAATATCAGATTTACACCAAAAGCAATACAAAGGGCTTTCTGACATACCTTAAAAAGGGGTGAACATCTTCACAATTAAGCAAGATATATGTGTGTGCTTTATGCTTCTCCGCATTTGTCAATTTTCTTTTAGTTCCTGTATCAAATAATCTACGAGATGGAACCTTGAATATGTTTAATCGAGATTCTGTTGACGTAGAGCAATGGATATCTGGAGCATAATTTCGCGGCTCACGATTCAAGCGTGTTTCTATTTTTGGATCAAAATATAAAGAGCAATGCATAGAAAGTTCATTTATGAGATAACTCTCAACAATAGATCCCTCAACCCTTGCTTTGTTTCTTACTGTTCTTTTTAGAGAACCCAACTTCCTGTATGAAATTTATAAAAAAAATTAAAAAATTAAAAAAAAAATGACATAACTAAAATATAGTTTTTTTTATGTAAACATAAGTATGTGCTGAGTTAAAGGAATAATTACCTCTCGTAAAGATACATCAATCTATATTGCACTGGACCACCATGAAGAGCTTCGCTAGCTAAATGTACAACAAGGTGTTCCATTGAGTCAAAGAATCCGGGTGGGAAGATTTTCTCCAACTTGCAAATAGTTTCAACTATACTTTTTTGCAGCTTTTCTAAATCTTCAATGCGCAAAACCCGTGAGCATATTGCACGAAAAAATGTACATAACTCTGTTATAACATCCCATAGTACATTCGGTATCATCCCTCTTAAAGCAATTGGAAGTAATCTTTGTATAAAAACATGACAATCGTGACTTTTAAAATTATAAAAGCTGCAATCTGTTAGATTTACACACCCCCCTATGTTAGATGCATACCCATCAGGAAACTTAAGCTTTGTCATCCATTCGCACACTTTTTGCAGTTGCATTCTATTCAAAGTGTACGAAGCTTTTGGCTTCATATCTTTATTGTGCACCTTAAACATATGCAATTCTGGTCTATCACAATATATTTCTACATCTTTCCTAGCCTTGACATTGTCTTTCGTTTTCAAGCTACCCAGGATGGTGTGAAATAAGTTCTCAAAGAAATTCTTCTCAATGTGCATTAAATCAAGATTGTGTCGAATTAACAGAGTGTGCCAATATGGAAGCTCCCAGAAGATACTTCTCTTTACCCAATTATGCGTATGACCAAAACCATCAATTTTCTTATTTTTAGGTTTGTATGGCTCTCCTTCATAAACAGTAGGAAGATAACGAACCTGCTGCCAAATTTCATTACCGGTTAATTGTGGGGGTGGGCTAGCAAACACGGTTTTTTGGGCCAAAAATCCCTTCCTATCACGTCTATACGGGTGTTTTGAATGTAAAAATCTTCGATGAGAGTCGAACCAACACGGTTTCCCTCCATTATGCAGCTGAAATGAATCCACATTGGCCATGCAATATGGACATGCTAATTTGCCGTGTGTGCTCCATCCGGACAACATTGCATAAGCAGGGAAGTCGCTAACTGTCCATAACAGTGCAACTTTCATGTAAAAGTTGTTTTTACGATAAGCATCATAAGTTTCAACACCATCTTTCCATAGCTCTTTCAACTCTTTAATCAGCGGTTGTAAAACACGTCCAAGTTCTGACCGGGGTTCTTTCTTCCGGGAATAACCGGACTCAATTTAACATGTACGTCTTTTAAGCTCATCCAAGAAGGTAAGTTATAGATTGTAAGAAATACGGGCCATAATGAATACGAATTAGAATTCGAGTTATTTGGATTGAACCCATCAGTGCATAACCCGAGACGAACATTCCGAATCTCTTTACAAAATGATGAATGGGTTGAGTCAAAGTGTTTCCATGCCTTACCATCATTTGGATGTACCATCTTATTTGAGTCTGTTGTATGATCATGATGCCAAGTCATCTCTTTGGACATCTTTTTTGACATGTACATTCTTTGAAGTCTAGGGGCAATCGGAAAATATGTAAGCACTAAATTAGGGACGTTATTTCTTCCACCATTCTTGTAACGAGAATGCCCGCATACTTTACATTTAGTCAAGACAGAATCAGCTTTCCCATAGAATAACATGCAATGATTTTTGCACGCATGAATCTTTTCTCTTGGAAGGTTGAGTTTTCTCAGAATCTTTTTTGTATCATAAAAGTTCTCAACCATTTTATTACCATTAGGTAACATGTCCTTAAAGATGGAAAGTGCTCGATTATATGTTGCCTCGGGTACATTGCATTCTGCTTTCCAATTTAACAACCTTGTGGCAACTTCAAGGGTCGAAAACTTTTGACATCCATCGTACAAAGGCTCGTCATCGACTTCTAACATTTCATAGTATTCCTTGGCAAACGAATTTGGGGCTTGTTCTTCCGAGTATCGACTGAAAATCTGAAATGTTGCATTATGAATATCCAAAATCATTTGTCTCTGACCACCAACATTGTCATCTTCAATTGGCTCAGAACATTTCCCTATCTCTGCTCGTTTACTTCTTCTTTCACCATGGGCATACCAAATTGTATAACCACGGATGAACCCGTTGTGCCACAAGTCATACTTAACATCATCCCTTTTCTTGAATACTTTTATTCTACACTTAGCACACGGACATTTAATACGGAAAACTACGTTACTTCCCAAAGTTTTTCTTTCAGCAACTTTTTCAATTGAAAACGCGAAATTCAGAAACTCAGTCACTTTCGATTGGTAATAAGAACAAAGAAGACCCTGACTATTTCTTCTTTTGTACATCCATTCTCTGTCCTTACTTGTCGACATCACTAAACGGAATGGTTAACTTGAAATTAACATAGCAGGAGAATACCACAGTATAAGTACTGAAATCTTAAAGTTAACGACATACAGCAAAGAAATAGTAACAACAAAACCAGTAGTAGATAAAACAACCTTTACTTATCAAATATCAAATTAAATACAGAATCGAAAGTAACCTGTCAATCGTAGAACATCCAACTTAAACTGACTATTTTCCCTAGCTAGACTATTAAATTATTCATCGCCACCCTTCTGATTAGTATACTCATCCAAAACCTCATTTAATCCAATACAGATTTGGAACAAACTTAAGCATAAAATTCATAACTTCTAACTACACATAATTTTCAGAGTACGCAATTGACTAAGAAGGTGATCTGCAATGTACAGAAAAAGACAATCACATATGAATCAATTTAATAACGTCCTAACTCTATTAACGCTCGAACTATTGCAAAACGAGTTCTTCAAACCTTAAAACAAAAAAAAGAACAAAAAACGCCCGAAGACCAAAATGGAAGAAGGTACATGAGGTGCCAAAGGTATAATCCATTAATCGTAAACTAATCTGAATATACTAAACGTGCTAAATTCGGAAGCAATATCATTTAACCTGTTAAATACTAAAAACAATCTAAGACATGTCGAAAGTTTAATTCTCCGTAAGGGGGTGGGTTCTTGGAAGAACACTTATATTACGTAATAAATGTGGTCCCTCGTTGTCAAGTTACTTAGCATTCTCATTTAAAGTTTCTCCATCGCAGCTCATAACTCAGAATTACGGATTAGAACATATTCACGACTACTTATCAATAATAGGACTAGTTTATATAAAGCATTTATGGTTGGCATGTCCATCACTAATAACTTGTATAACGTCAATATATAATGCACATTAGATAGTACTCCGTAGTATTTACCATGCCAATAAGTACATTCATGAATACTAATTAACATTTCATTTAACTTGCTATTTATTGTATGGCCATACCCATCATGCCATATACCTTACATTTATAAAACATTCATAACAATCTCAATTCATAGGATGAAAAACTTGGCCAACTTCTCACTCTTCAATCAAATCAGTATGCATATAATTAGGAAGATTTGTAAGAACAATTTTTAAGAAGATAAATCATTTTCCTACGCTTAAATCTTAACCAAACAAGAAAGAAATGATATTCTATATATTAGGGACATATTAATTTCATGTACATACTATAATTGTGTTTCCTTTCTAAATAACTCTTAAACTAACTAACTAATTCCCTGCAAAGACCACAAGTATGCCTGAACAAGTTAAGAAACCAATCATGAATCATCTATTTAACAAAATGCTTGGGCGGGGGCACCCATCGAATCTCATTATTCCCTCATTCGCACTCTAACTAAAAACACATCAATTTCAAACCAATCAAACTGTACATTTGATTAATGTCCACAATCAACTTGAAATGGGTTTATCGTGGAAGTGACAAATTAGACATATATTAACATACAAATAGGTCGACTTGGGTTGTATTTTATCGGTTAGCTGGTCAAGCAAAAAAATAACCGAAAACCAGAAGGTACAAATGCACTGTTGGATTGCTGTGTAATCATACTTAACAAGTTAATTATCATCACGTTACAAAACTCTTCTGGTTTGACCATTGTCCAACCTATTGCCCTGCCCCTTACGCGATCCTTAGTTCATATATCATTAGATTCCTAATTCCTAAACTGGACAACGCAAACTTATCTGAAGACAAAGATACATAATAATACCCATATTATTACAAGATTACATCAATTGCTTCATCAACCAGAAAATTGCACCTCCACACGGGATTGCATATTTAGCGTTGAACTTGAGGCTTTAAGCACTTCAAAATAAGCAAATCCTCATGTGCTTATTTCCTTGCAAAATAACCAAATGGCCTAATGGTAAGGCAACTAACATCCGCATATGCAAGGGTGGCCGGGGAAAAGGTCGGAAACGGTCACGGGGATACCTCATGTACATCCGAGTCAAAGACTCCCCCTCCCCAGGCAGCCTAAACCTCATCCGTTTATAATGAAGGAAAAGCTAAAAGTTCTTTCCCAAACAGCCATCATATTCTAAACTCTCCCGAACACTCCAACAATCGAAACACAGCCTTAATATACTATCATGAGCATAAACAAATTATAAAAAAATCATAACATTACAATATTAAACTTCATCCAATATTCATAACAACGATACAATAAGAACCAAACACAGCCGTAATATACTATCATGAGCAAAGTTAGTCAAACACAGCCTTAATTACGGTCAGGTTTGTAACTGCTATCACAAACGTGCTTTACTCAATTTGCCACCATCGAGATAGTGAACATGTACTTTATCTACTCCTTATACTATCATGACTGAATTCCAGTTTTCCTGCTAAGTTAAGGCCATAGACATTAAATGTTCGGGATCAACCTGTAATACTAATTAAGTCAGGCATTTCATCGATCACTTGGTCTACACATAAGTCATAACAACCTGTGAAACTAACATAACAACTCTTAAAACTAGCAATCCACAACATTCAACCAGTAATGCAATCATTCAATAAATCAACTTATAAGCTCAAACAAACTAGTAACAATCAACTGATAAGCTCAAACAAACTAGTAAGAATCAACAAAACACTAAAGCAAAAGTTAGGGCAAAATTGGGGCAAAATAAAGCAAAAGGAGTAGCGAATCAACTGATAATCTTAATGAAAGGAAGAGTTAGGCCGATGGCGGACGGCGGTGGCGGATGACGGCGGCGAACGGATGGAACAGAATGATCGGAGTTTAAAAGAGGGAAAAATAGAAGTGAAGTTTTAGCGGTTATGTGAATTTTAAAGGTTTTAATAAGTTTTTAATTAAAAGTTGTTTTTCATGAAAGTTTTTAAAGATTTTAATAAGTTTTAAAAAAAAATTGAAAATTTTGTTGTTAATAAGTTTATAATAAATGGGATTGGGATATGAATTTAGTGTGAGGTTATTTTTAGAACCAAATAAATTGCGAGAACTGCGAGAAATAATCTACACCATCCATTATTTAATCAAGGGTTGTAAGTGGCTATGGCACAAAGGTAATTAAATGAAAGATGAGGGGAAATACTATAAAGAAAGGAAGGGTAGTAAAGTAATCTTATTATATTTACTTTTAAACGGTTTTGCTCATTAATACCGTATATTATGGATAATTGTGGGGGATACAGTTTCTATCTCTTATGATCCACATCTGGAAAACCCTAACCGCCATGCGCCTATCTTTCCCAAGCCACCATTGATTTAACGCTTTCATTCATACAAATCAACATCGACTTAACGTCGGAACCGAAATTTGTCTATTTATTCATCAAAAACTAACTGATTGAGACAAAAGACTAGTTGTTGAGATAAAAGTTATTTCTACATCATGTTGCCTTCTCTTTTTCATGTTTTTATATCAGGTCACACCATTTCTCTTTTCTTGTTTTCGTATTGTAAAAATTTCTTTGTGAGTTGACAAAGTTTTGATTCATGACTCATGTTTCATATTTTATTTGCATACAAATACAGTTTATTCTATTTAGCTTTTCATGGAAATTTAAATTTAGTGATTTTGGGTTGTGGCTCGTGGGTTACTCCAACAAAATTTGGTTATGTTTTGGCCTTTCTACATGTTATTGTTAAGGAAATGCACATGTATATTTTCTGCTCGTGCGTTTATGAATCGTGTTTTAAATCAAGGTTCAACAAAATAGTGATAATTTGAATTTTGTGGCTCATGAGTTCTGTTTGGATTGTATGTGGTCACTGTTTCTTTTATTATTTTTTGTATATATATATATCAAACGATTTGTAAGTTTACAAAAAGTCATTATTTTAGTTCATTGAATATGACTAATTGACTACGACTTTTGTTTTTCGATGTGAATATTTTGAAACACTCTTATGAGAAGAGATATCAGTTCGTCTTATGTGAATATTTTAGTTCATTGGATTTGAATATAGCATCCATCTCGTCAATGCCATCCAATTCGTCTTTACAACCCTTGCACTTCGTCTATTAGATCCAAGCCCTTTCAGATCCAAAACCCTTTGTTGTGAGTATTTAGGCCATTAGATCCAAAAAAAAAAGTGAGCTGTTGTGCAAAGAAGTTTGTTTTTTTTTTTTTTTTTTTTTTTTTTGCAAGGCTGCATTAAGGCCCATTAGATCCAAAATCTTTCGCGATGTGAGTTTTTTGTTATATTTTTTTTTTCTTTCTTACTTTTTTTTTAAATTACGGGTAATGGTGCATACGTGTTTTGAAGAATGATGCATACGTGTTTACGACGGGTAAAAAATCAATTAAAAAAGTGCATATGTGTTTTATGGCTGAAAAGTGTTTGCATATGTGTGTTTCAAGGTTAATTTAAAATTAGTGTAATAATGCATAAACACAAAACAACGATCCACAGCACCGCCTCCGGCCGCTGGCTACACACCGGAGGTTCGGAGGGCTCCCAATAATCCCTTCACTGCCATCACACTAACTAACGAAAATCCATCTCCACCGGTTTATATGTTATTTTTCTTTTTTTACCTCATGACCTGGGTGAGGAGATATATCATACGCTTCGACTGATGCATGGCATGTAGACTTCTTTGTGCAAGGTGTGGCCCATCAGCCTTGCTTTATCGGGAACTTATCTGTTAGAAAACGTTTATGTATTACTTGCTAATTTGATTATTGTAAGCAATACATAAACTTAGATTTTAATATCATAAGGGTTTTTCTTTTGGTTCTGTTTTAGCGTAAAAAAATAAAAATAAAATAAAAATAAAATGGTGGATCTTTATGTTTTTCTAGGGAAAAACACGGCCCGTTTGTTCGGAAGGTTCTTTGGGGGTTGAAGTTTTAGAACCAACTTTCGTTTTCTCACCTTTTCTTTTGATGTTAGTGCATGAGTTTTAGCTGCAATTCCTTTGTTTTAGTTGTAGGGGATACTTTGGGTTATCCCGTTTTAGTTGTAGGGGATACTTTGGATTATCCCATTTTATTTGTAGGGGATACTTTGGGTTATCTCGTTTGGTCAGCATACTTTGGTTTATCCTGTTTGGTAAGGAATACTTTGGCTTATCCCATTTGGTCAGGATACTTTGGTTTATCCTGTTTGGAACGGGTACTTTGGTTTATCTGGTTTGTTGCCTGCTGTTGAAGATGTGCTTTCGCTTGTTGTCGAATGTCTTCATCAGCAATTATTTATTTGCTTTAATTTATTGTTTATTAGCTTTTAATCTTCAGTCCGAGCTTTCGCGACTCGAACTACGTGGGAGTGTTAACTGTATATTGTGTGGATAAGTCCAATAGTTGTACATGTGTGGATTATCACAAAGTTATTAGGATTAGCTTGATTAGTGGGCTTACCCTAAATAGCTCTTATAATGTTCTTATATGTACTCTTCCATTTTTGTGTAATATTCAATCAATAAAATTCAATCATTGACACTTATCTCTTACAGTTATGATGTGACTAGCAGTTCCAAAAATCCCCAAAAATAGTCTACACAAATAAGTCAATAAGCCCTCAAATAAGCTCCATGGTTTGGGCGTGTTATGTTTGAAACAGAAAGAAGTCAATAAGGTACTTTAGTAAATGGGAAAACGGATAAGCCTTTCCCAGTTGAGTTTATTAGGGTAGGGAGAGTCTTGGACTCAATGTACGCGGCTTAATCGAGGTATTCCATTAGACCTCTTGTGAGGACATCAAGACGTTCGACCACTTCACCACCTTGGTGTTGGTTTTATAAGCTCCTTAAGTATGCTACTTCAAACACCCTAAGCTTGCTTAGAACCATAAGCTGTTTAGACAAGCAATCTAAAGCACTCCTAAGGGCTATATGTAGTAACTAGCTGAGTACCCGCGCCTAACGGCAGCGGTGTATAGTGTTCGACAATTTTCAGGTGCGTTATTTGTGTATGCATATTTGTTTATTTGTTTTGTTTAGAGGTAATAGTAAAATAACGACACGTAGTGGCAATACCAAATTATTTTTGTGCCGATTTAATCATGTTCGGAGACAACGGTTAAAGCATGTTTTGGTTAGTTATGTGTGTATCCACGTAGGCACGGTTTCTTTTGATTACATATGTGAACAAACGTTCGTCGTTACAACTAAAATAATTAAGTTGTTAAAATTGTCATTTAATCTCACTTCAAAGTTTAAGTATTTAGTCTACACTCTAGACTGATATAAAAGTTACCTCTTACTATTTGTCTACTTTGGACTTTTATTATCAATAAAACTACGTAACAAATGCTCAATAGTTGATTTCTTATGAAAAATTGTAAAATCACTTTTTATCTAAAATTTAAAAAATCAACCGGTCACTAAATCAGTCATTTGTGTCTTTTTTAAGTGTATATAACCATTTGAATCATAGTTTTGGAATGTGTGTTTTTTTTTATACAAGCATAATCACAACAATTAGGCCTTTGTATTTGTTATGCGTCCCGCATGTGTCTATTGACCATCGGCGTCCTCATATTAAAAGTTCCGTTTTGAGTCCCACTTGTGTCTATTTGATCGTCGGCATCCTCATATAAAAAGTTATAGTCATTGTATCTTTGAACATGTATATAACTGAGATAATATTATATAAAGGTGTAACAAAGTTTTATAAAAGTGAAACATGATACTTTCAACAAAAGGTCATGAATTGTCAAAAGATTATCTAAAACCTCGAGCCCATCAAAGTCCACAGTTACACTAACATATGATATGTGTGACACCCTTTTTTCTTTGACTTGCTTTATCCCGTATTTTGTGTCACCACTTTATTCTTGTTTCTTAACTTCCAAATTTCAAAAAGTTTCAATAGTTTTAACTTTTTAAGTGATATTCTCACGGACAATTTTGATGTGCACCCAGAAGATTGATGTTGTTTGACATTTATGCCCTCGTTAATTATCAAACTTTTATCTTTCACAATATGATCCGAACAACTGTTACTCTTAATGCGGTTGGATGACCCCAGTCAATTTGATATTGCTTTCTAATTCTTACCATGATTCTGGTGCAAATATTTGTGTCAATCATCACCAACACATCTATTTAAGTGCTTAAATTTCAAAAATCCTAGCTAACAGTTAAAAGTTTTTTTGAAAAATGCCTTTGAGATGCCACATGCTCTACATATATGTTTTTATCATCGACATATAATGATATTTAAAGGCTTTGTCGTACAAAACTACAAATTGTTGATAAGGTATATTGTTGTAAAGATAACTTTCATCGGCAAAACTAAAAAAGGAAGGCATTTGAGAAGTGGTCAAAAAATTGCCCATCGTCATTCATAAAAACTTTAAAAACCAGATTTACATAAATAAAAATTAAGACACATAATAAATGTCAAATAAAAACTTTAAAAAATCTGATTTTAGGAAAAACTCTTACAAAATCCGATTTAATATTCAGATTATAAAAATCAGAAAAATAAGATTTATAAAAAACATTAAAAAAAATATTTTAACATTTTATAAATGTTTTTAAAAACTTATATAATCATCAAATATTATTATTAGTAATATAATGTACACATTTGAATGAAGTTTTCTTTTTAACAGTTCATGTGCAACGGTGTCCGGCAACGGCAGCAAGTTTTCCGACGACAGTGGCGACTTTATCCGGCCAGATCTACAAAAAAGAATGTATAGATCTAATATTAAAAAAAAAAAGAATAAAAACTACAGATCTACAAATCAAATGTATAGATCTATAAAAAAAAGCCATTCAAAACTCATGATTCTATTAAAAGTACCTCAATGCTTGAAAAACGTCAAGGGATGATGGTGGAGGGTTTCGGTGGTGCTGTCGTGGAGTCAGGTGGATGTAGCGTCGGGCGGTGGTGACGTAGGGCAGTGGTGGTTCCGGCGACCACAGCAGCTTGTTCCGGTGAGAGAGTGGTGGCCACAGCAGCTTGTTCCGGTGAGAGAGTGGTACCGGCGACCACATCTAAATTATGACACGTGTCAAGTGCAAGTACAAAAGTTAGGTAGAGTTTGCAAATGATTGATATTTGTTTTATTATGCATGATATTACATTGTCTAAAATACCCTCATCTTCTTATTCTCTCTCTTTCTCTCTCATTTCACACCCAGGTTTTCATCTGCAGATTCCGGCCACCACCTCCGGCCAACCACCACTGCTCAACCACCACTGCTAAACCATCACTGCACAACCACCACTTCTCAACCATCACTGCTCAACCACCACTCCGACTACAATCATCTCCAAACTATATTTTTTAATCATTAAAAAGACACAAAAAAATGGTCTCTTTTTTTTTTACCAGATCGCAGCAATATCCAAGGCAAAAAAAAACAACTTTGCTAATTTAGATCCAGCCACCAACAAGTATCATTTGCAAGATCTCATTTTGTGATAATAAGATAACATAACCGGATATGCATAACAAATGATTGATGTTCGATGCATAAAAAAAAAAACTTTACCATCGAGCATCATCAATCTTTGTGTAAAACTTAGTTGACCACCATCATCCAACATCGAACATCAAAATCAAAGTAGAAAGAATACTTGAATCCACCATCTGTAAAACCAGATCTGACGAATTTACCGGAGATGGAGTTGAGCAACTTGTTAAACCAGATATGTAAAAAACGTATTTTTTTATATGACTCCGTCGACAGCAGCAGATTCCGGCAATGGCAACAAGCGGCGGCGGTAAGCAGATATTTTAGGTTGTTATACCAGATCTGTAAAAAAATGTTTAGATATGGTCGCCGAAGATGGAGTTGGTGTGACTGGTGGAGAGTAGCCGGAGAAGAGTTGGTGTAACTGGTGGATTTTGGTTCGCAAGATAATTGTATTTGACAGAAGATTTAGCATGAAGTTGTTTCTTCTACATGTTAAACATATATAATCGTTCACTTAAGTATTTAGGAGAAGTTGAACTAAAATTTTGAAATGCATAGCTGCTTCTAAGACGCATGGTCAAATTGAACCAAACTAGCATTAATCTTAATCTTAACTACATTAAAAGAAAAAATGGTCAAATATGGTCAATGTGGAAAAGTGAAAAGTGGAAAAAATGAAATAGTGAAAAATGGTTTAGTTTACGTGTGAATCTATTTAACGCCAGCCTTGTCAATTAGTCAACTCAATTAGTGGAATGGAATATCAATTAGTCAGAGATCCTTAGTCAACTCAATTAGTCAACTTTTACGAATTGCATGGTTATCCCATTCGTATTTTGCCAGCCTTTATCCCAATGTATTTTTGATTGTAAGTTTGCATGGTAAGTATTAAAACTTGATTTCAATTTATTTTTGATTTTCAAATTTGCTACACCATTCTTGGAGGGAAAAATTAATTTAAACATTTTGTTACCATGCCTATATAAACAACCCCCAACACAAGTTTTTATTTCACAACAACTTGAGGTTAGTAAAGGAAAAATAAATAATGAATATGCAAAATCAAAGAAACGTTGATGATGATCTCGAGGTTAGTAATCGATTTTTTTTTATGCTCTTATTTGTTGAGGTAAACACAATGAACCATTTCGTTGCTATCGTATTCCTCAAGATATCGTATCTCTAAACAACTATATATTTTGCCATTTCATGATGCTACTGTATTCCGAATTGCATATATACTATTTCATGATGCTACTGTATTCCGAATTGTATCTCTAACCCATTACTTGATACATTCATTTTGCCATATCATGATGCTACTGTATTCCGAATTGCATATATACTATTAGTTATAAGTTTTCAAGTTTTCATATCATATATATTTTGATTTAACCTTATCATATATTTTGATGCTACTGCATGTACTCCTCAGTCCTCAAGATAACTACCATAGATGCTGCGGAATATAGAATAGAAAATGACACTAATGCTGTTGAAAGTTTGATGAAGCTTGTTCTACAAATGATGAAGGATACTGCTGGATGGATGGAAGGCCTGGAACCAATGTTTACCCGATAACTTTTCTAAGAATGATTCGTATTTATTTACTCTATCAAGAAAGTTACTCTATCAATAAAGTTATGTGGAACATTTGTCAATTTTGGTGAATGTTTTTTTATTTTCTCTATCAATAAAGTTATGTTACCATGATGTTCTCATCCATTCGTTATGTTACCATGATGTTCTCATCCATTCGAAAATACTACATTCGAAAATACTACAGAATAAAAATTTGCACTGTATAATATTTTTAATGTCATCCATTCGAAAATGATATACATTTGAAAATGATATACGCAAGGAATAAAAACTTGCACTATATAATATTTTCAATATCTTAGACAAGAAGAAAACAAAACATATCTTTTGATTTCAACATGTACATAACGCATCTTTGTCCCAGATATTAAACTTGCAAAAATAAATTCATTTCAATCTATTATTTTGCATTGTAAGTGTGCATGGTAAGTATTAAAATCCATTCAATGTATTTATGAGAGTATGTTATTCATGGTAACTATGTTTGCTTACTTTCAATATCTTAGACAAGAAGAAAACAAAACATATCTTTTGATTTCAAGACGTACATAACGCATCTTTGTCCCATATATTAAACTTGCAAAAATAAATTCATTTCAATCTATTATTTTGCATTGTAAGTGTGCATGGTAAGTATTAAAATCCATTCAATGTATTTATGAGAGTATGTTATTCATGGTAACTATGTTTGCTTACTTTCAATATCTTAGACAAGAAGAAAACAAAACATATCTTTTGATTTCAAGATGTACATAACGCATCTTTGTCCCAGATATTAAACTTGCAAAAATAAATTCATTTCAATCTATTATTTTGCATTGTAAGTGTGCATGGTAAGTATTAAAAACTTGATTTCAATGTATATGGTGCAATATTCAAATTTGCTACAGCATGCAATATTCATGGTAACTATTACAATTCAATTTCAACATTTTTGGAAAAAAAACAAATCATATATTTTTTAAAATGATTTAAAAGGTTTTTATTTGTCAAACTTTACAAACTTAGAGTCACTATTACAAAAAAAAATCGTTTCCTATATATATATAGATAATTTTTTAACAATCCACCATAATCAAAATTTACTATTACGTACAAACATATAAAAATCAGTTGGAGGAAAATGAGCGCTCTTGATTCTCACATGGAACACTCCGACGCCGAGGTGAATGAGATTAACCTCTTTGTGTTTTTTTTTCTAACGTTTGCATTTGTTACACCATTCTAATATTGTTTGTATTACTTGTTAGATTGAATCACAAATACTAAGCGCTTTCAGTCCTATGGATGTTGATCAAGTTTTCAACCCTACTATTCCCGATCTTGAAACTGAGGTAAACACAATGAACCATTTCGTTGCTATCGTATTCCTCAAGATATTGTATCTCTAAACAACTATATATTTTGCCATTTCATGATGCTACTGTATTCCGAATTGCATATATACTATTTCATGATGCTACTGTATTCCGAATTGTATCTCTAACCCATTACTTGATACATTCATTTTGCCATATCATGATGCTACTGTATTCCGAATTGCATATATACTATTAGTTATAAGTTTTCAAGTTTTCATATCATATATATTTTGATTTAACCTTATCATATATTTTGATGCTACTGAAGATGTTGCCTCAAAGGATGCATTGATCAATGAAGTGTTTCCTTCCTTCGCCACAATGGCTCATTCACCTACTGATATAGTTTCAAGAGCAATTTTATCCACTAAAAATGAACATGTTGACAGCATTAATGATATGTTGATTGACAGATTTCCTAGCGCAGAGAAGGTTTACTATAGTTTTGATGAAGCAGAAGACGACACCCATAACTTCTATCCTTTGGAATTCTTAAACTCCCTCAACGTGAGCGGATTGCCTCCTCATTACTTGCGTTTGAAAATTGGATGCCCGATTATTCTTTTAAGGAATCTCGATCCGGCAAATGGATTATGTAATGGTACGAGGTTGATATGCAAAAGTTTTTATCCTAATGTCATCAAGCGAGATTCTTTGTGGGACAACACGCTGGAGTTAGAGTTCTCTTGCCAAGAATTCCTCTTGCTCCATCTGAAGACGACATGTTCCCTTTCAAACTAAAGAGAACACAATTCCCCGTGCGCCTTAGCTTTGCGATGACTATTAATAAAGCTCAAGGCCAAACAATTCCAAATGTGGGTGTCTATTTGCCAGATTCCGTTTTCTCTCATGGCCAGCTTTATGTAGCATTGTCTAGAGGGATATCTCGTAGAACAACAAAGGTATTGGTTAAACCAGTCAAAGAGTTCCGGCAAGCATGAATCTATACCTCAAATGTCGTGTATCAAGAAGTTTTACGCGACGAGTAACGTGTGTTGTTAGTTAATATTTCATAATTGATGTAATGTTTTATTTTAAGTTTAATTGAATAGTTTTATATGTCGTTTGATACATGTTAAGAATTTTTGCTAGAGTTGAATTATCACATGTTACAACCGTTTGTAATTACATTTTTATCTTTTCACGTTCTATTTTGAACGTTATACGAAACACTTACCACAATATTGCATATCGTTAATTGTCTGCCGCTAGAAACCGATGCCGCTAGGCACGGGTACTCGCCTAGTCCTATATATGTACTGATATGGTTGATTACTTTTAAGAGATAAGATTTTAAGAGACGAGGCTTCCCTCAACCCGTGCGATGCCCGGTCTAGTGGTTGAGGGGTCATGTTTTTATCAATAATGTTGTATATGATGGTATTTAGATACATATTAGAGAATTTGCATTCTATTTATTATTTAGATGGCTAATAATGTTATCATTAGTTTAGTTTATATTATTTTTGTGGAATCTGTTATAATTACTTTTGTATTTACATTACTTTATTTCCATTAAAAGTTTTTATTAACATAGTCTTTTCATATGTAGTATTTTAATTTGAGTAAGTTACATAAGTGTTTTGTTTCTTATTTATTTGTGAATTTTGTTATTAGGAATTATATAACTATTTGTACTCTTCAATGGCAAATTTTGAGTTGTTAGAGAATTTGATGAATATTTCAGGATCATCTAAATTGCATGATTGTATGCGTTTGTGGTTTGTGCAACAGGCATGTGAAGATGATGCATTATCAAAGTTGCTTTTTGATTGTTGTCATCATTTGAGGCATGTAATGGCGAAAAACAACACGATGATTTTGAACATGGAAGCGTTAGGTCATCGTGGCGTAGCTTTAGATTGGATTGATGCTTTGAGAAAGACGCACGAGAGGCATCGTGTATTGCTTGAAAAGTTAGTTAATTTGTTTAGGGAAGCTAAAGACGGTGTTCGTGAGGAAGAGTCAAATGCTAAAAAAATGAATGAGTTTAATTAGTAAATTTGATTTAGATATCTTTGATGGTATTTAAATTTTTAGTGTTTTTGCTTGTTTTTTTTATTACGAAATTTTTAATTAGCGAAGCTTTATAAATTATAAGCATGTCTTTTAAGGTTAGGATGTTAATTGTAATGCATTGTGTATGTAGGGTTTGTTTTATATCAAATGTATAATTGAGGGTGTTATATTACAATGTTGGACATCTTCCTAAATACTGCATTCCCCATTTATGCATGGAAACTTCAAAGTCTCCAGTAACACCCAAATTAAATGATCCAATGCCTCTTCAGTGTCTTTGTGTTGTTTTTTTTTTTGCAACTTCTTATTTACGAACCTTAATTATTGTTTTTGTGTTGTTTTATTTGTAAATCCTTGTATACCAACCTTAATTATTACGACCACACAATTTTGTGTATATATAATCGAAGAGCAATTACATCTAACCCTAATTTTAACACACAACTCTATCCACATTAACCCTAAAATCAAAATGTCAGCTACACCAAATCTCGATGAATTGAAATCTCTCACTCAAACTGGAAAACTTGTTGATTTGTTTCAGGCTACTGATAGCTCACGCTAAAGCAGAGGAGGAAAGTTTAATTGCTCGTATTGGGGAGGAGAGCAGTCAGTTAAGGGCCGTGATTGACAAAAATGAGAAAACAATCAATGAGACAGCTAGCACTTTTTCTCGTTTCAATGTCGTGGCAGCAACTGGTCATGATGCTATCCTTGAAATACAACTGAAGGATCGCAGGAAACTTGATCTGTTGGCTCAACTGCTTGTTTTGTGTCGTCAAAGCTTGTTGGAGAAGGAGGAGCTTTTGGAGAAGCTGGATGAAGCTGAAAGTTCTGATGATGAAGATTAGGGCATGTTGGGGATTTTTTTTTTCTTTTGATGTATGTAGTTGGTTGGGTTAATGTATGGTTTATGTGAATGATGATTATGTAGCTGGTTTAACTTTTTCAATGGAAGAAACTGATCGATGATTAGTTATGTTTATGTTATAATCATAGATTATGTTTAAGTATTTACATTATTATTATTTTTATTTTATTTTATTTTTTTTATATATTAAAAAGGGTAAAGTATCACCCGTTTGACTTTTTCTCTCACACATCTCTCTCACACTTGGTAAAAATACGCAATAACGCCTAAATAACATATTTAGGGTTTTTAATCTAAGGCAAAATTGATCAAGATAAATAGTAATCAATATATTTTTTTTGAGGGTTATGATAAAGGATCTGATTATCTGTCGATTGATTCCAATATTTCAGGTATTCGATTTCATTATGATCAAATTAAAGCGTGCATATTTAAATGTTTGAATTTATTGAGTGTTACTTGCTTTATGATGTTTATTGATTTAAGAAGGATATGGGATTATTTTTGTTTCGATTAAATTGAACAAATAAGCGTATGTTTTACCTATCGGTATAAATTTGTAAGAGTTTGAAGTTTTTTATAGATAGTGTTTAGGATGATGATGGTGTCTTGAAACAAAAACAGGAATTTTTTTATGCTTATATCTAATTAATAATTACACTCCTTGCAGGTTTAATAATTTTGAGCTAAAGTTGGTTTATTGTTGATTTTGGGATTTTGTTGGCATTGTTGATTATTGGTAGAAGAAGGTGCGGATTGTACGCTGAGATGGGCTGTTATGGGGTAAGCCACACTTTGGATTGTTGTTTTTAACGAATCTAATAATGTTCAAAACCATTTACAATTGATATTTTGAAAGTCCAATTATGTGTTAAGAATGAGTATGATTTTCTTAGGCAAAATTTTGGTTGTTTTAAGGTTTATAGTTAAGTTTTGGTTATTAGAATATTTGTTGACTTGATTTTAAGCTCCTTATGTGACAATTTTAATTGTAATATACAGGAAGAAACTTAAACTTAAAACCGGTATATGTTTCAGCGATATCGATATGGGAAAGTTACAGTAGGAAAAACCGAGATAAGCCTGGTTTTCGCCTCGGTTCCATTGTTTATCAGTCTGTCAATATTGGGTGTTGGATTTTTGTATTGGTAGGCAAATCTGAAGGCATCTGAGGAAATGAGGATGATGGTGGGGTGTTTTAGTTTGGTTAGTGGTGGTGCGTGGTGAATGATGGTGGCTATGTGGTGGCGCGTTGGGGTGGATAAGAAGAATAATACGGCGAAAGCGGTGGAGATTATGGTGGTGATGAGGAGGGTTGTGGTGATCACGGTGGTGGTTGGTGTAATCGTTATGCAGGTTAGATGGGTTATTGGTGATTAAGGCTGTTTGTGTTGAGACCCTGTTCAGATCGGAGGCTATTCATTTTGGCACCTACTTTAATCAATATCTCTTAATTAAGAGTGTTGTGACTCGTTTCCGCATTTATCTTTACAGCACTGTAAGTTTACGTTCTTTCCTTTAAGATTAACTTTTCTTTGGTTGAGAGGGAGCAAACGGTGTGACTAACTTCTTGATCTGCCTCCTTGAGAGGTGTGAATACCTGCTCTGGTCACACCCAATTCTCTCAGCCGAGTCTTGTTAATCTTGGGTGTGTGTTCTGTTTAATCCCTTAATTGTTGTTGTTTAGCTATTGTCTTAGTTTCTGGCGATGAGTAGGTTGAGGGATTGAGAAGTTGGTGTTAGATTATTGGTGGTTATTTGTGTTTGAAGGTGGTTGGTTTCTTTATAGCACGGTAAGTTTATGTTCTTTCCTTTAAGATTAACTTTTCTTTGGTCGAGAGGGTGCAAACGGTGTGACTAACTTCTTGATCTTCCTCCTTGAGAGGTGTGAATACCTGCTCTGGTCACACCCAATTCTCTCGGCGGAGTCTTGTTAATCTTGGGTGTGCGTTCTGTTTGTCTTAGTTTCTGGCGATGAGTAGGTTGAGGGATTGAGAAGTTGGTGTTGGATTATTGGTGGTTATTTGTGTTTGAAGGTGGTTGGCTTTCTGACTACAGTTTGGTGTCTTTGACTTCTGAGTCTAAGTGTATCATAGTAAATTTTTTTTTTTTGTTTTAAGGTGTATAGTTAAGTCGTGCCTACTACAGTTTGTGGTTATTTGATTATAGAGTAACCGTGGTGCAGTATGAATACATGTTAAGAGTTGGAACAATATCATGCACATTATGAGTGTTCGTGGCAAACAACCAAGTAATAATAAATAATTGTTGTTTGAACATCACATATATGTCCTACGTTAGGTTGCTGAATGTTTCTTTAAAAACAATGTTACGCGTGCAATTCTTAAGCTTTGGGTCCTTGTCTTCAACCATTAGTATCTTAAGGCCGTCAGGGCTGGTAACTCTAGATAGCGCCACATAAAGCTGACCATGGCTGAATACGGGAGAAGGCATATAGAGGCCACCGTAATTAAGTGATTGACCCTGACTTTTGTTAATTGTCATTGCATAACATGGTCTTACAAGGAATTGTCGCCGTTTTAGAATAAATGGCCACTTGGAAAAGTTAATCTTAGCAACGTTATCCCCTATATTTGAACCTGTAAGCACCTTAGCGTGAATAACAAACTGGCCTAGATATGTGATGAGCAACCTTGTTCCATTACACAACCCTTTGCTTGGATTGATGTTCCGCAATAGCATAATTGGTAATTCCTTTTTTAAGTGAAGAGCATGTGGGGGCATACCGGGGAAATTTAAGGAATTAAGAAATTCAATCGGATAGTGTTCGTCTTTGTTCTAGGCTATCTGTAGATGCCTTGCAAATCTCATCCCCGCTGTTGTATGTAACAGATTCCCCTGATAACTGTTTAAACATGTACTCATTGATGTCATCAGCGTCATCATTCCGAGGAGTTAGTATTGCCCTTTCTTTGAGGTACACATCGTCGGTTTGCCTCGTTGTAAAATCAGGGTATGTCTCTGTGACAATCTGTTTTATTGGACAATCCCACGATTTAATTAGGAACATTTCAGGAATTTCAATCCAACTTGCGTCGTCCTCCCCTTCTTTGCATTTTGCCGGCACGTTTCCATCCCCCACAGCCAAAACCCATCTATTGAAATCTTGTTTTCGAGTATCAAGCTCCCCATTCTCAGTATACTCGTTGACACGCATGCTACGTGTAAGTCTAAATACTTTGCAATGCTTCCATAGTTCAGATTGGTTTATGCACGATTGAACAATGTCTGGCCTGCTTCCTTTTGGTATAACTGGCAGCACTTGTCGAAAGTCACCCCCAAGCAAGACCGTCACTCCTCCAAATATTCGATTCCTACTGTCAGGATCATGATATCCTAAAATATCCTTGAGCGTCTTATCCAATGCTTCAAAAGCATATTTTTGAGTCATCGGAGCTTCATCCCATATAATAAGTTTAACTTCCGTATGAGTTCACCATATGTGTATTTTGTTTTATGCCGCATGTACTGTTCTCTAATAATTCAAGCGGTATAACAAAGCGGCTATCGCGGTTCTCCCACCTGGTAGTAACAATGAAGATATTCCTACCCAAATTGAAAGTGTTAATCAGTAACAAATTTTTATCCATTTTAAAATAGTTGACTGTTTAAAATTTAGTATAAATTTATACCCGAAGATGCAACAGCGAGCACTATCATGCGTTCTGATCTTAATCTTGAGATGATACTCTTGTATAAAAACGTCTTTCGAGTTCCGCCTGGACCGTAGACGAAGTAAAAGTTCCCTTTTACCATGGGACAGATTCAATCACCTCTTCATAGATTAAGCGTTGTTCGGGATTTAACAATGAATGAAGTTCACGGTGTTCAATCTTACTCTGTTTCATATCATAATTCAACACCTCACGTATGAGACGATTGTCCATGTTGGTTAGTAACCTTGGGTCAGCACGGTAGGTCTTGGAATTCAGATAAAGATCTCCCATTTCTATTTAATAACTCTTGAATCTCTATCAAACAATAGTTCTTTAGTTGCTCGTCCGTCAACTCCAAGTCAGGATAATTAAACATTTTCCTTTTCTTGTGTAGAAGATCTTCTGATAGAAACTTCCAATTTTCTTCCCAAAATTTTAAAGGTCTGCTAACATCGCAAAATATTAAAATTGTTACAAATATGTCACGTAGCGTGGTCCAAACATCCATACACTTGCTTCTGATATAGCATATGTCCATTCCGTGTCATCATTTAAGAGGCCATATTCAAAACATGCTTCCTTGAAAGTCGAACATAGTTTGTCGTGAACAGTCATGAGTTTTTCCCAAGAATCAGGACCTCTTGCAATGTTCAACATTCTAAGATAATATCGGTCTCCAGATGCCGGGTGCGAGTAAACAATCCGCCCGATGCATTTTTGCAATTTGCGCTTTCTCCACAGTTTGTCTTTCTCATGCCACACGTAATGTGTAGGTATCTCGACATACGATATCTTGATTAAACTTCGTATCACGCTTGTTTAATTCAAACCAATCAGTGAACATGGTCATGTCGATACCTTCTCTTTGAATTAGGGCGAGTAAGCTTTCCGAGTCACGTAGTGTGATTGCATGCTGATTCGGCAAGTGGTAATTCAGCTTCATAACAGACGGATATGAGAAATGTATGTCGTATGAAAACAAACGCCACACCGCCTCACATGGAGCTAAAAAACGACAATTCAAATAGTTCTTTATTTCGTCCACCTCCAAAACTTGTACATTTGCTGTATCACCATCATTTTTAACATTCTCTTGTATAACAATTGTGGCTCTATCGGGAACTTTATTTAAGTACTTGAATAAGTACTTAACTGCTTTGGATCTGTTGCACCATTCCACATTAATGTGGGCCTGGTATTTCATGAGGAGATAACGGTTGTGAGGCACCACATATCTGTTATCGTATTTGAATTTCCCTTTTATATGGTGAGCGTTATTATTCCGCCGGCGATAAATAGCATAACCATCATTATCAACAATTGTTTCAACCACAAAAGGTTTAGGAAAATGTTTTGAGCACTTACCCTCAGTTGTACATGGGGCGTTTTTTTCATCTTTACCGCAAGGTCCATGTAACATAAACTCAGTTACTACTTTATACCCATCCGGATCATTGATTCGACATGGTATCTCAGCTATAATTATATCATTTATCACGGGATGGGGTTTTGCATTTCAATTCTTCTTCTAGCCACAATAGGATATGAGCATGTGGCAGTCCACGTTTTTGAAATTCTATGACATACACAACTGAAATATAATTGTAAACAAACATAAGACAATACACAATGTATATATAAAAGAGTAAAAGATTAAAATTATGGGTTAATTTTTGTTTACCTCCTCGTGACTTGCCAAAAATATGAACTTTTGTAAGGTCGTTTAACGATTCGATAAGTTTAATCTTGAACACACGTGTTGCCACTTCTGGACGGTCATGGACTTTTTGGCCCGGGGCGTGCTTTAGCATTTTTGCAATCTCGGGCCATTTTGGATTAGCAGTGAACGTGATGAACAGTCGGATTCCCATACGTCCGGCATATAGCCATTGCATCACGATAGTTTTGCATCATATACCTTGGACCGCCTATAAAACTTCTTGGCAGAACGATCCGTTTTCCCAGTCCTGTTGCACTTGTATCCCCCTTGTTACAGCGTCACAAACATTATGATATAGATCAACGCGTAACGTATCTTGAATTTTTCTGGTCCATTTTAGCCTCTGTTCTTCAACAGCCGCATATTAATCCACCAAGTATTGTTGGAATAATCACCCATCTCTAAGCAAGGTAGTACCTTGGTTATTTCGTTGTTGTATGATATATGAATAGTATTCTTTCATTGTGACAAAAGCCCTTTTGGTCTTGCGTCATGACATGTTGTTGTAATATGGTATCTTTTCATGAAATCCTTCCTCCCCATATGGGAATAACAATGGATATTGAAGTGACATGTATTCGAATGCAACCGAAATACGTTTCAAACCTTCATCCCTGTTACTTACAATAATATCTCTTGTAGGAATACCATCACCAAAGTCATTAGTAATTAGAGTTGCTATTTCGGCCACGGTTGGTGCGTTGTATTCCCGAGATGTAGTATGTCCACTTATCAGCCGTAGTTGAAAGTTGGCTGCATTGTGGTTCTCGCACCAATCCCGAGCCATTCGAAATGCCTTAGTAATTGAATTTGATTGATCAAACATTTTAATCAATCTCGCTACTATACTTGGATCTAACACATATCCCCCATCTTTGTCTATAAAAGCTCTCATTCGGTTTTTCACTTCATTTCGAGTGTCAAAAAAGTATAGTTGTGCATATTTAGGTTGAATTCCCTGTGTTGGAAGAAGAGAACCTATTCGATGATAGCTCTAGCCATTTACTCTAAAGGTATATGGACCCTTGCCCGTGTTAATTGAATGGTCTATTCTTGCTCCAAAAGATGTGTAACAAAACATGCCATTATATACCCGATCGGTCTTTGAATCTTAAACTTGCAGGATTATTATAGTCCATAAACTCTTTAAGAGGTGAAGGCGTTTCATTAAATCTTGGAAAAGAAGTTTTCCCTCTTGACAACAAATGGAAAAAGTTGGGTTGGAGGCGCTCTTTGATTTATCGCTTCTCTCCTGATACCACATAATCGCTTTGCAATTTTGACACTCAAATGATGGATGGCCAATATTATGGTAAACAACGGGAACACCTTGCCAAAAAAAGGTAAATTTTATTGGGAATAACAACATTTTTATCCATCAAATAACATAAGGCATCAATTATTAAATATGAAACTTCCTGCAGATGCATGTGCGGCTCCGTATGCGTTTTTTTTAGCTGCACGCTGTGAGAGTGTCCCTGTATGAATAACATTAAGGTATTATTCATTATTACGGAAACAATTGTGTGCCAAATGTAATTTGGTTAGTTAAACACCTGCTGATTTTTTTTTTTATACATAAAGGGTTGATTTGAAGCATAAGCCATTTGATTCGCTGTCATATCTGGTAAATCACCCACTGAGCGTGTTGTTTGTCCTAACAAATTACGGTGAACACGCGAATCAGTTATCAATTGTTGCAACAATTTTGTACTATAATAACGCAAGTGAATGTTTGGAGCTGGTGTATACCTGTAAATGATTTGACAATTTCATTTAGCCGTAAACCACAATAGCTTTGTGTTATTCCACTTTGGTGATAATTGTTTTCGAATCAATAACGAAGATTTGTGCAACATGTCTGACGGGGATGGAACCTGAGCATGATCATTTTCGACCTGTAACGGAAAAAAAAATATGGATTTAATCATATACATAATTGGAAGGTATAGTATTTTGTTAAATTGAAATGTACCTGTATTCATTTAGTATTTGGATGATATGTATCAATTATGCAACACATAACCTTGCAGGTTTGGAAAGATATAGAAGCAAGATGTATATTAAAGCATCTCTTGGGATTCTAGTGTTGAACTGATGCAATAAGTGTACTTGAACAATGCAGGCTTCTATGGTAAGTATCTACAGGTTTTTATGATTCTTATTATTGCTTTAATAATGAGACTGATTTTTTTCCAATATAAAATAATAACTTGTTATGTATAACACACAAATTCAGGATGGTTCATCTATATAACATATGGAGAAAGTAAAAAACTCTTAATTGTTATAAAGTAATGTAGGAATAAACATGTTTTATAAATTGCCTTATAAGATAAGTTTATATCACACTTGTTATGTATAAAATAATAATGTATGTGTAAATTAAACATATGTAGTGGATGGTATAAATACATATAAATAGAAGGAGGGTTTCAAACTCATATAATTCATACCAAACATAATGTTACAGTCATTATTTAATTCATTAGGTATATAATAAATTCAATTTTAGGCAATCTTGGTGATTGCATTAAGCAGCATAACCATCTTCAATATCTTTATAATTTGAGATTTAAAACAACACCGTCCTAACCTTTGGGTAATTTCCAGAGGTTTTGAAAAACTTTTTATTAGGTATTCACAATGAATAAATGACATGTGTTCATGAATTTAGATGACCCGTTATGTACTTTAAGTCGATCAATTATTTAAAGGGTTATATGAGTGAATGAAAATAGGGGATAATATAGGAGAGTTAGAGAATTATACAGAAATAGGATTCATTAATTGGATGTTTGGTTACATGTTCATCACATGAAAGGGTTATAGGAGCGATAAAAAAGGGGATACAACAGGAAAAGTAGTAAATTACATAGAGATTAGTTTCATTAATATAAATCTCTGGTTCATTCACATATTTATTTTGTTCATGAGACATTACACCTGGTAACCATGTCTGATGGAGAAATTGAAAAAAAAAATCCTTGCCGACTATTACATGAGTCATTACATTTGGTAACAATGTCTGATGGATAAATCAAATAATTTTAAGATACATAAACAAATGTATTGTACATTAGACATTACACTTGGTAACAATGTCTGGTGGAAAAATCAAAATAACCATAATTGCTTTCTTGGTCATCTGGCACTACTAACACACGTATCTATCTGATCTCATGTAGCAATTGTCCAAAGCCACATTATGTTCATCTTGGAGGTACCTGAAATGGAGTTTAGCACAAAAACAAACAATATTTCGTTTGATGGCAAACCAAAACATATTGTCAGAAAAAAATAAACCCAAATGTAACGGAACGGATAATTATTGTGTCTTCCAAACAACAATTAAAACAAAAGTAAAACAAAATCCCAAGAGCAGTTTTTATCAAATATATTATTATTGTCAAAAGCATTCGTTTTATAAAGGCTTGATGGGGCGCTCATTGGTTGGGGTCATTCGGATTCTTCAACCACAAACCTGTTTACAAAATATATAGGGAGAAATGTGTTATTATGCAGGCAAACGTAAAAGGGTTAGCGAAAAAAAAGTTACAGTCAATATGTGCTCACCGTCTTTGTTTCTTCTTGACGGGTACGGTGCTATCATCACCATCCTACTCAATGTCTACAGTTATCAGTTCAATATCCGCGTCCGAATTCTCAATATCAACACTGCATATAACGAAACATGATTATTATGTTAAATGTATTGTAGTAGTAAGATAGATAGGGTAAAGATATTTTGTTGTCACCCAAATGTTTTAAGGTCGCTAACCTATCATCTTTATTATCATTTGCATGGTTGGTCTTTATCAGCCGTTTGAACGATGGGCTGGATGTTGAAGATGTATTATTACTTGCAATATCAAACTCATCACCTTGTACATCATTAACCGGCAGCAGTTCATGTTCTGTCACTGAATCATCAATAACCACCCTGCAAACAATGGAATTCTATCAGTATGTGACTTTATACAAATACATGTTGTACTGATTTTTTTTTATTGGTTTTGACTACCTTTTCCGTTTCCTATCCTCTACAGGCTTGGACGGTGTAGTGAGGGTTGGCGACCGGGCGGGTGACTTGGATGATGAGCATGTAACAGCGGTTTCATTATCAACGGTGCTTGCGCTTGTGGGTTCAGCTGATGGATTATGCGGGTCAACTTGCCAACACTTAAAACTCTCAAATGTTCCATATTCATAATATGTGTGAGATTTGATTTCAAACATGTGTGTTGTCCCAATGAGGTCAGCTATAGGTGATGGCAAGTTTGCATGATCGTCTAAACCCTGTAGAGTAAGCCGTGAGTAATGGGAATGATGTAATAGTGTGTAAGTAGGCGAGGATTTATAACTGTACCTCATCCTCATCCGACACTAACGCCGAAGCTGGGAACCCGATCAATCCAACGGATGCATCATCAAAAAGGACCACCACAGTCTGCTCGGTATCATCAGATTTACCAAGTTCAAGACGATACCTGAAGGAAGCATTCAGCATATGGTAAATGTCAAGGTGAGCAATTTTATATAACACATTCAAACAATCAAAATATAAGTTGCAAATATGTCATTACCTTATTACCGGGTATTCAACTGGTCTGCTGCATGACTCGCACCAAAATCTCCCATTCTTTCTAGTAGCCCCTTTCCTGCAGTTGTCTCCCCCACACGATGGGAAATTCCATCCCTTTCTAGTACGCACATTATCAATCTTGGCCTTAATTATGAAAGCGGCAGACTGTGTATAAATTAGATTCGTAAATGTCATGCACTATAAAGATAATATAGAGATGGCGACTGCATAATAATACATACATCATTCCTTTTATTTCGGGCCCACATGAGCAGATTCTCGATAGATCCTTCTCTTGGTTCAGAGCTGTCTACGCGCGAAGGTCCCTTTGAAGCATCAGTTATGCTAACAAACAGTTGTATGATTTGTTAAATTTTGTTGGTTTTAAGATATATTCAATAATAAGAATTAGCTTCTTACCAAATCTCTGAATTCAATTCTTTAATTGCAGGAATGTCAATGGAATCTAGGAGCTGGGTGGATGAACTGCTGGATAGATAGAGCTTATCTAGAAGGTAATATTAATGGTTAAATGTGTAAACGAAAAGTGGTGAACATGCAAAAGGTAAATAGTCCATAAGCCACTTACTGTTATATTGCTTTGCAGAGGTTGAAGTCACCACAACGGGACACATGCCAACGTGCGTCGCCTTCTTCTCAATCAACACATCAGCAAGCCCTCCCCACAGGGTCACCCATATGGACTGGCCTCTGATTACAAAGGGAATCGAAACAAAGAGAACATGTAAGTTTCCTAATACACATTGGCAAAAAAATTTTCATTTTCACAACATCCTTTGCAACAAATATAAATTTCAACCTATGATTCGCTACGTAGAAATCAAGGTTTTTGGATCCTGTTTTGGTGTAGTTCATCCTACCAACATTTGTCACATAACCTACTGACATCTGAAAAGTAAAAGCTTTTATAGCAACAATATTTAAAAACAATTATTTTTAAGATACCTAAACAAACAGCACATTACCAATGAGATATTTGTTTTCCGTGGGCTTTATATGATCAAAATCAACCAATTGTAACGGATACCTAACAAATCCCTTAGATATAACCAAAGATTTCCTTATGCTTGTTGCTCCATTAAACTCAAGCATGAGCGTATCGTCCTTCCGATACGAAAATCTTCTTTGTTTTGCATGACTACAAAATTTTTAACCGAATATATAGCACCCTCTTTTAACTTCAAAAAATTGTGAGCTACCGTTGCCTTGGCGGTACAGTGGATAACATTTCCCTGCATAAAAGTATGTAAGAAAAAATTGACAAACAACAGAGACATTTGATAAATTTTGTATTACATATTGGCATTATTCAGGTTTTTCACACATGGTGATGGATGTCAACATACTTTAGCATCGGACACCAAGAAATCAGTGCTCAAGTATCGGCCTGAAGGAGCATTTATATCCCACATCCTACAAAGCATCACTACGATCGTGCCGGTCTCATCCAATTTCAATTCGTACAGTAACAATACTGCATTTGGTCCTCCGATTTCTACGGCCATAGTTATAGAGATAACGGTCCTTTTTTACTTGTATGCCTACCCACAATGACTGTGTAGATAATGGGTTGTAAGGCTTATTTATGCAGGTTCCATTTAGTAGTGTTTTAATTGTAGATTGATTCATATTCTTTGAGGTTGCAAATTCGCAGCCCTTTTGTGTTTCCAGCATTGAATACATGTTTAGTGTGAACGTCCGAGCATTCAAGCTAGGGATATCTTTCATTCAACTCGAGGCTCTTCATAAACCAAACTGAATTTTTCATTCAACTCGAGCCTCTTCATAAACCAATCTGAATTTGCATTGAATATGAGGGCATACTAAAACGAAATCATTTGTAGTTATTTTGGTATGCATAAACATGTATGTACCGTACTTTTGGTTGTGCACAACCCCCCCTTGCGCATTAAATTAAGGGGGATAAGCTTTAAGTAGTATAGATAAGATTTGTGTGGTGAAGAAATTAAGGGTATATTTGTCATTTAAGAAAAAACAATAAATTATTCTCACCTAATTTTTGTACTTGCATTGACACATGTCAAAAAAATAAGAGAGTCGAGCAGTTAAGCAATCGAGAATGACCAAAATGAGAAAAAGCACATGAAAGTGACCACAAAAAAGACCATGGTTGACTTTCTGACCTAGTTAGGGAATTTCCTCTTTTTGTAAATATAAGGTGGAAGTATGGTATGTTTATTTGGTTTTGTGGGTTTGATAACTTTTTAGGGTTGGATGTTGCTTTGGTGTGTGTAAATTTAGGCTTTGATATAGGTTTGGATGGCTGAATCTTAAAAATAAAGGGTTGGATTTTGGTTGGGGATATTGGTGCTTTATAAGGGAGTATAGATTAGAATCATATAGTGTACGGATATGTTTAACTTTTGAAGTTCTAATATCTCGATAAATATTTGTTTGAATGTTGGAGTAGGTTGCTACTTCAAAATGCATACTTTTTTCTTTCTTTTTTTCTTTTTTTCGAGTTTAAATGTTGCAGAAAGTAGTTCATTAAGTGGCAATCTTGGATTATTTTGCAATAAAAATTAGCGTAATAAATCCCTCAAAAAAGTAATTCAAGTCGTCTTGTCAATTATGGCATTTTGGTGTTGTATGATAACTATAAGCATCGAATTGGTTATAAAAATGGCATTCTATCTACATGTTGTCTTGTAGATGTAGTATTAATGTATAATGACGGGTGTAAAAAGAAACATGAGAATTTCTACAAAAAAAAGCCCGATTGTACACGCCAATATCTCCACGGTAGCATAAGGGTGAAGTTTTTTTAGGTTTTTTTCACATTCATAATCGTAGAGAAACTATATACGTCTAGAAGTGTGGGATTTCTAGTTGTACACAAATAAAAGTGTGGAGATAATATGAAAAAAAGTACACGGTTACAATCGTATACTATACAAAATAATCCATGCTCTAAACAGTGTATATCTGTTAGAAGGATAGGTAGGTGGTAATAAATAAACAACGCCCAAAAGCACTAATACGTAAATAAAATGAAAAAGAAATATAGGATAGGTAGGTGGTAATAAATAATCCATGCTCTAAACACTGTATATCTGCTAGAAGGATAGGTAGGTGGTAATATGAGCGTCGGCCCAAAACCGAACCGAACCGACCCGAACTGACAAAACCGAAAACCATAAAAAACCTAAACCGAAACCGAACCGAATATGGTCGGTTCGGTTCGGTTTAGTGTCGGGTCCGTCGATTCGGTCCGGTTTACGTTTGTTTGTGCATGTTTTTGTCGGTTTTGGGTCGGACCGAACCGAACCGAAACCGAAAATTGTAAAAAACCGAACCGAAACCGAACAGAATGGTTTTCGGGTCGGGTCGGTTCGGTCGGTTTTGAACCTTCCATGCTCAGCCCTAGATGACACAAATAAGCGTGGATTTTTTCTATATAAAAACTGGAGACTCATTTGCCAAATATAAGAACCCATGGGAACTCTTTTGAAATTATTAGAAAACTTAAGAACTCAAATATCGACTACATCGTCCAAAACTTAGGGGGTATTTTTTTTTACCCTTAGCTAATGGATTGGGTCCACAAAACATTTAATAGTATTTCTTTTTTAAGTAGGACCCACTAAATTCTCTTACTTCCTGTATACCCACAAGGCATGAAATGTTAACTCCTCCCCAAATATTAGTAAGCCTCTTAGAAATAAAAAGAAGGGCAAATGATAAAAAAAATGTATCGAACTTGACACTTTATGTGATTGTGTCTAGTCAACTATTTTTTTTTTTATTGTATGTACCGAACTTTCAAATTTCGATCATTATGTGTATTTTGTGACTTCCGCTTTGTAAAATGACCATTTTACCCTTCGGAAATTTGAAAAAATTAAGGATAAAATGGTCACAAAATACTTACAATAATCGAATTTTGAAAGTTCAGTACACACAATAAAAAAAATAGTTAGGCTAGACACAATCATAAAAAAGTCTAAGTTGTATGCATTCTTTTTTCATTTGTTTTAGAAACACCCCCTTATTCAGTTATCACCAACACCTCCTCAATGATTTATTCTTACTCGCTCAAATCGCACCATCTAGGGTTTCAAATCACACCAGCTAGGGTTTCGATTTTAGTGATATAATCAACGAATCGATAGGGTATCAAATCACACAAGCTAGGGTCCAATTGCATCAGTTAGGGTTTCGATTTTGACTACGAGTTAGCTGCACATCAAAGGTATAATTATCAAAACCGATTTTGTATTTTGAATTATTATTAGATGTTCATTTTTAAAAATAGTTTGTTGTTTAAGCAAATTATTGATTAGGATGTGTTGGTGAATACTTATGTGTAATTTGTGAGAAATTTCTAAAAGTTTGACATATTTTTTTCGGAAGAAACGTTAATGTGAGAAAATGATATCACTTGCATGTGAGAATAGGAACCACTTTTGGTTCTCTTACTAGCCGCGTTTTGTTTGTAATTTGTAAATCTAGGAATTGAAAATGATTTAGTATCCTATCATAGGTAGAACTCAATTTTCATATATTCATTGATAACGCGTTCAAGTGTTGATTTGATGTATAGAAGATGTGTATATGCTAAAAGTGTAGGAGGTTGTTAAGACAGTTACTCTGATGTGATTCGATTGATATAAGATGTTTCTGCTGTTTGTTTATTATGAAGTGTAGTTTCAAATTAGAGGAATAGTGAAATTGTGTGAGATGTGTTTGTTAGTTATAAATTGTTATGGAACTGAGATCGTGGTCAAGAGAAAATTACGTGCTTATTCGGCTTGAAAAGAGGTTTATATTATTTTGTTAAATCTGTGGAGATTAGATGATTCTAGATTAAGTCGATAGAAGATGTTTCTGCATTGTGTTTGTTGTGAAGTGTAGTTGAGAGTTAAAGGAATAGTAGATGCCACTACTACAGATACAGAAAATGGAATAAAGCCCCTTAATAGAGCCCTCTTTTATTAAAAAAAAAAAAAGGTTTTATGTGGTTTCCGTGATAGTTTGAGTCATTTCTTGAGGTCGAGTTTGTCTAGCGAATGTCTGGGTCTTTCTTTTTGCTCCTTTTGCACTCAAAATGCCACAAGCTGTCATGAGATATGGTGTGTTGAATTCATGGTTTGGTTGCTCCAATTTCTCATGAGATAAGTGGTAACCTGAAATCTTTTTTGTTGTTGTTGTTTGGTGATGGAGATGGAATGAGGTTGAATGGGTTTTAGGATAGTGTATTGTTTATTTTTTGTGTCTAGTAGTTTGTTTCGTTTGCACGTTGTTGTTCTTGGCTTGTGGTTGAAGTTGTTGGCTTTTCTGATTCTTAATGTTGGTTGTTGAAACTTGACTTGGTCGATGATGCATAAACTGTTACCATGGGAAAGAAGTTTGTGATACCTAGTGTGTACCATAGGCTTAATAATTTGTTCTTTTCACTTAATGGGTGTATTAAAAATTGCATTAATGGTATTTGTTAAAATCTCCTTTTCAATCCCACAAAATTAACCTTGAATTCACAAAAAGTTCACATTTTTATGTAATATCTCCACTTCTTACACTCAAGCCATCTTTTAATTTCATCAATTTGTTAAAATTCTTACTATACAATAAAGCTTTCAGATCAGTTGGTTTTAATGGAGTTTAGAGCATTTATTTCTAGGGGTTTTTCAACAAAGTCTTTTTGTGTACAGTTTGGGCCATTCATAAAAATTCACATTTTTATAATGCTGATCTTATTACGAGTCAAATGTTATACTAAAAGAATAGAATTGAATTTGGTATTATAACTTTACTCTTAGATTGAGACAAGCTGTTTTGAATAAGTTGATTATTTGGTTATTTGCATAAGTTATTTAAAATAGTAATCTTAAACATCCATTATTTTGTTGATGTGGTAGATAAGCAGATTGAGTGTTTGGATGTGATATGTGCTTATGCTAATGATCTCCTTGATACTGTTATAATGCGAATGCGGTCTTCTTCTGATAGTATACTGAATTGGATTGTTTCAGATTTTGAATTCTTTTTATTACAGATTATCTGCTTATTGTGTTTTTTGAGCAGATGAAGAAATGTGACTGCTTATCTACTTAGTTTAGGGGTGACATAAGGTCTTTTCAGTAAGATGTTTCAGATTGTTTAGTTTGAACTGGTTATTGTTAGTGGATCCAGTATCGGAAGTTTAACCTTAGGGGTGAAATAAGCTATTTTGGATAAGTTGATCTTTTGGTTATGACCATAAGCTGTTTAATTTAGTAATGCCAAACACCCGTTGTTGCGTTTTGATACAGTAGATCAGCAGTAATAAGTGTTTGGATATGATTATAGGCTCATTTGATGGTGAACTGAGCAGCAGCTATAAGTAACAGTTTCGGAGTTGCCTATTCAAACAACATATCCGATTCTGATTATTTTACGTCTTAAATCCCTAATTAGCTAATTGCTGAAAACTTAAACAAATGCGATATCTGATTATCTGGTTTCGTTACTGTAGAAGCCTATCTACACATTTTCTGCAGCATTGCCTTGTGTTATAGCAATTGCTTATTTCATGAAAGCATAAGCAGTTTTAATATGCATTACCACCAAACATCCCCTGAAGTCAATGTAATCATAGAAGTATTGATGTTGTATGCTGAATTGACATCAGAAAACTCCTTCGATATTAGTATTATGAATCCTTCTTACAAAAAGGGACATTTATATATTTCTTTAGGTCAACCAGAGCTATTGGTTTCTTGATTAATCTAGTCCATATCACATGACGTCGTAACACTTTATCTTGCCCGAAAAGGTTTCTGATTCTATGTTATTTTCTAGACCAACATGGGAAGGTGGTCAGTATGACGGAGATGAACAAAGTCGATTGGCTGCTCTTCGATTAGCAATGGAATTAGGAGCTGATCATATCGATGTTGAGCTTAAGGTTCCTTTCTTCTTGACATAAAATGCGTCTATTCGTGCTCATAGGCTCGTCTAAAGTACTATACTGTTATTCCTAACTCAAATGCAGGCTGTTGATGATTTCAACAACTTAATCCATGGAGACAAGCCTACAAAATGCAAACTCATAGTTTCTTCCCATAATTATCAAAATACTCCTTCGATAGAAGAGCTTGGGAACCTTGTGGCCAAAATACAGTCAACAGGAGCTGACATTGTCAAGTTTGCAACAACCGCTGTAGATATAACTGATGTTGCACGAGTCTTCCACATTACTGCTAATTCTCAAGTAAGCGGCGTAAGTCATGCATCATAGATTCCAGAGATATATTTTCGTTTTCATTTAACAGCTTCTATAACTTAGTTAAATATATCTGAATTATTGCTTGTTATATTCATTTACTCAGTTATTTAAGTGCATTAATTAATCATTTAGGTTCCAATAATAGCAATGGTGATGGGTGAGAAGGGTCTGATGTCTCGAGTACTCTGCCCGAAATTTGGTGGATATCTGACGTTTGGCACCCTTGAGAATGGAAAGGTATCAGCACCCGGACAGCCCACAATTAGGGATCTTTTGGACTTGTTTAATTTCAGACAGTTAGGACCTGACACAAAAGTATTCGGTATCATTGGGAAGCCAGTTGGACATAGCAAATCACCTTTGTTATACAATAAAGCTTTCAGATCAGTTGGATTTAATGGAGTTTATGTACATTTGTTGGTGGATAATGTAAAGAATTTTCTTGATACTTACTCATCTACAGATTTCGCTGGATTCAGGTTGAGTTTTTATATATTTTATTAGAGTTAGTATTTCAGTTTCTGGGGGTTTTTCGATCAAACCAACATGCTTTCACATTTGTGCAGTTTTAGTTATTTTATTTCTTGTACAAACGAGTCTTTAATGGAAGGCATTGTGTACAGTTTGAGTCATTTGGTAACTGGTAGATTTAACATTATATCACTCACATTTTTATATGTAAACCTATCATTTTTATCTGTAAAATTGATCATCTTTTTACAATCGGTTTTACTGTTATCGCATGCCCAAATGGTATACTGAGCCATCTTTTATGACTCAAATGTTATAAATAAGTACTCGGTAGAATGACGACTAAAAGGGCACAAATTGAAAGTACGTTGATATTAAATACCCTTATTTCTACGTATTTAGATTAGTAAAATGAATCATTTTTGGATGCAGTTGTACCATACCTCACAAGGAATCTTTACTTCAATGTTGTGATGAGGTTGATCCGGTTGCAAAGGTAAATTTCATTGTCATAAAAAGCTTTACTATCAAACAATATGCAGACAATGATAAAAGTATGGCGTTTAATGTATTGTGTTATTGATTGTATGTTACAGTCAATAGGAGCAGTCAATTGCGCCATCAGGAGACCAAATGATGGGACGTTATATGGTTGCAATACAGACTATGTAGGCGCTATTTCTGCTATCGAGGATAGTCTACGAGGTTTCTTTCTGTACTTCCTGTTAGAAGTGATAATATGGGTGGCTGGGTCAAAGTGCTTTTTGTCCACTTATAAAATTTTCATACGGAGTATTATATTTCACACCTATTTGACCCGTTTGAGATTTACTTACAACACAAACGGGTGCAACTGTGAACTGTCTACAGGTTCAGGCGTACAAAATGGTGCAACAGGATCACCCTTGGCTGGTAGACTATTTGTTGTTATTGGTGCTGGCGGTGCTGGAAAAGCTCTTGCTTATGGTGCAAAAGCGAAGGGTGCAAGGATTGTGATAGCCAATCGGACCTACGGTTAGATTCTACTAGTGTTCACATTACCATTCCTAGTACTAGTACTTGATTGCAATAAAACATTATGCTAGTTTTTTTCTTTCTCGTCATATTTAGAGGGTGTTTGGATGTGAGTTGTTTATCAAAACACAAAGTGTTGATTATTGCGACTTCAAGTCACAGTAATCAAATAACCAGTTGCAAAAATGAAATCCAAACACCCTCTATGCATAGTTTATACGCCAATTAAAGTTACCTTTTATTGACCTTTACAGGATCGTGCTAGAGAACTTCTTGACATAATTGGTGGAGAGGCTATATCTCTTGCCGATTTGAACACTTACAGCCCAGAAGGTGGCTTGATACTTGCAAACACTACATCAATTGGTATGCAGCCAAATATAGATGACACTCCTATTTCAAGAATGCGGCTATCTACCTTTCCTCGGTCATATGTTTTTGTAATAATGGTTTGCAGTTAGAATGTTAATATGAGGTAAATTAAATATGTGCATGAGATAAAGTTTCCATTTTCTTTTGTGGCAGGAAGCTTTGAAGTCGTATGCACTGGTATTTGATGCTGTGTACACACCAAAAATTACGAGATTACTTCGGGAGGCTGGAGAATGTGGAGCCATAATTGTTACAGGGGTGGAGATGTTTATAGGACAGGCTTATGAACAATATGAGAGATTTACAGGGTTACCCGGTAAGGTTTAAATTGCATATAATGCTGCTTTTCATGCCTCTCCATGTTGCCTAAAATCTCACCATCGCCCTTCCTTTATGAGTTTATTCTACTTTTCATTTGCAGCACCTAAGGAATTATTTAGGGAGACTATGGAAAAATCTTAATTTTCTCGGGAACTGCCGCATGTATGTATCTTTTTCTATCCTATCTTCCTTTATCTTGGATTTTCAGTTTATGGGTACCGTGCAACAATAAACTAAGCAAAATAGTTGGAAATGTTATTGCCATTGATACCTTTTCCAATCATATGAAGTTATGAAAAAACGAAAAGATTTGACAGTCGCATGCTCGTATTCTTATGCTTATATCTATCACATTGTTCACAACGTTTACATATAATCTTCATCAGATTACCTTATATATAGTTATTTTTTATTAGGCATGATCAGTATTCTGTGTCAAGTTGTTCTTCATGCCTTCTCTTGTCTCAAATTGACCAATTCTTCTCTTCTGTATCTCGTTTAAATTTGAGGAATTGATGTGATTGACCACTGTTGCTCGAGTATGGAGTTAAAAAAAAAAAATTATACTTCAGTTATCATGAAATTAAATATAATGATTCTAGTGTCTGTCCTAGATAGGCATGGGTTAAGTAATAAGTCAACCTTCCTCTGTTGTGGAATTTTTTGGTAAATTTTTCGAAAACGTTTTTCTTCTTTGAACCCTTAGTTCTCTTGTCACGCAAAAACCCGTTTTTATTTCATCTTTATCCTTAATATAATAATCTAATTATAGTTATTGGGGACAGGATATAAAACTTTACCCGTTTGACCCATTGGGGATAGGATATTACCCAAATCAGCCCAACTTCCAAGTAAATGGGTCAAAATATCTACCGCTGCAGACTTTGACTTTGGATCAAAAATTTTATAAAATTATGTGAAGCTGAAGTTTTTGTTACTTTGTATGCAGAAGCCGGAGGCTCGAGAGTAAAATGTGTTGTGCAAAATGGTGCACACAGGAAGCACGGAGGAGGCGATTGTAGTTCTTGTTTCTCCATCATTTGTTATTGTATCATTAGTATTTTTGTTCGGACATAATAAGGAATTTTATATTTGACAGTCTTGTATTTTCGGTTTTTTGATACTAAAATTAAATTTATTTTTATAAATGAAGTACTCGTATTAGTTTCAGAAAAGAATACAGATAAAATAACATATGACATCTAAACTCAACACGCACCCGAATTCCTTATGTATTGTATGCAAGCAAATGGGTAACAACCTTCAAATTTCAGTGTTTATTCTTTCTTGTATTATATAAGCGGTTATCAGTTGACTTTTGGGATTATTGATACGCTTTGAAACATTACCTTGCCACTTTCCAAGGCTTCTCATACACTTTGGAAAAATCATTCTTATTTACTGAAACAAGAATGAGTAGTATATAAGATTACTCAAACTCAATAGATTTCGATATTTTGCTACAAGATAAGATGGTAAAAGAAAAATCATTCATAAATGAGTTCCATAGAGATTGAACTTATACAAGCTCTTGATCTTCCTCAACAGTCTTATATTCAAGTTTCAGATTCATCAATCTGTGATAAGACAATATGGCCTATGAGATGAACATAACTTAAGTATATACAGTTAAATGGATGAAAATTTTAATCTCAAAGTATGAGATGAACATCATCAACCTGGAATAGAATTATAATTGCTTATCATCAAAAAGTATATCTTTATTACGTCATGCACTATGATTCTATGAACAAATCTAAAACTTCTAAAGGATGTGTTATTTTCATTACTATCCACAAATGTAATACGTAGTAACTACTATAAACTACAAATAAGTCTTAGACATGGTTCAGGAATTTTATCGGACACTTTGTAGGCATTATTATACTCCCTTTTTCTAACACACGTTTTTACTTGACTACTGTATTTTATAGATAATGTCTTCGCCAAGCAAAGAATTTGATCACCTCACAGTCCCCCTTGAAAATATTATTTCCACCACCAACAACTTCGCTCAACAAAATGTCATCTTAGAAGATACCTTTGAACAAAGATACAAGGGACAACTCTTGTGGTCCGGTGAGTTGATTGATATCCGTGCTCGGAGGTTAAATAAGGCTTGGAGGATGGAGAAGAGATGTTTTGGACTGAGATTTCGATGCTTTCAAGTCTCAAGCATAAAAATGTGGTTTCTCTTGTTGGGTTTTGTGATGAGAATGATGAGAAGATCATCATTTACATGGATGATATCAGAGGAAGTCTGGATAACTATCTAAGTGACCCGATTTCGTTGACATGGGTGCGAAGATTGGAGATATCTGTCGGTATTGCGCATGCATTGAGCTACATTCATTATGACGAGCCACGCGATTTCAGCCTAATACACCGGTTCATATGCAGTGCGACAGTTCAATTAAATGATGATTGGGAACCTAAGTTATCTGATTTTGAATGTTCCATGAAGATTAAAACAACTCAAAGGCACCATTCATTTCATACTAATAAACTTCGGTATGTAAATGGGTATGGAGACTTAACATATATTGAGACTAGAAGTGTGAGCCACAAGTCAGATATTTACTCCTTTGGGATTGTATTGTTTGAACTACTCTGTGGCAGGAAATCAATAATTGACGAGCAAGATAATAAGTATTTGGGTCCGGTGTCCATTTTTCATTATAAAAACAAAATACTAGACGAAATAGTTGATCCGGTTTTATGGAAACAAATGGATCCACAATCATTCAATGTTTTAGCGAAGATATGACTGCTTGAATGAAGAAAGATCTCGGCCGGATATAAGTGAGGTTGTCACAAGACTGGAGGAAGCCTTGAAACTTCAGTTGTACGGGAAAATAGGCTTGTAAGACACTTTTTCTCTTTCATCTTTTATATCATAACAACTACTCTATGTATTAATAACGGTAATTTATAATGTTAAAGGAACACTCAATAGTAGCGGCCAAAATTGAAGGTACTTCATCCAATCATGACAAGGTAATTTATTTTTTTCTAACTCTTGTTGTAAGTCGTTGAAATTTTCAATGAGAGGAGTTTGGAACACACATTTTAGCAAGTAGGGGGAAATGTCAACTTTTCTTCTTTTGATAAACGTTAGAATTACTGAATGTTTTACCCTCTACTCACTTGGTAATGTTGTCTTGTTCGGTACATATAGGAATCAATGGCTTTCATATCTACAAATGTTGAATCCCATGTCAACAAAAAGACAATGTCTTCCTTCAAAGACCTCTCTAACTTAAAACTCAGCTTTCAAGATATAGCATCTGGAACCAACAATTTTGCTCATGAAAATATCATCACAGAATTTAGGCATGGAACGATTTTCATAGGCCGTCTCTTACATTCTGAACAATTCATCGATATTATTGCAAAGAGGTTCTATACCAATTATATAAAAGATGTGAGCAAAAATATTTGGACGGAGATTTTGATGCTTGCTAGTCTCAATCATAAGAATCTAGTGTCTCTTATTGGTTTTTATGAAGATGTGGTCAATAGGATTATCATATACAAGAAGGAGGCCAATCGAAGTCTCGAAACATATATAAGTGACCCGACCCTCACATGGATGCAAAGGTTGAAGATATGTGTTGGTGTTGCGAAGGCATTGAGTTACATCCATTATGATCCTGGACGAGATTTTAGTGTCGTACATTGCAACATCACGAGTTCGAATATTTTACTAGATGACAAATGGGAACCCAAGTTATCTGGTTTTGAACTTTCATTGAAAAATACAGTAGCTCGAAGGTACCATCTTCTTCTTACTCATGATATTATTGAGAATGTATACATGGATCCAAAACAAAAGACTGGTGATGTGACCCACAAGTCGATGTGTATTCATTTGGTGTTGTATTATTGGAAGTCTTGTCTTGGAAGGAGTGCAGATGAAGCGTTGGGAGAGGGGTTATTAAATCAACTCGCCAAATCTCATTTGGATGATATGATCGATCCAAATTTACGAAAACAAATGGACCCGGAAGCATTCAAAATCTTATCGATACATCATATTGTGCATAAAGAGGATAGAGCAGATCGTCCATATATCGATCAGGTTGTCAAAAGGCTTGAGAAAGCTTTGGAACTTCAGTGGAAACATGAGAATCCAGTTAACCGTTCATCATCCATTCAATTGAAGGTATGCAACTAATTTACTTTAACTTTTCATTTAAGGCCGATTATTAGTAATAAACAAGAGTGTTTACAACTGTTATCGTCTTGTTTAACGATATAATCCACTAGCTATCCTCACTACAAATGCCAATTGTACGTTTCTTGTCAAGTAATTATTACCTTACTCAAACGTTTATGCGATCTGATTTTACATTATTATAATTATTTAGCCTTTTATTTTATATTTCTTAGAATATAATATCATAAAACTAAATTGTATTATTTAAAACTATGATTATTGTGATAAATATGGTGGATATAGACATATGGAATGTATTTTTTTTATATTAAAACTTTAAGGGTTTTGCTAAATATAGCCCTAAGGGCTATGTTTAGAAAACAATTATGCATAACTTGTGGTACACTGAGTTGAAAGATGTTAAACTCAAGTGGACATCAAATGAATAGAGATCCATCTAAAAGTGACACATATTGAATGTGTGGTTATAATATTCTCATCCATCACATTTTAAGATTTGTTCTCATTGGGGAGGGAATAAGTTTTTGTGCTAAAAGGTATTGGGCTAAATAATCAATGAAAGAGTTCTATCTTGTCACATGGTAAAACTCAGTCCTCTTATTAGTCAATAAAAGTCAAAATTGATGCTAAATTTGATCCCCAATAAGTTTAATTTTATAAAAAAAATTCAAAACCACCCAAGGCCATAGGGCAACTTTTTTTCTAATAAAAAAACCCTTTTTGAGTGAAGTGTAAACAAAAGTTATATTCGCACGATAAAATTTAAATTTAAGTCAAAATCTTAGAAAAATACTTGAAGTTTCTATTAAGTTTTATGGACTTAAGCGTAACATTTTTTTTTGATATTTTTTGATAATTTTTCTAAATTTATAAAATACATGCTATAATTTATAAAATAAAAAAACAACACTAACATTTTGTTGTAGTTATTGATAAATATTTTATCATTACTAGGATACATTGACACTGTGTTCTCAATTTTTTTTTTTTTTTTTTTTTTTTAAAGAAAGAAAAAGGAATGATTTATAAGACTATGAAAGGATGGGATATTAAAGAAAAGTGACATAAAAATATGTGTTCTCTAGTTAAGAGAAAGTGAAGGAAAAGGAAGGATATCCTATATGTTTTGTGTTCTTGAGTTCGATGAAAAGAAAAGTAAATTGATAATTTTACCCCCTTTATTTATATCAACAAATCAGCAAATGAAAATAGAATAAATGCCACTATATGGCTAAAACCATCAAGTATGTGTGAAACACAAAAGCCATAAACCATTTGATTACAAACAAAATCACAACACAAAAGAAAGTTGAGCATTATTCTTGAGAGCGCATCAAAGACAATCATTACAAATTTACAAGCGTTTCAAATCACACAAAATAACAAGTAAGATTCTTAAAATAAAAACGATCGATAATCAAGCTTCTTCATTCATTTGCATCCATCATTGTTGCTAAGATATCCATCCATATTTCAAGTGAAACACTAAAAGTGCTGCGTGTTTTCTGGATTTTCCACCGGAACAAGATATGCATGTGATATGTCATCACGTTTAACACCCATTAGCTGAAGTTCATGATAAATTTCCACCTCCAAATAGATATGTGGACAGGAACTTTCCATAATCTTTGAATATGTAGAGAATGACAAACATTATTTAAAGTATACAAACATAAAGACAATAATGATATGAGGTAGAAAAGTCCAATACCTTATTACTCCTGATTATAGCATACGCTAAATTGTTAAGTGAACTCATGATCTTTGAGGTAAATGCATCTTCTTCGAGCTTTCTTTTTATTGCTTTTTGATGGTATTGTGTTTGTAAGTTGCACTTATGGTGTAACATGATCATTGTCACCTGTAGTCAAATTTTCCAAACTAATCTCATTGGTTTCTAATAGTTGATCAATCTCATCAACTGTTTCCCACTCGTTGCTCATCTTGTTTCATTCCATTTTTTCTTTCTTTTGCTCACCTGTTGCTTTGTCTTTTTTTTTTTTTTTGAACGGCAATTGTGGCTACATGGCTCCTAGCCCAGAAGGCGTAGCGAGCCCACACAACCAGGTTGGGTCCAGCCCAGAAGGCGATGGCACCCTTCCCTTTATGCACGTGGGAGGAAACCCCTATCGCCCTAGACAAGACTCGAACATGAGACCTTGCCTAGGAGGCTAAAACCTCCATACCGCTAAACCAGAGGCCCTTTAACTCCATCAGCTTATTATAATGATTAATTGGTTTTGTCCTCAAACTTGCAGTATCAGGCTTTTCCTGTTATAATAAGCAAATATATGCAAGCAACCTCTTATAACAACATATCAAGGTTAATTAGATATTGACATAATGTATCTAAATAACCCCTAATAAAATGTTGAGGATGCCGAAATGGCTGCTGAAAATAAGCCATGCAAACAGACCCTAATAACATGTCAAGACGCTAAAATGGCTGCTTAATTGTGCTATCCAAACAGCCCCTATTATCATGTTATAGACGCCAAATAGCTGCTGAAATAAGCTATCCAAACAGCCCCTAATAACATGTCAAGACACCGAAATAGTTTCTGAAAATAAGCTATCCAAACGGCACCCGATGACATGTCAAGATTCCAAAATGGCTGCTTAAATATACTATCCACACAACCCTTAATAACATGTTAATGACGCCAAATGACTGCAGAAATAGGCTATGCAAACAATCCCTAATAAAATGTCAAGACACCGAAATGGCTGCTGAAAATAAACTATCCAAACAGCCCCGAATAACATGTCATGACGCCAAATGGCTGTTGAAATAAGCTATCTAAACTGCCCCTAATAACATGTCATTGACGCCAAATGGCTGCTGAAATAAGCTACCTAAACAACCCCAATAACATGTCATTGACGCCAAATGGTTGCTAATTAGAAATACCTTAATTAATGCTTCCCAAACTTCATCTTCTGCTCGCATTAGCTTAGTGACTGGATCCCAGGAAATCCCACTTAATGAAGAACCACGAAAAGCGTCATACCATTGAGCAAAAGTTGATTTGAGTGTCCTTAGACGATTTTGTAAATTTACCTTTCTAATATCCTTTTTTAGACTTTTAGATAGCTCCTCTGTCATGGTCATGTATGCCTCGGAAGTGAATGTGCCATTAGGTCTGTACCTTTGTCTTGTTCTTTAAGCATAGCCTCAATGAATGCAATGTCCATTGGGATGGTCCAACTAACATCTCCCTCTTTGCGGTTGCTCCATCTTTTTTGCTCGTGGTTAATTTCTGCATGGTTGATCAATTAAACCCAAACATGAAAAACTAACTAGAAAGATAACATATGCAGAAAGATTGAACATAGAGCCAAATTCAGAAAGATTGTACATAGTGGCAAACATCAAAAAGTAAACAGAAAGATTGAACTTAGTGCCAACTTCAGAAAGATTGAACATAGTGCCAAACATCAAAAAGTAATCAGAAAGATTGAAAATATGCAGAAAGATTGAACTTAGTGCCAAATTCATAAAGATTGAACCTAGTGCCAAACATCAAAAACAAAACAGAAAGATTGAACATATGCAGAAAGATTGAACATAGTGCCAAACATGAAAAACTAATTATCAGAGATTGAACAATCAAATAAGTGCCAATTTCAAGTACTTTTATTTAATAAACACGTGGCAAGTTCAAGTTATACAATCAAATATTAGACAACTAGATAGACAAATTAATTTTGTGGTTCGGGTAAAACAAATATTCACTCCACATTTCATTTGTCATTGAATCTCTTATTTGTTCTCCTCCATCATCTTTGTCTCGTGGTGCATGAACTTCTTCATCTTGTGTGGCATTTAACGCTTCATGCATCGCCTCATCTTCAAGTTCTTTGTCACGATCTTCCTCAAGTAAAAAGTTGTGTAGGATACAACATGCCAAAAACATATTTGATCGTGTTTCAAATGAATAGAATGGTTCGGTTGTGCTTCTAACACCTTTCAATTGTGTTCCTTAATGATGCATGGTGAAGGTTAAATAATTCTCATGGATTTTGAGGTCCAAGATTCAAGCACTCTTTTAAATGATATGTAACGCTTCTATAAGGTGCTATGAGTGTACTTCTATGGGGTAGACCTCCATCAACCAAATAAAATTTACCTTTAAACATCGTAACATTAGTGTCATAATTAAACAAACATGTCAATATACCCAACTTTTAGTTAATATATTACTGTCACGAATAATTAGCTTATCTTCCCTAGTGAGTGCATCTTTTATCATTCTTGAGTCTGTTGTCGTGCCTTCCCAACCACTCAAAACATATCTTGACTTTCTTTAAAAGCGTTAAAGAATTTTATAGAAGGCACAGTGGGAGGAATTAAAAATGAAAGACAAGAAGTAAACGTGTGTTTGGTTTGTATATAGGTTTAGAATTTGATACAGGTGTGAGGGAAAAGATAAAGAGATGTAAAAATGATACTTATATAAAATTGTTTGTTTTATAAATTAGGATTTGAACATGATTTTATTACTTTTGTTGAAACATTTATATGAAAAGAAATGGGGTTAGACTACTAAATACGGATGAAAAAAAAAAGAAGCAAACAAACAATAGTTAAATTTAAATGATAGCAACCTCAACACCATGTCAGTTAAACAAAGTTAAATCCTTTGTACAACAAAAATCAATACAAAATATTAATAAATATTAATACATAATGAAAAATTTATATAAAATCCGCACGTGCAGGAGTATTGTAACTAAATAAGGATAATAGATTTTACACAATGTTATAAAAAATCTTGTTTAACAACTCCGTATACGAACACATACAAGCTTTACTATGCCAAAATAGAAATTTTTAAGATAGAAACTTACATTCTTGACCAATTGTATTATTAAAATGAGATAATATATAAAAATGACCTTTGCACGAAGTAAAAACCATGTTATGAGGAGTTTCCAAAACCTGTATTTTTTTAGTAATGAAGTGGATTCTTAGATTCAAACCCCCTTATTCCAAAATCTATCTTTTGTTTTATTCCATTACATAAATCCGAAAGTCTTAAATCAAACACACCGTCAGAGTATGTCATCTAAAATTTAGGAGAACAAAAGTGAATAAACGTACCCTTAAATTAACAACCTGACAAGATAAAGAAAAAATATCAACCTAAATTAGGGTAAACATCCAGTTGCGTTCAAGATCCCGTCCTTGTCAACCAATGGAGAACGATTTGACTAAAAATAAAATATGTCCTCCCCATATTATAGCTATGCAAACTAACTAACAAAAACAATAAAAATTACACCTAGACACAAACTCGATTCCGTTTCATACATTTATTGAACCTACCATGAAAGCGGTACCCAATAATCTTAGAATGCTTAAAAATCATTGCGTAATGAAACCGAGATATAACTAATATGCTTCAACTTGTTCCCACTTCATTCATCATTTCAAACACAACATATGTATTTTCAACCAAACATGCGCTAGTATTTGCGAATTTAAATTCCGTCAGATTTTAAATCCTATGGATTTCAATTTCTAACATTCCATTCCTTCACATTCCAATTCCTTAAACATATTTCAATTCCGTCAAAAACATTCTGCGAACCAAACGAGCCCTTAATCTCTATTTTGAATCTTGTCACATATCTTGGGGTATGTTTGGCAGCAGAGATTATAGAAGATTATTGAGGAAGATTATTTTTTTTTTGAAAAATAAGCTACTTAAAAAATAATCTTTGTTTGGCAGACAGAACTTATAAGAGATTACTAAAAAAATAATATTCCATAATCTCTGAAAATAAAATGTTATTTCATGTAGTTTATAAAAATAATCTTTTTCAGCAACC